>CM034156.1:464822914-465146091 GCA_019776745.2 Taxus chinensis | reverse complement strand
AGGATGCATGGGATAAGTTGAGCATAGTCTATGAGGCAAAGAACAAGAATGCCATCCTCAACCTACTATCACAACTGCATACTCTCAAGTTCAAGAACAATGAGAAGGTTGAAGTTTTTCTTAGATGAGTTACTACTTTGAGGGCATCTCTATTGGCATTGGGAAAAGAGATAAGTGATGAAGACCTGGTACCAATTATGTTGCAAGCACTTCCTCCTTCTTATAGAATCTTTGTGACAACTATCAATATGAGTGAACACATAGTCACCTTTGAGAAATTGGTCAATCTACTCCAACAAGAAGAGGAAATGAACAATAAAGATCATGAAGATGAGCAAGCACTATCTTCCAATCATAAAGGAAAGGGGAAATTTCAGTCCAATAACAAGAAGTTCCAACAAAATCAAAGTCAAAAAAGGGACCAAAGTCAACGAGACAACACCAAGAAGTGTCCCATTTGCAATAGAGGGGGACATGACATCAAAGATTGTTGGTACAATTCCTACAAAAAGGGTTCATCAAGCAATTCAAAACCCAATAGCCAATAGGGTAACGACAATTCAAATAAAGGGAAGTCCAACAACAACAATAATCAAGGGCAGAAAAATGTTAATTGGTAAAGAAAACCCAAACAACAAGGGTACATTGCCGAACATGATGATGATTTAGATAAAGGAAACCACATGTATTCTACTCAATTTGATGTAGAAACCAAGTCCACACAAGATATCTGGTATGTTGACTCAGGTGCAACTCAACACATGAATGGATGCAAGGATTGGTTCTACACACTGCGTGACTCACCTAACAAGAACCATGTGTCATTAGGTGATGAATCATCATACAATGTCAAGGGGATTGGAAGCAATTTCGCTACCTCTTGGAAAGCATGACTGCAAAATCACATATGTATTGTATGTACCTGGGTTGACAAAGAATTTGCTATCAGTTAGTCAACTCCTTGATCACAACTTGAAGTTGGATTTTGACAGTAATAATGGAGAAAAAGTGTGCTTAATAAGAGATAAGTCAAGAGGTTCTAAGATTGTAGCAAGAGCCTCCAATGTGGGACGCATGTTCTAACTTGATTTTGTCCACAAGATGATCAAGCTCTAGTGGCCAAAGACACACAATATGCAGAACTATGGCATCGCATATATGGTCACATCAGTTTTTCCTATCTTTAAACACTTCAAAAGGGCAACATGGTGAAAGGATTGCCTACACTCAAGCACAACACTGAACAAGTGTCACAATTGCCTAGCTGGAAAGCAACACAAAGTACCCTTCCAGAAGAACACATATAGAGCTAAGGGAAAGCTTGATTTGGTGCACACTGATCTTTGCAGGCCCATGAAGCCAAGTCATTCTGGATGTCAATACTTTATGCTGTGTGTTGATGACTACTCAAGAAATATGTGGATATATTGTTTAATAAACAAGAGTCCAGTCTTTGAGACAGTTCAGAAGTTGAAAGCACTTGTCGAGAATGAAGTTGGTCACAAGATTAAAACTCTCCGCTCAGATCGAGGGGGGGAATTCACAAGAAATGAGTTAAAGACTTACTTGGAAGATCAAGGGATTCATCGACAAATGCATCCTCCTCACACACCACAGCAAAATGGTATAGTTGAGAGAAGGAATCGTACTATCATGGAAATGGTGTGATGTATGATTGATGACTCAGGTTTAACAAAGACATTTTGGGCAGAAGCTGCAAGAACTGAAATCTATTTGTTGAAAAGAGTGCCCACAGTAGCTCTTGAAGGAGTGACACCTCAAGAAGCATGGTCAAATCAGAAACCATCAATTACACACCTAAGAGTATTTGGGTGTAACGCTAGCATGCACATACCCAAGAAGAACAGGAACAAGTTGGATATGAAAGATGAGAAACTGATATTCATTGGATACAGTGAATAAGCACTTGGGTATAGATTATGGGATTCGAAAGAAAATAAAGTATACACAAGTAGGGATGTTGAGTTCTTTGAGAAGAAACAAGTAGATGCTCCACTCAACAACTCAACAAACATGATGAATACACCTCTTGTGAAGACAGAATTTGATGTTCCCACTGAAGATGATAGTGATGAATTGGATGATGGTGAAAACTTGGATCCACCATAAGCCAATGGAACAACTAAGAAGTTACCTAAATGGTATACTCAATTAATAAGAGATGTAAATTTGGATGAAGCACTTAGCACAACATCTAATCCTGGACCTAGAACTCACAGTCAAGCTCGTGAAGAGGTCAATTATGCCCTAATGAGTAGAGTTATTGAAATAGTTGAGCCATCTACAGTTTAGGAAGCCCTATAATCAAAATCTTGGAAAGATGCCATGGATTCAGAGTATCAGTCAGTGATGAAGAACAACACATGGCAACTTGTCGACCTTCCACCAGGGAAGAAACCCATTGGATGCAAATGGATATTCAAGACTAAGTACAAATAAGATGGGACTATTGACAAGTATAAAGCAAGGCTTGTAGCAAAGGGGTATGCACAACAAGAAGGCATTGATTATGAGGAGACATTTGCTCCCACAGCTAAGATCAAGACAATCAGAATGATCTTTGCTCTAGTTGCACAATTGGATTGGAAAGTCCACCAAATGGATGTGAAAAGTTCCTTTCTTAATGGATATTTGTAAGAAGAAGTCTATATGACTCAGCCAGAGGGTTATGTAATACCAGGAAAAGAGATGATGGTATGCAAACTCATAAAATCTCTATATGGCCTAAAACAGGCACCCCGGGCATGGTACATCAAAATTGATGAGCATCTCATAAGTCATGGATTCGAAAGGAATCCTTATGACCCCAATCTCTACCTCAAAAATCAAGGGGGGGATATTGTCATTGTGGTTGTTTATGTCGATGATCTAGTCATTGCAGAAAGTTCTGTGAAGGTGATCGATGCAACAAAGAAGGATTTTAATCGATCATTCAACATGACAGATCTCAGGCTCATGCACTATTGTCTTGGGTTGGAAGTATGGAAAAAAGAGAATCATATCTTTGTGTCGTAGTTGAAATAAACCAAGACAACACTCAAGAAATTCAAGATGATGGACTGCACTTCTTTGCTACACCTATGGAAGTGATACTTCAGTTATCTCGTTCCGATCCATCACCACCGGTGAATGCTACTCTCTATCGGAAGTTGATCGAGAGTCTCATTTACCTGACATATACTAGACTAGATATCAGCTTTGTAGTTAGCTATTTATCACACTTCATGCAAGAACAAAAAATATGTCATTGGAAAGCAGCAAAGAGAATACTGAGATATCTAAAGGGTACAATTGACCTTGGTCTAGAGTACAAGAAGAATGACAACTTCTTCTTGATAGGATATTCAGATTTAGATCATGCAGGAAACATGGATGATAGGAAGTCAACATCAGGCTTCATCTTCTTTATGGGATTTGGATCGATATCATGGGGAAGCAAGAAACAAAACTTTGTTTCTCACTCTTCTACAGAAGCAGAGTATCGAGCTGCAGGTGAAGTTGTTTATGAAGTAATATGGCTATGCCGAATACTGGAAGGAGTTGGTCTACCACAATAGAAATATACTCTAGTATATGTTGATAATGAAGGAGTTCTTAAGCTTGTTCACAATCCAGTATTTCATGAGAGAACCAAGAATATTGAAGTACAGGTTCATTTCATACGCGAGCATGTCTTGAGGCACAACATACAGCTCTAGTTCTGTCCTACAACTGAACAGAAGGTAGATGTTTTCACTAAGTCACTTGCACATGACAAATTCACACTGTTCAGAGAGTTCCTCTCCACTTCATTTGAAACTATGCAAAATTAAGGGGGGGGGATGTTAGCATAATTTAGCATAGGCATATTTATTGCATTTTATTGCAGTCTTTTATTTAATAATGTGCAACATGTGCACTCTAGTCTAGTGACTTGCATTCAATATTGTTATGTTGGATAACATTCAATATTGGTATTAGTAGTAATTACATGTGCATGTGAGATGGGTCTTATCATCTCGTAGTTGGTTCCTGATAGGGTGTCATGTCTATCCATATGAGGCTGTCTAATATCTATAAATATTACAGCTCTTGCATTGTTATGTAATCTGATTTCATGATCAACAATATTTGTGAGGCTTCCGTCCCTCTTTGGTCATTGCAATCTTATTCTATTCTATCATTTGGTATCATAGCTATACCATTATTATCAGGGGACACCTTGAGGTAGGGGTCAAAATTCTCTATATGGACCAAGGAGAACATAATGAGGTTCTTGGAATGCGGATCACTCAGCAGACATTAAGGACCCAAGCCCACCTCCATGTCTTTCTTAGAGAAAGTGCTCCTCCACCACTCCATTTCATATCTCTTGTATAATAAAAGCATTTACCATCCAAAATTTACACGTAGTTTATATTCATCAACCCAAGTTCCATTCCCATTGAGTTCATTAGATGCTTTCAATAAGTGGCCATAGGGACACCTTGAGATAGGGGTAAAAATTCTCCATATGGACCAAGCAGAACATAGTGAGGTGCTTCGAATTCAGATCGCTCATTGAAAATTAAGGACCCATTCCCACATCCATGTTCCACTTAGAGAAAGTGCTCCTCCACCACTCCAATTCATAACTCTTATATAATAAAAGTGTTTACCATCCAAAATTTACACGTAGTTTTTATTCATTAACCCAAGTTTCATTCCCATTGAGTTCATTGGATGCTTTCAATAAGTGCATTGCAGCCAATGAGTTCAATATGTTATTGGAAGTCTATCACAAGCCTATCGGCCGCTAAGGTTGTAGATTATTCCACTGCATTGGTGTACCATAATAAAGACTTAATATTAGAGGTCGCTAAGATAACTCTTGTCTTACATTTGAGATATTGATTAACGAATTGACTAAAAACTTAAAACTAAATTAAGCTCCAACACTAAGATATTGAAGATAAGGTCATAGATTATTTCGTGGCGTTGGTGTAACATAACATAGTCTTGAGATTAGCGGCTGCTAGGATAATTCTTCACTTGCATTAAGGCCTGTTAAACCTAAATCGATAAAGATTGTGATTTTACTTTAACCAAAAGATATCCTATAATATATAGATGCTAGTGGACGCTAGTCTTCACTTCTATCAAAAAATTGAAAATTGAAACAAACCAAATTTAATAGTGTGTAATTATTTAAATTACTCACTACAATGCACAACATAAACTTCTACTAATGATTTCTTGTATTTTATAGTTAAAGGAGGGTTGAAGGGTCCCTTTCCCTTTACATTACAAATACAATGATATGTAAGGGAAAATTCCAAAAAACAAAAGTGGTTGGGAATGCAAAAAACCCCATACTAGTAATCCAGACAGTATGAATAAATAACAATGGAACTGGCAATGCTATATGACCACCAAAAAAAAGATAAAATGTGAGGGATTTTAGAAACACTTATTTATTTGAATCAGATGAAATCTCTGTAACCTTGAACTTAACGTGCATGAAAATGGTTTCCGTTGGTGGCTCTGGAAAAATATGCTCTTTTCCAGCATTATCTCGAATCTTTAACCAATCATATGCCTCACGACCTTACCTGTGAAGAACATACCAACATGTCGATTCCTATTGCAATGAGGTAGAGTAGAATCTAGGTCAGGTAAGTGGAGCGACCTACTTCCCAGTGACGAGTTCTCGCCACTTTTTTCCACTTCAAACAAGAAATGATTTAGGACATTAAACCGTTTGAACAAATCTCTAAAAACGTCTACGTACACAAAACCTTCATATTTATAGCGAGCATCAGAAAGAAAGGACCACAACACACTCAATTTTTTGTCCACTTCTGCTTCCATGCCAACCCTATACATTGACTTGATCCAGTGATGACCCATATCCAAAGCCCAAGCCTTCGTCAGATGAATGATAAGAATATGAAAAACGAACGTCGAAACAACTTCTACATTTACCCTCGGATGTCCCTCTAGATAAAGATAATAATTTCCAAGAACTCCCTCAATTTCAACAAGGTCTTCCTCAGATTCAAACAAAAAAATGGATTTCAAATGGTGACGTGATATTTTGGTATAAAATCCTATTTCACCTACAACCGCGGAAAATTGCATGAAAGGAAACCTTGGTCCAACCATGACAAAATAAATGAAATCTCATAAGAAAAACCAGAAAATTGTTAAAATAAGGGGGAGCATTTAGATAAATATAAGGAGTGAATATTCCATCACATGCTTGAAATTAAGACAAGCTTTCCATTGGCTTTAATATCAACTTTTATTGGAAAAGGTGATGATTCCGACTAATTAACATATTTATTGCAAAGCTTATCACAAAATGGTTGGTGATTCCCTCGATTTTTCACATAACCTACCTATTTAGTAGTTATCTTAATAGATAATATTTAAGGTCCAATCTAGAGTTAATGAGAGTATACAAAGGGAATTTTAATCACACAAGATTGATTATCCCTGACAAGGTTTGATTTTAAACGATGGTGTTAGCAATAATATGGGAGTTACCTCTAATAATTAATTCATTAGTATTCAAGTCATTAGCTAGGGACAAATAAATTCTTCTATTATGATCTACTTGTGCTAGGTAAAATGATCCAATGACCATTACTAGGTATGTGAAATAAAGTACCATTAGTTGTTTGAATTAAGGTCAAAAGTTAAATAAAAACTAGCCAATAAAGTAAGTCACATCAAGTCTCATCAATAAATTATCCAATGAAATGGTGACACATAGAAAACCCATAAAAGGTGATTTTATTCTCAAGTAATGGGTTGCCTTAAATTCCTTTAGATTGAAAAATACTTATTTTATATCCCTTAAAAAATATGTTCTCCATATAATTTAAATGTATAAAATAAAATCTAAACTTGCATAACTATGTGTCTATCTTTATTACCAACCTTAAATAATGACATTTACATTTCATTAAAAAAAGGTGCTTACTAGTTGTAACACATTTTTTTTATATGAAAATATATGGATTGCGTTTTATACACAAAATATCAAATGAGAACTACATAAGGCGTTAGCCTTCTCGAAGGTATGTATTCAAGAACTAGGCTCTACTAGGGATAGACTGATATTCTAGCTAATATAAAATAATTACAAACAATGACAACAAAGATGTTGAGATTGTTTTTTGCATCATTAAAATGCATTCCCCAATATTGTAGAGGCTAGTGGTCGCCAGCTTTTTCATCAACGAATAACTAGCAAACATAAAACAAGCATTTCTCTTCACGACCTCTGATCCTTTATTCATGTGCAAGGTTTGTGTACATATTTTCCTTCGATGTTTATTAAATTGTTATGAACTATTTTTTTTAACGGGTAATTTTTGAAAAATGCAGGGCCAAGATGAACATGATATGTCTTCAGGTTCAAAATATGTACTTCTATTATTATGCTCCAACACTAATATTTGTTGATAATGTAGACAATGATTTTTTCATTGATCAAATACTTAGCGGTCGCTAAATTTTTTCATTGATACCTTAGTGGTCGCCAATAATTTTCATTTCTTTAATGTTCCAAGGCAAGAGAAGACAACTAATATTTAAAGACAAGATAGATATTTAACACTTTCCTAAATACACGTAATTAAAAATATTTACCACTTTTCTGAATACATGTAATTACCACAAGAATATTCAAGAGAATACAATACACGTATTCAAACACATAATCTTAAGCCTAGCACTTGTTAGGTAGATTAGTTGTTGCAAGGATCCTAGCAGATGTCAGGGTTTTTCATGATTTTTTTGTTATTCGATCATTAATTCTAAAATAAGAGACTATTAAGGCTTGATACCAGGAAACCATAAATTTTGATTACTAATTGAATCTAGTGGATGTTATACATTTTCATATATACTAGTGATTTCAATTACATGATATAAATGATATATCTTATGAGAACTATAAAAGGGACCCGATTACAACACCCAAACACATCAAAATCTAAGATTTGTTATTATTAAATATTCTATTTTCGACCCTTATCACCCATGTTGGTTTCCAAATTTTCAAAATGATGTCCTGTAACTCAAATATGTTTTTTTACATTGATAAGAATATATAGATGCTAACGGCCACAAGTCTACACTTCTAGCAAAAAAATTACTACTTGAAACAAACCAAATTTAATAGTGACTAATTGCTTAAATTGCTTAGTACAATGCATAAATTTTATTTTATTAATGCTTTATTGTTTCTTATAACTAATGGAGTGTTGAAGTATTACATGTGACGACTATGCTATAAATATTTATTCCTATTGACTTTTACTCTATGAAAATAATGACATTAAGATACGACATCCCATTGCTATTGCACTATTGAGAAACAATATTTTTCCTTTCCAATTACTTAAGAAATATTAATTTGTTTAATTCCTTTTTTCAGGTAATATTTCTTCCATTGGCCACACTTCATTCATACAAATTCATTTTATTGAAGGATCAAAGGATATGAAAAAGAGAGATGATGACTGGTTTGCATAAATGCATTCCCCGTAAAATTACCACGGTTATCTATGGTTATTTCTTGTTGATGAGGATGTTGTCAGTGAAGTCAGTATAGTACTAAATCCAAAATTTATTGATGAGAAAAAATTTTGTATTCAGGTTGATTGCATTAAGGTCGAAATGAATAAGTGCCTTATTCTTGACATGAAGTTGGAAGTGTCATTGTTTAAGAAACTTGAAATGAAGGATTATAAAGAAAATAAGGTGTGCTCATGTCTTAAATATGGTTGGAATTTGGGGAATTTCATACAGTCAGACAAAATAGGCTATGGAAATGCCCTTGAATGTCATAACAACATGAATTTGGTATTTAAAAAATTGTATATAACCAAGGATACCTATTCTGCTTTTCATTATTTGAATAGAAAAGATTTACTTTCTCCATTGAAACATGTAAAGTTATTAACCTCATTGAGGAGATCTTATTTTTCTAAATTATAGATAGATCCATCTAAGTCAAAGTTGCAAGGGATTGAAATGAATAAAAAATTGACTTTGATGTTGAAGAAAGTGACCAGTATATTTTAGCAGACATAAACTTTAAATTGTGAACAATTAATATTATTTTTGTTCAATGGTGATGCTTTTCTAATTGAAGTTTCTAGGTGCCATTTGACACATCCAAAATATCAATTATGTGTTATGCATGATGAGAATTTTGACCTTCTTTTCTATTCAATGTTGATTAATGTTATTTATGTACTAAGGGATGCACTTCTCTTCCCTTTTTACCTTGTACAAAAGAACTTGTGCAACTCGAGGATCCAAATGAATTGAAAAGTGATGAAGTGCAGTTCTACATTCTTGACAGTCAATATATGATTTGTGCCCAATTTTTTTTTTGGCTGAAAGTATACACAAGTCATTACATACTAAGATGCAATTTAGAAAGGCTCGTATTATATCTTCACACGCTCCTTGTGAAGACATTGTTAAAATTTTCTAGCAGCAAAACGATGTAAACAGAAATTGGATTGATACCAATTTTATTGATGTACTCTACAAGGCTCGAATGATTTGGAGATCCCTAGGATGTCCTCGGAGGCCTAGAGTGGGAAACTCAAAGTTAGATAATTTGAAGGTAACAAAACTTAATTTTAGCCCATTTGTTCTTAAAATTTAATTTTTTAATATGCAGAAAATAAATATACTATTTCATATTTCAATGCAGTGTTTTGAGATGCAATGTCTTGCTATTTTCAAGCCTTCATGAAAAAATGAAATTTCTATATTTACCTAAGGACATATGGAAAAAATTGACAACAACCATTGAGTTATTTAAATCCAGTGGGCTGGTTTGTTCTACTTTTAAGGATAACCAACCTAACTTTCAACTAAATCCATTGGCAAGGTTCACGGTGAATCACTTTAGGCCTATAAGAGGAATGACTGATGAGGAGATATCAAATCTACTAGATGAAGTGCAAGTAGGGAGAGTATGACTAACTCACTCTATTGAGGCATGTGTCATAGCGGAGACTTTAGACACTTACTGCAAAAGAGTAAAAGATGACAGAAAGATGAGAGAAAAAATTCTAAAATATGTTAAAAGTAAATATCCAGGTAATTGTGTATTGGCATAATGCACTAAAAAAATATTGTTGAAAAATATGGTGTGCATAATTCTCACTACCGCCAGTTGTGTGTACTCTTGCAAGAAAATCCTAAAGGAAAAAGAAAAGCTGATGTCGGAGGAAGTGAAAAATTGACAAAAAGAAAATTTGATGATGAAGTGACAGAGGTTATCAAACAATTATAGACTACTATGTGAGTGCAATGGAAGAAAACATTCCAGTAGGGATGGAAGACACCGAAGACTTTACCTGTCAATGTGCATATCCCTTCCAGCTCCATTCAACAATATGTTCTATTTCGTCAACTAATCCATTAAATGAAAAATGTGTGATCACATATTTCTATAATTTGTCTAGTGTACTCACTTCTGATGCAATAATGGACCTGCTTAAAGTTTTCAAATCTAGTATGCTAAATCGTGTAATTATTGTTGTCATACTTGTTGCTTCTTCAAAAATGTTAAGAGAGACATTGAAAAAATACATGCAAAAATTCAAAAAAATGGGGGAATCATAAGTGGAAGGATTTTACAAATTTTATGATAGTAGCAGAAAATTTAAGAGCTTGTGTCTTATGTACACAATAACTAATGCACACAATTATGATGTTCACGATGGGGATATAATAGAAATTGCAATGGATTGAATGGATCATCTTTCACAAAAATTATGACTATAAGAGAAATTGGCCTATGAGGAAAGACAAATCCTTTTCTTTATGAGAGATCTTATGGGTTTTTGTCTCATATGTTTGCTCAACTTGCTTCCGATAATTCTCCGGGTATAGTGTTATATAGCGGTAGTGTGACAGTTAAAGTTTTGGTTGACTTAGGTCATTATGTGGTTTTTATTGTTGATTCGCATGATTAAGAAATGTTTTTACAACATTACTATTATCATTTGAAAAAAGGCATGTTGATTAAGATCACTTTAAATAATTCTATTAGTTTAATGCATTTGAACTGATACATACAATATTTATGCAGACAACTAAACAATAGAGGAAGACGCCATCTCTTCCTCTCCACATACAAACAGAGGAGATGATGTCAATATTAGTATGTCGGAACTAATTGAACTTGTTGCCCCAGATGTCACTAACCATCAATCCAATGAATCTATAAAAGGTGAGTGGGAAATACTCGTTTTATAAATTTATCACTATAAGATGTTTTTGATTGTCATTATTTACATTTTTTTAGATTTGATGCCAAATGGAGAGGCTATTGGCACGTCATGCAAAAAATCATAGACATAAAATGGTATGATATTCATATACAATTATAAAAAAAAAACAATTATAATATCCTTATAATTGAAGGAACCTATAACGAAGTAGTTTATTTGTAAAATGTATTACCCTAGCGGTCGCTAACATGCATCTTTTAATTTGATTTATTTTTAATTGAGTAATTTTTTGGTTTATTAGATAATATTTATTTTCTAACAGTAAAAAATACTTACTTTTGTACAGTTGGCTTACGGCTATTGGTCGCTATTATACAACTACATTTATGCAATATTGTATAAAAGTGAGTTTTTTCATGGTTTTTTTTTACATCGACTTAAAATTTATTTTGAATTGATTACTATTTTTAAAATAGAATTATCATTATAATAACCTACAAAGGAGAAGTGCAAGGAAATCCAAGACAAAGTATCAATCAGTAAGTGTTAACATTCTGAAACATGGATTATTTGAATTGGTTAATATCGAATTGCAGACAATTGAGAAAAAATTACTTCTGTGTAATTTCCAAATGGATCATTTGATTATTTTAGATTTGTAGGGTTTTCTCAATGAGAAAAAATAATCCTACAAAGACTTGAAAATCAAGTTCGGTAAGGAGACACTCAACTTGCGAGGTGGTATCAAGGAATTTTTAAAGATACTGGCAACAAAATGTGAAGTGGAATTTTGATCTAGCTATCTCTCTTGCATCGAAGTTGAAAAATTGATTAATGCTTTGATAAAAAAAATAAGAGTTTGAATTCAAACCATTTATTATTTTGGGTAAAGAACATTGCTATGTAGAAGATGACATTATAGAAAAAGATATCCAAAAGATTTGGAGTAGAGATGGTATTGTTTTCGGGATTAGAAACACATTGTGTATTACAATGGACCCAAAGGGAAACCCTTCGAAAAATTTTATGGTGGGAAAGAAATCCAATAAAGAAAATTATTTCAAAGATATGTGGTTGATGACCAATTTGTACATAAAAATATCACAAATACTATGTCAGGGTTTGAGTGTTGTGGAGGGCATTCAAAATTTGCAGCAAACATAAAATATATAACTATTAATTATTTGAATTGTTTTACAATGATATTCATTCGTACATTCATATGGTCACTATTTATTTTACATGATAAGATTACAAATTTGCAAATAGGTAGTATTTATATCTTCACTGTGATTGAGATGATATTATAGTTTTATAAGTTGTTTTTGAGTTGTGATTAAATACTTTGATGCCTTATTTTTTAATCACTTTTGGAAGCTTATATTGATTTTGAGTTATTTTTATAAATCCTATTAGGAAGCCTCAGAAATTACTAGTTTTGGGAGTTGAAGGTTTGTTGTTTGGAATTTGTGGTATTGGCGACAAAATACCTCATAATATGGTTCCAGATTTTAGATCTAGGAATACCGAATACTTTGAATGAGTGTTTAGTTCTAAATTGATAAGTACTTTATCAAAATATTTTGACATGCCTTATGGTCTTCATTTATGGATTAAACAATGGTGAAATAAATTTTCATCAAAAAATTTATTTGGCTGCGAGAAATCAACTTCAGGTTCATTTGGGGATGTCAAGAATGTAAGCTCAAATAAAAAAAGCAAAAAATACTAGACATTTATGGTAATTTCTATGGTGAAAACAATATACTTTTGATCGATGACGTGAGATTCTTATCGTAGAAATTCAAAGAAGAAATTACTCTCTAAACCCCAACTTACTGGAGATTTGATGGAAACTATAAGATTGATTTGAAAATATATACTGAATTATGTACATGGTTGAAACTTGTAGGAGAGAACAAAAACATGTGTAGATAATTGAAAACATTCAAACGCACAATTGACATTTGAATTATATACTTTGCTTCCAAATCCAACAATGTATTGTGCATTTTTATGGAATAAAGTAACTACCTTAAGGTTCATAAACTTTTGTTTCACACATTGATGTTGGCTTCTCTGAAATTAAAAACATTTTTACCCAATTATGCATGGTTTAATCTTAAAGACATTTTGAAATTGATAGGAACCTTATTCACAAGTAATAAATAATCCTAGTGGTCACTAGATAATATAAAATAGAAACATGTTATGTTTATTGAATTACAGATCCATGGAGGCTTTCCTAAAATCATAATATGATTTTTTACCAGATCTTCATATGTTAATCTAAATGATTGTTTGAACACATCACGCATGTCTACTTGCCATGGATTAGAAGATGGGGGTTAGCATGGGTTTTGGTTTTTTTAATTTCATCAATAGGGAGGATGCACAAAGAGCTATCAATAAGATCAACAGTTATTGTTATGATAATCTTATTCTCAGAGTTGAATGGGCCACTCCTGTGGTATTTTCCTAGATGATTTGTATTTTTCTTTTTTACCCCTTAAGAAAATGCAAGATGTTAAAGTTTTGTACTATTTGATGTCTTCTATTGACATTAATGTAAATGATGATACAAAGGCTTTGAGTTAGTATCTTTGTTCTTCTACGAAACATGTTCTCATAAGAGAGTTTCATGTGCTATCAATTGTTATTCTATGTTGTTCGGTACTTGATGATTGGGAATATCTATGGGGAATAAACCAATTTTAAAAACATTTATTTTTGATGCCTAGCAGTTGTTATCCAGTATAAAATAGAAAACATGATGGCGTCTGAAAAAGTGTGATGGGGGGATCTTAAAGAGGAGGATAACAAAGAACTATATTTTCATCAGCCCCCGCCGAATATCATTGGGCTAGAAGAAAAAAATGTGAAGAAGATCATGGAATACAAGTTCAACGAGCATGACATTACCCTGATTTCTTATTTTTCATATTTCCCCTTCCTTTACTTTCCATCCCACATTGTATCACCTCCATCATATCCTCCCTTATCGACGATTCCATTCCACCCTTACGATAGTAATAGTAATTAACGGTTTATGTTTATGGTGGATGTTTACTTTCTAGATGATTTGTATTATGCTTTTATTACCCCTTAAGACAATGCAAGATGTTAAAGTTCTATATTGTTTAATGTCTTTCACTGACTTTAACGTAAATGATGATATAAACGATTTGATTGGGTGTCTTTGTTCTTCTAAGAAACATGTTCTCATAAGAGAGTTTATTTTACTAACAAGTGTTATTATATGTTGTTCGGTACTTGATGACTTGGCAGATCTATGGGGATTAAACCAAATTAAAAATATATATTTTTGATTGGAAAAAAAAACCTTAAGCTTAAATCTGGTGGAGATGCATTGTCTACCCTTGATAAGGAGTTTACGCGAGCATTAGCATTCTTATTTCTATTTGTATGGTTTTACTGTGATAACCAACTATTTGAGTGTCTACAAACCAATGTTAACTTTTCCCCAGACACATGAGGATTTCACTGCGTTGCCATTTTCTTGGGCTATGGATGACAGTGATTGCGTCTAACAGAGTGAGATGTGGGGAGCTTGAATAGGAGAATAATGATACACACACATGTCCCACACACATGCTGGATTATTATTAAGAATAATTAGACAAGCGTTACATATTTCACTCTTTATAGGAATGGGTTATACATTTTAAAACATAATGTTAATGACATTTTAAAACTGTTAAAACTGTTATACCAAAGCAACAAATAAATCCTAATAGCCACTAGCCAGTATAAAATAGAAATACTGATAGCGTCTGACAAAGTTTGATAGGGGAAGCTTACAGAGGAGGATAATGAAGACGTATATTTTCATCATCCACCACCGAATATCATTGGGCCAAATGAAAATAGTGTGAAGAAGATTGTGGAATACAATTTTAATGAGCACAACCAGAAGGTTTTTCACACCATTACTATGTGTATCTGCAAAGTGGCCAAAGTGCGCCTTAACAATTACACTCTATAGCATCGAGTGGCATAAGTTGAACATTTTTTATTAACAAGAACCCTCAGTGAACTTTACAAGCATCTCCTAAGAATAAATCCTACTAGAGCACTCATGTCCATTGGGATCTAATGTTGATGAGTCAAAATCTAATGGAGATGTTTTTTCCATCCTCACTAGATCCAAGAGTGGTGTCATAGATTTAATTAATAACACATTTCTATATAATGTGTATGATTGTCTCTAGTAATGTGATTTTTTATAATGTGTGTTTATCAATTAGGGGTAGCCTTTATTCATAATGTAGCCTTTGTTTTTGGTGTTCCTTAGACCCCCTTATAGTTGTTGCTTTATTTTTTTCTTAGGTTGTGTGCTTGTGGATTTGGAGCTTAATCTCATGCCACCCACTTATTTTGTTGATAGAATCTTGTATCATGTTTCATTTAATATAATATAAGATCCTTTTCATCAAATAATTTAGCCAATGCATGGGAAAATGTTGATGACACCATCTGTTTTTTATTGTTTCAACCTTCCTCACAAGAGTCGAGGGACTATTTGATTGGGTTATGCTATCGCTTGTCCTCATTAATTTTCTCATGTTTTGTCTATTGTTTTCCCCTTCCCTCTCATGACATATACCTACGTTATTTTCATCCTTTTACGCAGCAACAAGTGGGAAACAACTTTCATCTCTGCCATGTCTTACAATCGTCTTCGCAATGTCTTCCACATAGACTCTGAAGATGTTATGACTGTGATTGTGAAAAAATTGGGTGTGGATTATCTCTAGAGCACCGATAGAGCTCATGTAAACTCTAAGATTGTAGGTGTCTTCATGTTCAATTTCCTAGTGTTGTGTGTAGATAAAGCATTTGTCATGGTAGTCGCGTCCCATTTCATTTACCCATACCATCATGTGGGTTGGGTTGAAGCTCTAGTAGAATTATTCCCTCCTTACCTCTTTGTAAGGATGAATCCTTATCTGTCACCATTTTGGGTTGATAGCGGGATTTTTGATGCCCTAGAATTTAAAATTTAGGTCCTACTTGAATTTTCTGACTCTGTTCAAAGCATCTCTCGATCCGATGGGGTGTCTATCTCTAGTGTGCCATCCTTGGACTTGGTTACGCTCAAAAAACCTATCCCGCCATTCCCTAATCATGTGGAGTACTTAAATTCTGTTGATGGCATGTCCTTTTCCTCTTTCAAGATTATTACAATGTTTGGCTAGGAAAAACCCTAGGGTTTCTCTATCATTCACAATCTTTTTTTGTATTCACGAGTCTATGTTTTTTACAGGCCTAATTATTCATGTTACATGTTGGCCTCGTTATCATTTGTACTCATTTTTGGCTTTTTTATGTATCCTTTCATTGATCAAAACGTGGGATACTTGTATGTAATTTTTCCCTAAATGTATTTGACAAAAAAATTATGTATAATGTTCCTGAGTATCTTAATAATGTTTATATGTATAATATGTGTGATTACCTTTAGGAAATTTATAATACATTAAAGGATTTAAACGATAATAGATATCTTAATATATATAAAAAGTTTACATAACATTTTTATTTTGCTGAATTCTTATTTGATTAATGTTAATTTACCTCAATAAGCTACAATGGCATTACCTAGCGAGCACTAAGTATAAAATCTCTTACTTTGATTTTTTAAGGTGATATTATCCTCTCGACTTCAAACTATTAGCTGAAAAAAAAAATTCACATTAGTTTAAGGTATATATATAATTGAAAAATTGTTAGGCACTTCAACAATCAATGTGTTCATATATATATATATATAAAATAAAAAATTTGCAATGAATTATTATGTGAATTTGGGATTCCAGCGTGACGAATATTATTACAACGAACTTCAAAATTCTTCTTAAAATGATTTACCATAATTCCACCTTTAGAAAAGGAGTTTTAATTTATTTCATATATATATATTTAATAAAAGATATCCTCGTGACAAGGGGAGTAGGAGAATTTTAATTTTCATTTAAACTGTAACTGTGGGAGGAAAATGTCCATAGTGATTTCAAGTCCCTTCTTTTGAGGTATGAAAGGATGGAAGAAGGTGATGCGGGGGGTTAGTGAGGAATGGCGTTAGACATTTAAAATTATTAAGGGGATGTTAATGTTCATGTAATCCGAGTTTATTCCTCTATTGAAATCCATGTTTATAACTATTAAAGGGATGTTAACGTTCTTGTAATGCAAGTGCTATCGGAATTTATATTTATTAATGAGAGGTTAATGTTCTTGTAATTTGAGTTCCTCCGGGGTTTATTCTTCTCTTAGAATTCTTTACAAGTGTAGTGTGGTGCTCATAGTTTATTAAGGGGATGTTAATATTCTTGTAATCTGGGTTTATTCCTCTATTAAGGCCAAAGGGGTGTTAATGTGCATTTACTTCTCTCTCAGAATCTAGGATTTATGTTGATACTTGGTGTATTGGTATTGCAATTGTGTTTTTGGGTCTGTGTAACATTGAACAGTGAGTTTTTCTTCGTGATAGTCTGTCTGTTAATAGAAATATGAGGGAAGATTCATTTTACACTAAGCTTTGGGATCAATGATGTTAAATATGAGGCTATGGAGATGTTTGACTAAATGGGATTTTCCCCTTTCTTAAAGATTTTTGAGGAGTACAATGAGCAACTCAGTAAGGATTTTGGATCAACATGGAAGCCAACTAGGAAATGGATGAGGGGAAATGTGGTGCTACGGGGAGTATAGATTGAATTATCAATCAACATGGTGGCTTATGCTATGGGTATGCCCTCAGAAGGACATGAAGTCTACAAACCAAAAAAGGATCCAATAAATGAAAATAAGCTATTTCTGGGAGGTAATGAAAAACCCACCCCTTATTTTGTGGGATTTCTTAGGAATTCCTTACCTCCCCTATTCAACAAAGTGTCTCTTAACCTAATCCTATTTTTCACTCTTTAGGGATGCCACTAATGTATCTATACTTACCATCTTCCCATTCTCAATTTCCTCAGACATGGGCATAGTTTTAGTTTTCCATACTATATACTTTATTCTCTATGTGCTACCCTGGACCACTACAAAAAAGGAAAAATCCATATTCCCTTGCATCATGGTTTTATTATGGCCATTGTGAAAAGGTGAATCTTGGATATGGATAAAATGGTTAATGGGGATAGTGTCTCGTCAAAATCCCTTGAAGATTATGTTGTGGAAGATGAAACTAATTCTGAGAATGAGGAGTCTAGTGAATACCCTGAGTTGAGTGTAGGGAATGATCAAAATGTGGTTAAAGCTAAAGCAGTACAAGGCCTCCAAGACCTAAAACAAGACGACATGAAGGTAGTCACTATTAAGATGGCTGAAAAATGGTAACCGAGTTAATAGAGGAGGCAAGTTTCATTTGACACCCACGAAAAGACCCAAATGGAAGTGTTTGGAAAAGGTAGTGTAGAAGAGGGAGTTGATATTGCTAAATTGGTTGTAGACCTTAAAAGCATGAAATGTGACACTTGGCTTAATAGAAGAAATATCCAGTTTATCCTCAACGATTGACATGTAATGAAGATGAAATTTGAAGATTTGGCTCAAGTAATAAAGGGTGGTAGTATGGAGGTTTTGCAAGAAAAGTGTCAGAATTTAAACAGTGATGTGGATCGCTTAAGGTTATGCTTTAGAACTTCACTGAGTGGAGTATTCTCAGTGTCAAGCACACTTTACAACACCTTCAAACTCTTGAATAGTTGGCTAATGCCTACAGAAAATGTGAAGAGTAGGGGACATCGAAGAATAGGAAAATGGAACTATCTGAATCTGATGTAACCACTCTCGGAACTATTGTCACCAAATCACTGCACCGTCTGAATGGCCAGAATGTGAACATGATGTTCAGTGTGATTGGGACACATGGGATCACCTCTCAACTTGTGGGACTTGAGCTCAAGATTAACCTCTAGAGAAGGTCGACTTCCTCTTCCTAAAATAAGTGTTGTACTACTCCTAGTGTAACAAAATGGCTATCTAGTCTTATGCTAACATTTTCATGGGTTTTAGGGAACGACATTTGCAAAAATAAAACTATACTAAGGATGGTGATGCACCAAATAAAGGGTGTTTCTAGACTCAGGAAGGGTTAATTTGAAAGAGGTTATGTGCACCACAAGTCAACTTCACCTACTGCTACTTAGAGAGGGTACATAATACCACAAACTAGGAAGCACGCATGTTCCCTTTGTTAAACTCGATCAGAAAAACAAGTTATCAGTCTTCCAATGAAGAAGGATGAACTTGAGAAGGGTGAAATAGCACCACAACTCAACTGCATGCAATGCTCCACCACTTGATAAGCACAAAAATCCAAGAACTTGCAATAGAAACATGAACTTGCACAGTGTACCTGCAAGCATGAGAAAAGGCACAAAGAAGTATAGAAGGATGAAAGGACCAAGATTAGTCACAAAACACACACTTTTATTACTTCAATAACACACACAATGCATCATACATTCAGAAGAGGCAATGGTTTCCATTACAGTCTTGAAAAGGAGGCTTGAAAGTTCCCTAAACATATAAGGACAACTTGCAGAAGAGAGAGGACTCTTGAAAAATTTGCACTTGCCTAAGATATCTAACTTTATCCAACCTATATGACCTATTGGAACCCCTTTGGAATGAGCTTCCAACTTACATTTATAGAAGAATATGTGAGAGAGAAAAGGAAAGGTCATAATTACATTCCTAAATTGAAGGTACATGATAGTTCATTTATTACAGTTAGTTGAACAACTTGAGAAGGTACCATCACGTGTTATTAATTGCATGTTGACCTAATATTCTCAATTAATTAAAAGAATAGTTAAATAAAATATTTAAATAATAATAATAAATATTATTATTAAAATATTTAAATAAAAATATTAAATTAATTTAAAAAATAAAGTGGGACCCTCCCGTTGACTAGTCTGCACTAAGGAGGGAGGGGTCCATGTGAATGAGTCAAAAGAATCAACACACCGAGTTGGTCACATGCTCCTTTGAGGTTTCGTTGCAACTGAGATGCTCAATTTCCTAGATGAGCTCACCATCGATGAGCTCCTCCAGCATTTCACCGAGATGAGAATGATCTCAAATGACTCAAGCTCTACCCTACTTCTCCTAGCCCATTGAAATTGATGATCTTGTTCCACATATGTTTGGCTCGTGTACTATCTAGTTGGATGCTTTAATGCTGACTGAGCTCCATTCATAGGTTCAATGTTATTTGTGACTGAGTTCATTTGCTTTGTATGAACTCTAAGCCAATATCAAGTTGCATACTACTCATATCGAGCCAACTCCCATTATGTAACAAACTCATGCTTGGTAAGCCAAACTACTGGTTTGGTCAAGCCAAATCTAACGTTTCTCCATAGAGCCTGCAAACCTATCAACTGAGTCATCGAGCCTAGCAAGCTCAGTTCAAGCTACTCACCAACTCAATTATACCTCACAAGTCTACCAAATCGTCCTCCATGCAATCTCTCTCTGACCTCACTTGGTGAATAGCTCAACTCAGTTAGTTGAATTTTTCATGTGATTTCTAGGACATGAGCTCTCATCGGTCCACATTCAACCCCTACTTTTTATGAGATATTTTTTTCATACTCACCATATAGCTCTCCATATTTCCATTTTACGAGCTCCTCATCCTTTGATCAAGTCACTCGGTCTATCTGAGCTCCTCACAACTTCCTCTAGCTCACAAGTCACTTCATGAGTTGAATGTAACACCTTCTCAAACATATGCTTTCTATGGTCTAGTGCCTTGAAATTGACGCATTCAAATTTGCATCAAGCTCATGTTCTCCTCCAACTAGGTTGACTCAGATCAACTCTTCATGAGTAATCTCATGTTCCTGTACTCTCATTTCTCACAATTCAATCATTTTTCAATGAGCACATCACCAAGTCTCAAAGCAACGAAATTATAAACATATCGACACATGTATTCAGTGTCTCGTAACACTGTCATTTATCGATCTCTTTTTCTTCTCACTATGCACCATTCTTCTCGACCAGTGACTCCTTAGACTCTGAGCCCATTCAACATCAAATGACCATGCTCTCTTAACACCTAGCCATATATTCCAAACTACTCTATTCTATTTCTCGATCAAAATCTCGATTTGTCTCCTCATGTACTGATGTGTATTAGCTCCCATGAGCCACCATAGAGCTCTCATAGTTATATTGTCAGTGAGATATGCATTGGCCAATGTTAAAATGGTTGGTGTGAATTCATGCCCTTGACATATTTAAGCACCTGGACGAGAAAACAACTAAGCTCATTCCCCGTTTAGTCATCTAAGCTCTTCGTCAAGCTAATACTTATCTTGTCCTCACTATATTGTTTTGGAATCCCCCACTAATGTTGAAATCCATGACCGTTGAGCTCTGTGTGATCCGGTTGATTCTCCAACGAGCTGATTTTTGAGTTCACGATCCCATCATATTGCATGTAACCACCTGAGCCTTCACACGAGAAAATTAGCTTCATCTTGGCTCGTCCATGGCGATGCATCGAGTCAACATCCAACTCTATTCATTGGGTTCATATTTTCAACTCCTTATAACACTCGCTTGGGTTTAGATTAACTCATCTCGGTGACCTGCACTCTTACCAAGCTTGACTTGTACTAAGTGGAACACTCTTATATGAATCAATCCACCTAAACTCACCATGCATTGTTACATCAAGATATCTCTTGTTCTGCTACATCTAACCAAACCAACCCAGTTCCACCCTGAGGCTCAATGAGCTTCCATATTTGTCTTACCATGATCAACAAAAAATGATAAGTTCTTGTTCATTCCTAGGATATGGCCTCAAAACCAACCAGGGTCCATTTTCCTGTAATAGTTCACTTGGTGAACTCATGTTCTTCATCGAATCAAATTTACCCAATGTCAAGCCAAATATCCATAACTCAGTGGTGGGTGCTTTACATGTTCTGGATTAAATCCCGAGCCATTAGAAATGACTATGCCATTTCACAACCCGGTATTAGCTCCACTGAAAATAGTGGTTCCCCCATAACTTGCTTACACTGCCAACCATCCTGTCAACCCAACAGGAAACTTGGTAACTCACCTGAATCCCGGCCACAGACTTAGGCTTCTTATTGGCATGCTTTTCTTTTGTGGAATTCCTTCCTTGGCTTGCCACCATTAATATTATACTTGGCTATGTTTTGCATGAATCTCCGCATGCAGGGAATACACCTTGGATCACCATCATATTATTGCCATCTGGGAATGGATTCCCTGATTTCCCCTATTCATGGCTTAGCACATGATTTATACATCTCTTCTGCCTATGATGGGATTTTCATAGCACGTTGAACCCAAAACTCCCACTTGACAATATGGCCTTGGGAACCCGTAGAGTATCTTTCCATTATGGAATACATTTTAACATCCCCACTTTGGAAGAAGGGGAAGCTACTCTACCATCCTAGTTTTCAACTCGACTCGATATAACTTGGCCTCTATTCATGGTGATCAACTTGTTCCTTTCACCATGACTCACCTCGAACTCACCATGCTTTCTCTTTATGGGTTATCTTCTCAAAATTGAGCTTGTTCATTTATGATATTGTCTCTGTCAAGCCCTACAATCTTAGTTCATGTTCCAATGAGGAAGAATTGATCTCCCTATGTTGAATTAAACCAAGTCGAGATCATCCTACATCTACCTCTCAAGGCAACTTGGCCTTCCTGCAATACTTTTCTCCCTAGTAAACGTGAGCCACTCTACCTGAATAAATATTGTCGAGCATATGAGCTCTCACCATGGTTCTAATGAATCATCACTATTAGCACAAGTATTCTAGCTTGAACCTAAGCTACCCCTTTTCTACCATATAACTCGAGTTCCTCCATAACTAGGTTTTCCATGATTGAGTTTGATCTTCACTACCATAGCACTTGAAATATCCGAGCTGACATTCATCCACCTACTCAGAATATGAAATTTATGTATCAATCCAACCCCTACTATGAGCTATTTTTGAGTAACATAACCCTTCCATAGAACAACTTGGCCATGCGAGATCCAATATTCTTCCTACTCTGTGAATGTATGTTGAGCTCAACATTGAGCTTCTATATCCGAGCCATACCAATACCCTCCTGATTTATTTGACATCTGACAAGTTCCTCTAATCAACTCAATCCCTTTATGAGTAAAACTGAATCACCTCAATGTTGGGCTCGACGACCCATCAAGTTGAATTTCAATTATGAACGACCAAGTTCTCAACCAAACCAACATCGAGTTGTCACCGAGTTGAGCTCAATTTTACCCCATTCAATGTTAGGTGAGCTCACTTATGAAATTCATTAATTATTTTAATCATGTTATCCCATGATGACCAGAAATGGGCCCTTGGGACCGATGTCATAATTTGGTCAAAATAGAACCCCGTTGTCCAATTTTTCCATGTACGCAAAATTGGATAACATTTTTGGTGAAATTTCAAGGATTATTTCCTACTAAGCATGATTCTAGTAGCCTTAAGTCATCTATTGGGCATGGAGTTAATTTTTAAATCATGAAAAGGATTTGATCTTCTATGATACATCCTGAAGTCTCCTTGAGCATTGCCAATTTTGGACCTCCCTGTAATGATAAGCATGAAGTATATTAAAACTATTGAATGATTGACATCTATGAAACACTGCAAAATTTTGAATGAGGTAGATCATGAGAATCTTATGGAAACCTTGAACCTTCCTTCTCCTTAACACCTTCCTATGATGAAAAACTGTGCAAAACAACACTAAACATAACAAAGAGGAAAATAAAATAACAACACACAACAACAATGTGCATAAGAACTTGGAGGAAAACACCTAACTAAACTGTACAGGGGGTGGAATGCTTCTCAAAAACAAGCTTTGAGATGTATCCCATTCACATGAATGGGTAGTTATTCTCCATTGAGCCTGGATAGATGAAATGAATTCACCTCTTTGCAACTTGTGATGATGTATGGCCCACTCCAGAGAGCGTCAAACTTGGCATGCTTGCCTAGTTTGGCCCTGTCTTCATCCCATTTGAGGACTAAATATCCCTCTTGAAAATGCTTGTCAGACGCCTTCTTGTCAAAATATTTCTTAACCTGAGCCTGATGTTGCTCCAAAGTCTTCATAGCCTTGTTTCATACTTCCTCTAACTCCATGAGTTCAACAAACCTTACTGTCAGAGGATCACTCTCCATAACTTCAAGTTGATGAGCTAACTCTAAAGAAGGTAACTCCAAGGAGAGCAAAAGTTTTTCTTCCCTTCCATATACAAGCATGAAAGGAGAATTCCCTATGGACCTTTTAGGTGTGATCTGATCTACCCATAAGGTGGTCTTAAGTTGTGTATGCCAAGTCCTCTTGTTAGTTTCCATCATGCACTTAATAATCCTTATGAGGTTTTTGTTACTAGACTCAACCAATCCGTTTCCTTGTGGATAGTAATTAGATGAAGTCTTGAGGTAGACCCCATTTTTAACATCCCATTCACTCAACTTCATACCAAGAAAATCCATCGTGTTGTCTGAAATGACTGTAAAAGGAACACCGAACCTTGTCATTATACCTTACAAGAAATCTAGAACTACCTTTTCATTGCTCTCTTTCAATGCTACCACCTCTGTCCATCGAGTAAAATAGTCTGTTGCAGTAAGGACCCATTTATGTTTGTCACTAGATGGAGGATTAATCATTCCGATGAAGTCCAACCCCCATTGAACAAAGGGTTGATCCACTTGGATTGGATGTAGTGGAAGAGCTGCCAACTTCTTATTTCCTATGAAAAAGGCACATTCCTTACATTTCCTTACCCAGAGATGGGCTTCTTTGAACAAATCTAGCCAATAGTAACTGGTTTGCATGATCTTGGTAGAATTTGTTTTTGAAGAGTAACGTCCTCTAGATAGACCATTATGAAACTCTTCTAGTAACTTACTCACCTGTTGCGGTCCTACGCACTGAAGGAGGACACCGTTCAAATCCTTTCGAAAGAGAACATTATCTACCAAAACATATGGAATAGATTGAAGATGGAAACTCCATATTTGGTTTTTATCCATGTTCATAGGATATACTGTTGAGAAGAGGAAATTCTTCATTTTTGATAGCTAGTCAAGTTTCTCATCACTCTCATCAGTGTTTAGGAGCGTCACATCCTCATCATTTTTTGATTCCATGTTTACAGCAAGTTGTTGACACAAACCTTTTCCTTTGACAAGTTTGGTAACCTTGATATGCACATCATACTCCATCACCTTCGTGATCCATCCAGCACACTTTTTTTCATCTCTTTGTTTAGCAAAAACTCCTTGACACCTGGATGAGACACCATCAGATGAATTTTGTTGTTGGAACAACATGTGCTTGAATTTCTTCAAAGCTCGAATAACCACAAAGACTTGTTTTTCAACAAATGAGTATTTGAGCTCGTAGTCTTTGAGGGATTGACTGAAGAAAGCAATTGGTTGCTCCATCAGATCATCATTTTGCTGGGTGAGGATCCCTAAAATGCTCTCTTGACCTACAAAAGCATAAAGGATAAAGTCTTTATCAAACTTGGGGTTCACTAGCATGGGAGCTTGAGAAATTTTTGTTTCGATGGCTTTGAAGCTTTCTCATCCTTCCTTTGTCCATGAGAATGGCATGTTTTTCTTCAACATGGATTTTATTGGTTTATCTAATGTCAAGAATTGAGGGATGAATCTCCACACAAAGTTTATGGTTCTCAGAAAACTCTGGAGGCACTTCTTATGACTTGGGAGAGATAAGGACATAATCAAATGAATCCTGGCTAGATTGATTGACAATCCTTCCTCTGAAACAACATTACCCAACAACTTTCCCTCGTGCACTGCAAAAATACACTTCTTGGGATTAAGTGAAACCCCAAATTCCCTACACCTTCGGAAAACCTTCCTTAGATGTGTGATGTGATCGTCTGCATGCTTAGAATATATAGTTATGTCATCTAGGTAAACCAAGATGATATCATTGATTAGTCCTTTAAACGCCATGTCCATGGCTCTTTAGAAAGTAGCCCTAGCGTTGGACAATCTGAACAACATTTTGTTGTAGGCATACGTGCCCCACTTGGTAGTGAAAGTTGTTTTGAATTGGTCAGATTCTTGGACTAGGATTTGATTGTAACTTGAATATCCATCGAGCAAAGAAAATATTTGAGCTCCTGCCACCGTTTGAAGGATTTTCTCCATTGATGGAAGAGGATAATGGTCTTTCAATGACACATGATTCAAATCCCTGAAATCTACGCACAACTGAATCTCTCCATTCTTCTTCCTTACAGGCACCAGATTGGCTACCCAAGAGGAGTGCTTGATGGGAAAAATAATACAGGCCTAGATGAGTTTGGTTAGCTCCTTTCTCATTAGTGGCTCAATTTTGGGATTAATTGGCCTCTATTTCTAGCAAATTGGCTTGGCATTAGGATCCAGTTCGATGGTATGTTGTGCTAGACCTGGATCAAAACCACACAGGTCTTTATAGATCCACACAAAAATGTCATGATACTCTTGACAAAGTTTGATGAAAGCTTCTTTCTCTTCAGAAGTACACACTTTTCCAATCTTCAGAAACTTCTCATGCACTACCTCGACTTCCTCAAAATCTTCTTCTTTGACCACCATGTTAGAGCTTTGTCTTTTGGCTTGATCATCTGAATTGAAAATGGATTCTAGAGTGACTAATCCTTTTGGTAGTTTTTTTCTTTTCAATTGTATAATTTGATCACCATATGACTCTTGCAACTTATCTTGATTTCTTGCAGCAAACTCTGCCTCTTCTTGTAGGAAAAGGACAATTTTTTTGTCACTATCGAACACTTGCTAGCTACTCACATTATCAGGGACTACAGGTCAAACCACCATTTTGAAAAAAATTTTCCCTTCTTTCATGATATCAACAGGTATGTCGTATTGCAAGCCAATTGTAGAAAGCCTATCAACATATTGATTTTGATTTCTAG
Organism: Taxus chinensis; assembly: GCA_019776745.2. Classification (NCBI taxonomy): domain Eukaryota; kingdom Viridiplantae; phylum Streptophyta; class Pinopsida; order Cupressales; family Taxaceae; genus Taxus; species Taxus chinensis. The sequence continues at coordinate 465,118,806 of CM034156.1, read as the reverse complement.
GAACCGCATGGATTCCAAAATCTTCAATCAAGTCCCAGACTCATTTCTTGTATGATCTTAAAATATCATTCTTGGATACACTGTGTGACATCACTTGATGGAAAACTAACTCACTGTCTCCAAAAATAGTCAGGGCTTTGATTCCCCTTCTTTTGGGCTAGTTGAATTCCTTGTACAAGGGCCTCGTATTCAGCAACATTGTTAGTGCAACTGAATTGCAACCAGAAAGATGAGAAGTACTTATCTCCCTCTGGAGAAATTAACATAACACCAACACCAGATCCATTCTTACTTCTTGATCCATCGAAGAATAATTTCCACAGTCCTTCTGAATCGCTTGGTGTTTTGACAAGTTGCGGTATGATTGTATCTTCTTCATGAATGTAGTATGTACCCAATCCTGTTTCTTCCAAAAGTAGCAAACCAACTTCTTCTTCTGCCAACACATCAGTGTAGGGATCATACTGATGATCTCCACTTACTTCATCTAGCACAGTATCAGGGACTTCTTCAACGAGAGTGGTCGGTTCATGATCAACATCTTCTTCTTCCAGATCTCCGATGGTGTAATTCCCATTTATAGGACTAGTAGTGTAGGGTTCTACATGATTATGGAAGATTGGTTCCACCCTTATAGTCACTTTGGTTCTCTATCGAGTCCTAAGAATCATATGTGACCAATCAACTGATAGATAACCACCCATCTTGGCAGTGAAATCTCGTGATAGGTAGATGGCGAAGAGAGGAGGAAGATCAATGACTGATATGTCTTGGGTGAATGAAAAACTTGGGCATGCATGGATGGTAAGTTGAAGTGCATTGAGAACTCCTATATTTTTAATAGTTGTTTCATCCAGATGAACAACTCCTCTTGCAACCGGTGCATATTGTATGCCTAGTATGTCTGTAATTTGTTTGGGCATGACTGAGCTACTGGCACCAGAATCAATCATGCAATTATGCACCAGGTGGTTGCCAATGATCAAGGAAATATAGAATGGTGGTGGTTTTTTGGCTTTAGGAATAATTTTCCCTTCTGGTTGACACAAACTCATAGCAATTGTTGCTCCATGACCTGATGACGATCCATCAGTTGTACCAAAACTATTTAGAGCCTCTCGCAACAAATTTCTTTGAGAAGGAATTGAGAGTGCATCCCACATAGTAATGCTTAGATTGGTTTTCTTCATTTTTTCTACTATGCTAAAGGGAATAGCTCCAACTTTGCTAACACTTCTTTGGGCATTGGGATCCTCCTTTAGAAAATGCTTGTTGGGTATCATGATGCCTGAAGAACCTTCTTTCCTTGCAGCTTGGCTAACAGGTATTTCTGGTGGTTTCTTTCCCACATCTTTATCAACCGCCACTTGTGTCTGAGGCTGTGAAGTGGATGCTTGATCAGCTTTGGAAGTTTGAGGTTCCATTGCTCTCTTCTTGGAACAAGTGTTTTTTACCACTGATGAGGAATTTGTATTCAACCCGCAAAAATATTTTCCTTGCCAGTTTAGCAAAGTGGTTTCTTCAGGTGCCTGCAGTTGATCTATTGTTTCTTGTGTAGATGTGTTCTCTATTAGCTCAGAAGGGGTAGATACACTTTGAACCATAAGGGCCTGGCCAAGAACTCCATTGGGACAAATATTTTTATTGTGGGGTTGAGAACAAGGATAACACCATTTGTAGTCTTGAACTAGATTATTGTGGACAGGTACTATGGCTCTAGATGAGCTAGCAGCAAGAGGGTTCCGAAATTTCAAAGGCTTGACATTCACAGCTTGATTTATAGCTTGATTTTGGGGCTGATTGTTCCCTTGAAAAGGAGGATGGTTAGCTTGATACTGCTGATTTTGTGGCTGATATGGACGATTGTATTGAAATTGTTGCCTCTTGAGTGCAACAAGCTTGTTTCCAAAAGTTTGCAACAGTGACTTGACTTCAAATAGATCATTTGAAGAGGCAGGGGAAGACTGAGTTGGTTGATTAGAGGCTGCTAGAATAGGAGCGATGATAGGCTGATTATTTCATAAGATCCAGAGACAACGGCATTGGCGGTCATGGAGCTATCTTTCCAGCCTGAATCAAGGAATTTTCCACTCTTATGGAAATGTCGTAGGCATCAAGTAATGTAGCCCCTCCCATGGACTAGATCATAACTGCTACATCACTATTCAAGGCTCACAAATAGTACAAGAATGCATTATGTGGAGAAGGCTTTATAAGTGCCAGAATCCTATTCCAGGTCCTGTGGAATCAGAAGTTGAAATCACTCATGTATTCTTGGGGAGCTCTCTTCATGGTAGTGAGTTGTTCCAAAAGTGATAGGTGATCACTCTTGTCTTAAAACTGTTTACAGAGCTTTTCTCCTAACTCATCCCAAGTGGTTATACTGCCAACACTTAACCCTCAAAACCATTGAAGTGCTTTTCCCTTGAAAGAGGTAGCAAGAAGTCTAACCGCAACATTGTCCTCTGTGATATTATGTACTACACAAATGTTGGCTACATCAAGAATATGTTCCACTAGAGTAACATGAGTTTCCCCTATGTAAAAGGGTAAAATTTTGAGTTCCACAATAGGTATAGGGTCACGTTGAGCCAACAGAAGAGGACTGCTTGCATTGAAAGGGGGAAAAACTTGGTTTCGTGCCATAACAACAAGAGGTTGATTATTCCTTGGTGGAGGGAACCTTCCATATGGAGGATTTGAATGACCTCTATGAGGTAGAGCTACAACTGGTGATGTTGAAACACCTCTTCTTCTTCTCTTTGGAGGAGACAAGGAAAGTTTGATATGTTGATAATTTCCTTGCTTTGAAGAAGATCTTGTCTAAATTCTTTGCATAAGTTAACACACTGATATTTGGAATCTAGAGATATAGAGTTGCCAGGTACTTTGACTTGTGTAAGTGAGAAGAGAAGTACCAACTCTCTCCCACTGGGCGTGCCAAAAAATGTTGTCACCAAATCACTACACCCTCCGAATGGCCAGAATGTGAACAGGACATTCAGTGTGATTGGGACACATGGGATCACCTCTCAAGCTATGGGACTTGGGCTCAAGGTGAACCTCTAGAGAAGGCCGGCTTCCTCTTCCTAAACTAAGTATTGTACTACTCCTAGTGTAATAAAATGGCTATCTAGTCCTATGCTAACATTTTCATGGGTTTTAGGGAAAGAGATTTGTAGAAATGAAACTATACTAGGGATGGTGATGCACCAAATAAAGGGTGTTTCTAGACTCAGGAAGGGTTAATTTGAAGAGGGTGTGTGCACCACAAGTCAACTTCACCTACTGCAACTTAGAGAGGGTACATAATACCACAAACTAGGAAGCAAGCGTTCCCTTTGTTAAAATCGATCAGAAAAACAAGTTATCAGTCTTCCAGTGAAGAAGGATGAACTTGAGAAGGGTGAACAAGCACCACAACTCAACTACATGTAATGCTCCACAACTTGATAAGCACATAAATCCAAGAACCTGCAATAGAAACGTGAACTTGCACAATGTACCTACAAGCATGAGAAAAGGCACAAAGAAGTATAGAAGGATGAAAGGACCGAGATTAGTCACAAAACACACACTTTTATTGCTTCAATAACATGCACAATGCATCATACATTCAGAAGAGGCAATGGTTGCCATTACAGTATTGAAAAGGAGGCTTGAAATTTCTCTCAACATACAAGGACAACTTGCAGAAGAGAGAGGACTCTTGAAAAATACACACTTTCCTAAGATGTCTAACTTTCCAACCTATATGACCTGTTGGAACCCCTTAGGAATGAGCTTCAAACTTACATTTATAGAAGAATATGTGAGAGAGAAGAGGAAAGGTCATAATTACATTCCTAAATTGAAGGTACATGATGGTTCATTTATTATAGTTGGTTGAACCACTTGAGAAGGTTCCATCATGTGTCATTAATTGCATGTTGACCTAATCTTCTCAATTAATTAAAAGAATATTTAAATAAAATATTTAAATAATAATAATAAATATTATTATTAAAATATTTAAATAAAAATATTAAATTAATTAATATTTAATTAGGTGGACCCCCTTGACTAGTTTGACTAAGAGAGGGGGGGTCCATTAAGAAATGGTCAAAAAATGGCCCAGCTCGGTGGTAGGCTCGCCGAGCCAACTCACCGAGTTGGTCAATGAGCTCCTCCAGGGTACATGCCACGACTGAGCTACTCCGTTGTTTCCTAGACGATGATCCCATACACTACTTCCTCCACCACTGCACCAAGTTGAGAATGATCTTAAATCCTTTGTATCTCTACCCTACTTCTCTTTATTTGCCCATTGGCTAACCAATCTGAGCCACATTCCTGCTTGAGTTCATGCACTCTCTAGTTGGAATTAATGCTCACCATGTCTACACATGGGTCAATGTCATCCATGAGCTGAGCTCACTTTTCTTTGGTATCGAACACCAAACCAATATTGCAGTTAGCATCACTAGATCGAGCTATTTCACCATTGTTGCAATGAGCTCGACCTTGTAAGCAATAACAACCTTGTGCTCATGTCGAACCACTCTAACTCCATGCTAAATTTGCCTGCAGATCCCAACTGAGCACATGAGCCCAAAAATGAGTTGATACTCACCACATTGCTGAGTTATTCCTCATGGGTCTTCCGAGCTCAACTTCCGATGCAAGCTCCCTCCAACCTCGCTTGGTGAACTAAGCTTGAACTCAGCTTATCACCTTTGAATTCGTCGAGTGGTTCTATAACATTTTTGCAGCTCTTCTCATTCCGACTTCAAACCTTACTTACTATAAGATATTCCTACATACTCAGCTAGATCTTCCATGTTTCCACTCAACTCTTCACGCTTTGACTCGAGCCAACTTGGTCTATCTAAGTTCCCATTTAAATTCTGTATTGAGCTCACTAGATGATTTCTAGTCCATGACCCAAGTACAACTTCTCTAACGTATGATTTCGATGCGATCTGTGTCAACTTGAGCTCGCCGTCCAACTTCAAATTCCATTGAGCTCACCTCTCCTTGCCATACTACGCTCAAGTTCCATTCTCATCTCCAAGCACCGTAATCAGACTTTCATACCGAGTGAGCTCACCATCTTGATCCTTGTTCAACGAGCACATCGTCAAGTCTCAAAGCATCGACATTATAAAAATATCAGTAAACATGATTCACTCCTCACATAACTGAACATTCGTCGATCTCTTGTTCTACTCACTTGCACCTATTCTTTCTACCAGTGACTCCTTGGACTCCAGATCATTCACCCAAATGAAGCCCAATCCATGTGATTGAGCTATTCATATATGCCATCTACTTACAATTCTATCCTAGACATCAACATCTCGAACTTAGCTTACCTCATCCACTATGTCTATGGCTCCCGTGAGCCACCATGGAGCTCTCCGAGTTATATTCTTACTTGATATGCACTGGCTCAATGTTAAATGATGTTTACCTAGAATTCACACCATTGACATTGGTTTGAGCTATTCTAGCCAAGTGACAAACTACACTCCATTGAACCTATGTTAATAATGAGCTCTTTGTCGAGCTAATACTTAGCTTGTTCTCACTACATTGTTTTAGAATCCCCCACCGATATTGAACTCCATGACTACTGATCTCTATGTGAGCTGAGTGATTCTTCAACGAGCTCATCTTTGAGTTCATGAGCCCATCATATTGCATGCAACCACCCGAGCCTTCACACAAGAAAATTGGCTTCATCTCGGCTCATCCTTGTGTTAGCTCCATGGCCCAACCCTACTTCATCATTCCCCTCGGCTAACTTGAGGCCTTTTATGCATTCCACATTTCCTTTCGTGAACCATCTACGAGCTTCCTTGCTTTTGAACCTACAAAGTTCACTCAGCATCTTTGCAAATTTCATGAACTCAGCTTTCATGACACCTTCTCTATTCTGCTCGGTGACTACTTGAGTTCACCACTCGCTGTGGCTTCAAATTTTTTGATTTAACTCTGACCGAGCTTTCCCAGCTCACTTCTGTAGGCTTTGTTTTACATGTTACACATATCCTGCTCGAGCTTTGAGCTTGTCTCATGCTAACACAAGCTCATCGATGCCAAGTCTATTAAACCAAACCAATGCATCATTTTCACCAACTTCACCATGTTGCTCGATCTCGTTAAAAATCATATGCATAACTCAGTGAACCATTCAAACATGCCTTGATTCCCCTAACAACTTGCATAGTTTTCGGTGACCATCTTGGAGCTCTTCTCTGTACAACCACTATCATGACCCAGGCTTGTCATTATGAAATCCCCGTCATTGGAAATTGTTTCATGGGAACTTACTGGACCATCTTTCCATTATGTCATGGATTGTTCATTTCCAAAGTCCACGTACTTTTCAATTTGGAATCAATTCCCCTATTGGTCATGACCTTTCTAAATTCCCTGAGCGGGGAATGTACTTAGTTCTACCATGTTTCTCCTTCACTTGGATACGAATCAAATTTCTCTATGCAATTCCAACTCAAAATTTCCCCATCAGCGATTGAAAACAACTCACATGGTGAGTTACATCGTATCACCCCATTCTCCCGTATTTCCACGGTTGTTAGCTTGACTTGATACAACTCGGTCTCCATGCATGGTGATTGACTCATTCCTTTCACTATGAATCTATAGGTCATATTCTCAAGACCGAGCTCGTCATTTATGCTATTGTCTCTGTCGAACCCTATGATCCGAGTTCATGTTCCAAAGAGGAAACATTGATCTCCCTACATTGAATTAAACCAAGTCGAGCTCACCCTTCCTTTGCCTCAATGAGCCAACTCGGCCTCCCTGCGATACTTTTCTCCCTGGTAAACTTGAGCTGCTCTGCCTAGTTAAATATTGTCGACCGGATGAGCTCTCACCATGGTTCCAACGACTCATCACTATTAGCACATGTATTTGAGCTCAAACCTAAGCTATTCCTTTTCTACCATATAACTCAAGTTCCTCCACAACCAGGTTTTCCATGATTGAGTTCGATCTTCGCTGCCATAAAACTTGAAATCTTTGGGCCGACCTTCATCCACCTACTCGGGAAATGTAATGTATGTATCAATTAGACCCTTGTTGTGAGATATTTTAGAGTAACCTGGCCCTTCTATTGAACAACTCAGCCATGCAAGATCCAACATTTTTCCTGATGCGTGAATGTATGCCGAGCTCAACATTGAGTTGCTTAAGTTTCTTTATCCGAGCCATACCAATACCCTCCCGAGTTCTTCAACATCCAAGAAGTTCCTCTAATCAACTTGTTCCCTTCATGAGTTAAACTGACTCACCTCAATGTTGGGCTCGACTGACCCATCAAGTTGAGTTTCAATGATGAACGACTGAGTTCTCAACCGAGCCAACACCGAGTTGAGCTCAATTTGACCCTGTTCAATGTTAGGTGAGCTCACCTATGCAATTCATTAATTATTGTAATCACGTTATCCCGTGATGACCAGAAATGGGCCCTTTGGAACAATGTCATAATTCTGTCAAAATAGGTCGCCGTTGTCCAATTTTTCCGTGTGCACAAAATTGGATAATAGGAACTAACATTGAATCATTGGCTAAGGAATGGGCCACTCTAGTGGACAACTTAGAGAAAATGAAAAAGTAGTGGTTAATGTTAGGTTATTGTTTAGTGATGTTAGTTTTGTGTTTTTATTGTTGTTAGTTTACTGTACTGGCTGTTAGTTTTGATTCTTTTTGGATCAGAATATATTTTTGTATGGTTATGTATTGAATATTTGCTCTATTTGGGAGCTTTTTTATGTACTAGATATGGTCCTCTCAACCCTCTTTTACATAATGTCAAAAAAAATCTTACTCTCTAAGTGGAATGGTCCACTCCAAGGTAAATTTTTTCTTGTTTTTAAATTGAAGAAAAATAGACTTAAAAGTAGGCATCTTTCCTTATTTCTATGGATTATTTTACTTATTTCCACTTAACATAAATATTTTATCTCACATTTAGTTTAATATTGCTTCAATGTAGACCAAACTCGCTTTGGCTCTAACATGCTTATTATCAAATCATGTGAAAGCAACAAGTACTGTAAAGTCAATTATTATTTGATTTTCTCTCTATGGTGAGCAATATAAGATTTAGATATATAATTCTTAAAGGATTGTGATGTGAAAATATATTTAACTATTATATGGGTTATATTATGGTTCCCCCAATAATCATGATGCCATAATAAAAGAACTGGATTTTAAAATTAACTCATACTGAAATATGCAACAAATAAAATTAAGTAGTACTAAAATATGTAGCAGATACATAGATACATAGATGCAGTATAAAATTAAGTCCTACCAAAATATGTAATAGATATATACCTTTAATTATATTATCATATTCTGGATCGACGCCCTCTACTAGTTTCTTCAGAATATCTTCAATCATTCTCTAGTTACAGTGAGGTTCAATCACATCATAGTAAATTAACTTGGAAGTGTCTCACATCTCTTGAAATTCATTAGCCTAGTGGTAACTAGCCTATAGAAAAATGATAAAATATTTCTAAACGGTCATCAAATTTAACACTACATTGTGGCCTTCGTTGGAACCATTGAAGGAAAAGATAATATGTTCACTATCATGTATAAATCAGAAACATGTTATGTACATAACATATCATAAATAATGCCTAGCATCAGCTAGACCATATAACATAGCATAAATAATGGTTGATGGCCACTAGCCCTTATAACATAGCATAATTAATGGTTGATAGCCGGTAACCCTTATAACATAGCATAAATAATTCCCAGCAGATGCTAGCCCTTATAACATAGCATAAATAATGCCCAACTGACACTAGCCCTTATAACATAGCATAAATAATGCCTAGTGGATGCTAGCCCTTATGACATGACATAAATAATGCCAAGCAGATGCTAGTCCTTATATCATAACATAAATAAAGCGCAATGGATGCTAGCCTATATAATGGATTCCAATATTTGATTTTCTGGATTATGATATATGGGACTTTGGACTACATATAATTCCAACATAGGTAATTTTGGATTCCAATATATATGATTTTGGAGTGCAGATAATTCTGATATTGGCTATATTTTTTAGCTATTAGGACTGGAATAAGTCCCAATTTAGTGAAAGAAGTGTTACAATCATGAAGGAAAAACTAATAATATGATAATCATGTTAGATGTAAAGGAGAAAACCATGTCTAGAGGATGAAGACGTAGTGTAGAAGAGGTGTATTTGATTGTTTTCTAGGCTATCCCTGGTAGGAATATTCCTTAGATTAGTGCTCACATTATTGTTTGTAATAGTTAAATGTAATATTCTTGTATTACATTAGTAAGTTTGAGTGATATTAGAATTTGTGTGAATGATAAGTTGTATTTACAAATCATATATATTTGTAATATTATTATTAATAGAGTTGTCATGATAATACAACTCATTGATAATAATATATGTTAGAATTATATGTGTATATGTGAGTTTATCTCACCATAGAATAGGGGTCTGTTAAGTGAGATATTAGTGGGATATGTGAAAGAATAGTGGGAGTGATTCTAGGAGAGATAAGAGAGATTTATGGGATTGAATATTGGAGTTGAATCCTTGTTTTAAGGAGTTTATTCTCCTATATATTCTAAACTCTCACTCCATGTAATTTGCTCCAGATAATATTAATCAATAACATTGTTGTGCTTATCTTTTGCAATATTATATTGTCCTCTGTAATTTTTTTTGTATCTCCATTTTTATATTATTTTAATGTAACTGATGCTCATTTAGATTAGCCAATCTATCTATTTCACATCAATCCCCAATGCTAAAAGGTTACAAGAGATTATAAATTTCCCAGATGCATCTTTAATAAAATAAAAGAAATTGCAAACTTCTCCATATGGCGATGGTTATAAAAATTATTTACCCTCATTTTCCACGTTGTTCAACACATGTCTTGACTCTGGTAGAATTTTCCTTGTTATTTAATGTTTTCCCAAGCAACCAAGGCCCATGTTCACTTTCATAGAAAAAATACTAACCATACATCAAAATCCTTGTAGCACCATTACTAAATATATTTCAGCAAAAACCTAATGACACACTTCTACATAGATGTTCTATGGGATAATAGAAGATGAAATATTTTATCTAGAATTATCTTCCAAGAGGAGTTGTAAATAATATTTCTCCATATTCTTATATGCTCTACATGATCTTGAAAAACACATCGAAATGACCATCACAATATTATTTGGTATGTTGATGATATAAAGTATGGATTTTCCTCAATATTCAACCATGTGAATATAATATTAGTTTTGGCATATGTGTTTGCTAGGGTAGACAAAACTAAATGATCAAACAAGAAGAAACACTTTCCATGCTTTGGTGGGTTTCCATGCTCTAGTCAAGATCTCTTATCTAGGAACAAGATGAGTGGAATGATGGCGAGGGCATGGTACTATTATTACACCCATCACTTACATTCTCTTTAAAGTCTCTAAGGTTTTTTCAACAAGATCGTTCCATAAACCTTTGAATAAATTCCTCTTTGGCATATGCTGAAGAAGAGAATGCTTGAGGAGGAAACCCATTTCAATAACAAATATTACAAACCCATGTTCAATAATTTTAAGGAATTTTACTCACTCATGTCTTATTTTATCCTTTGCTAGGAATCTAGAATGTGTAGTGGATATTCCATAGGATATGGAACTAAGGGGATGCGGCTAGTATTATAATAACAAGGCATTCAACCTTACTGTTAGTGCAAATTCACAACACCCCCAAATGAGTTATAGATCTTCTTTTCTAAGGAAAACTCATCTGGTGTGAATGCACAACATTGAATTTTCTCCAAGGTGTGGGGCCTTGCAAGGTGAGAAAAATCTCCATATTGAAGCTGGTTCTTACTCCTCTATTTAGGTGTATGCATGCAATTTTACAGAGGTTCTGGTTCAAAATTACTACTCTAAAACTACCAAGGAGACAGGGTTGAGAGAAACATGGAAATGTAAACAAAACTAAGAAAAAACAAAGAGGTGATACACCAAAGGAGTGCTACACTTCTTTCTTTGCAAAAATAGACACAAATCATGAAGATTGCAGAAAAAAATCATGCACAAATTACCAGAATGCAATGAAGGATCAGAAGACAATAATAACTGGATGAGAGGATTGAAAATTGATCACAAAACATACATTATCATGCCCAGATTTGATACAATACATTGCAATAGCAAATAGGAAAAAAATGTGTTACAATCTCCATGGGAGGTTTAATAAATCCTTCAAATCCACCTACTAAGGGGAAAAGAAGAGCTTGCAGAAGTAAGAACATCCAACCTTTTACAAATGAGCCAAATCTGGCTTTTAATGGCCAAGCAAAAGAAGAGAAAGCAAAAAATGTGGGCAAAAATGATTATGAGTTAAAATACCAATCAAATCCCTTCAATTTAACCTGCAAGGTGATGGGATTCATAGAAAAACCCATACGCCAAAGTACATTGCTCTGCAGATCCAGAAAATGACCCATACTTCATTAAATTTGGTGGTTGAATGTCATTTATGTATTTTTTGCATACTAGAGATGTTTTCTCATTTTTCTCCTATAAATATCTATCAAAATTAAAAATTTAACCCTCCAACATGTAGAAAATTTCACTAGCTTTCCAATGACATAAAGAACGTGAAAAACCAAGCTCTGGATCAAAAGATATGCCCCTCTAAAGATTTAGGGGCAAAAATGGCGAAAAATAGGGTCAAAATTAGGTCGGTGGGGGTCAAACTTATAAATTTTCCCTTTTGGAAAATTTTCCCAAAAACCTCCACACCTCCACCACTCTAGGACATATGTTGCATTCCCATTCGTTGATGAAACAAGGGCCCAAATGTCACTTTTCCTTTTGGAAATTTTCATTGGGAAAATTTCCCATTTTACCTCCGCGCCCCGCTCCTTCGTTGCCACGTGGCACGCTCTAGTTGCTTGGCGGGATTTCACTTCATTTTTTACCTTTACACTGTCGACCACTTTGGAGAAAATTCCAAGTTCCCTCTACCACTCTGACTCCCACCTCCAACAGGACACATTGTGGCATTTTATTGCTCTACAGGCTTGTCACAAACTTTTCCTTCTCCTCCGCGGGCCCATGGGAAAAACTTTGCCTTTGCGCCCTTTGCACCCTTTGGAAAATTCTTCAATTTCACTCCACCAGCCTGACCCATGCTACCACCCTTCCACCACTGACATGTGTCAGCTTCTAAATGATCTGTGGGCCTTGGGGCAAAAATTTGCCTTTGGGCATTTTAGAAAAAAGGGAAAAAATTCCCAAATCTCCCCGCACCTCTGCCACTCCTCCTCCTTCTCCTCAGTGGGCATGCAGGTCATTTTTTTCTCCTTTCACCTCTACCAAATTCTTGGCAAATTTTCTGACTTACCTCCACTGGCCCGACCTCTACTGCCACGTGGCACCTTTTCATTCACCGCGGCCCTGTCAAGGCAAAATTTCCCCAAAAAACTCTGCTGAGCCATAACTTTCAAAATATTTGGAGTTAGGAGGAAAATTTTACCTTTCTAGAAAGGGAAAGAAAAATCCTATCTAATGGAGCCTTTTCCAGAAACCCTTGAGTACTTGAAATGTGTGAAAATTGAAGTTGAAGCACAAGGAAGGGAAGAAGGCAAGTTAGCCAAAATAAGCAGGGGGCTCATTTTAGATAACACTTACACCTAAAAATTTCCTTTTTTTGAAATATCTTAACACATATTTCACCTAGAACTCCTATCCAACCACAGTCAAATAAAATGCATTATTAGTCCATTGAATTTCCCTAAGCATGAATGTGAAGGTTATGACCACGTTTCTTGTTGTGTTGTGTAGCCTTTTTCATGTGTGGATGTGTTTAATATTGTACACTCTCCACAATATTTTTGACCTAAAAAAATGCTCAATATCTCAGGAAACATGTTATTCTCATATGGGTGGGATTTTCGACCCATAGGTTTATGGGGCAGTTTTGGCCCATGGTTTTAGTACCCACGGTATTGTAAAACTACTTAGGTAGTTTCCTATTGATGTAGGGATGTATTATACATTGTATATGTGTGATTTCAAGTGTGAATCGAGGAGATTTTTTTGATCACAACTCCAAACAGATCTGGGTATTGTATTGAGAGAAAGAGGTGGCTTGTAATAAAATGTGAGGAATTGATTCTTGGTGGTGGACATAGCAAAAATTGGGTAAACCACATTAAATATTGTCTTTGTGTTGTGCTCTTTTATTTTTTTCCCTTTTGTTTTAGATCTGTAATATATTTCTACATTTTAGTTTCTACTACTGCGATTTTGTGTGGGATTGTTCCACATATTTTATCCCTTATTTCTTAATAATTGGTATCAAAGCCTGGTTTGGTTTTGCTGAAGTGTTGAATCACAAGGAAATTTTTATCTTGAGTGATATGGCATATGATGGAAGATCAAAGGTTGATAAATTCAACAGATAGAATTTTAGTCTTTGGAAGATGCAGATGGAAGATTACCTTTATCAAAAGGATCTTTATATTTTGTTGTCTTAGAAAGGGAACAAATCCTCAAGCATGATGGATGCAAAGTGGGATTTTATGGATGGGAAGGCACTTGGAAAAATATAGCTATGTCATGAATCTTAAGTATTATTTAAGGTTTAAAAGGAAAAGACTACAAAATAACTTATGGATGCATTAGGGAAGTTATACAAAAAATCCCTCTCCCTCTAGCAAGATATTTTTAATGAAAAGTTTTTTAATATGAATATTTCTGAGAATAGTTCAGTAGCAGATATTTTGAATGATTTTAATATGGTTGTGAATATTCTAGCTTTGGTTATAATATAATTTAATCAAGAATTTAGGGATTTATTAATTTAGTGCTCCTTACCTAAGAGTTGGAATAAATTGGTAATGGTGGTAAGAAACTTTGTTCCAACTAACTCAAAGTTGAAGTTTCAGGATGTTGTAGGGGTGATTCTAAGTGAGGAAATGTGAAGAAAAATCTCCTAAGAATCTTCTACTTCAGGAAATACTTTAATAATGTAAACTAGAGGGAGATAGAAGAAAAGAGGAAGCCGTGGAAAATTGAAAGATCAGGCAAGGTCAAAATCCAAAAGCAAGATGGTATGCTTTCACTGTGGAAAGCTTGGGCATGTACATAAGGTCTGTTGAGAGCTTCAAGACAATAAGAAACAACAAGAAAATAAGGAGGTGAATGTGGCAACATGTAATGTCTGTCAGGATGCTTTGATTCTTTCTTTGTATAATATTGTTGAATCTCAGGTTTTAGATTCAGGGGCTTATTTCTATGCTACTCCATATGGGAATTATTTTGTTGATTATGTTCAAGGGGATTTTGGGCATGTTGTTTTGGTGATGATGATCCTTTCCACATAGTTTGAAAAGGTTTTATTTAGGTTAAGATGTATAATGGGAATACATGGCTATTGAAGGATTTCAGACATGTGCCTACATTAAGACGAAACTTTGTATTGGTGGGGTAGTTGGGAAATATTGGTTGTACTGTGATATTTACAACCGACTCTTGGAAGGTTAATAAGTGTGCTCTTGTGGTGGCAAGAGGTAATAAGATTATAACCTTGTATTTAACTACTTGTAGTATTAATGCTTGTAATCTTGTGGCTTCAGATGTAGATACAACATTGTGGAACTATAGGTTCGACCATATGAGCCATCAGGGCATGTAGATCATAAACAAAAAAATTCCTGGATTTATAGAAACAAGTTTGGATTTCTATGAGAATTGTGTATATGGGAAACAAAAACGGGTAAAGATTATCAAGGTTGGACCTACGAATAAAGAGATTAAGTTGGAGCTAGTACATTCTGATGTGTGGGGACCAGCTCAAGTATCATCTCTTGGGGGTTCAAATTATTATGTTACTTTTATTGATGATGCAACAAGGAAATTTTGGGTATAATGTATTACAAAAAAAATTGATATATTTAAAATTTTTGTTAAATGAAAATCCTTGGTAGAGAATGAAACAAGTCTTAAGGTAAAATATGCTTCTAATGTATTGCAGTAATGATTTAATGGTTATTGTTCTAATAATGGAGCTTGTAGGAAAAATACGCTTTGAGGAACTCTGCAACAGAATGTGGTGTCAAAAAGGATGAACATGACAATAATGGAATGAGATAGGAACATGAGGTTACATGCATGACTTCCTCTTTATTTTTTAGTAGAAGCGGCAAGAAAAAATATGTACTTGATAAATAGAGGATCCTCAAGTTCCTTAGATGGAGGCATACTTGAGGAGGTTT
This sequence comes from Taxus chinensis, assembly GCA_019776745.2. NCBI lineage: Eukaryota > Viridiplantae > Streptophyta > Pinopsida > Cupressales > Taxaceae > Taxus > Taxus chinensis. Next base: position 465,103,489 of record CM034156.1, on the reverse strand, counting down.
TTTTTGGTCAGAAATTTTACTACTCATTTCTTAGAGTCTTTTAATGTGAGGTGTTTTTTTTCATATTGACAAAGATGATAAGACCAAGCTAGAGGCTAAATCATAAAAATGCACTTTCATTGGTTATGGTGGTAATCACTTTTGATGGAGTATTAAGGACAAGAAAATAATTCGATCTAAGGATGTGGTATTTAATGAGAAAGTTATGTATAAGAAATAGTTACAAGAAAACAGGGAAGAATCCTATAAAGAATATACATTGGTAGAGGATCTTTTAGATGGGAAAGTGACACATGAATCAGTTCAAGAACCTACTCAACAGGAACCCCAAATTTCTATATTGAGGAGGTCTTCTAGGGATAGAAGATAACCTAAATGTTTTTCTCCTTATCTTTATTATTTATTACTCACTGATAGTGAAGATCTAGAGATATTTGATGAATCAATGCAGGTAGATGCCAAGAAGAAGTGGGAGAAAGCCATAGATGAGGAGCAGCAGGCTCTCATGGAGAAATAAACTTTGGATTTGGTGAAGCTACCCAAAGGTAAACAAGATTTGTAAAAAAAGTGGGTGCATAGAGTTAAACAGGAAGAAGGAGGAAAGAAAAGATACAAATCCCGATTAGTGGTCAAGGGGTTTGCACAAAAAAAATGTATAGATTTTGATGATATTTTTTCTCCTATATTAAAAATGATTTCTATTAGAAGTGTTCTTGGAATAGTGGCAGCAGAAGACTTGCACTTAGAGTAGATAGATATAAAGACTACTTTTCTCCATGGTGATTTGGAGGAGGATCTATATATGCAGCAGCCAGATGGATATTTGTTTTTATAGATAAAGTTTGGAAATGATCCAAGGGACATATATAGAAAGATATTACAATGTGAGATAAAATCCATCAAAAATATCTATCAAAACAACCCAGCTAAAAAATAAACCCTACTCGAGTCAAGAAGGGTTTGACTCTACACTAGCAGCACTACAAAAAACCAAGACCACCCAAACTAGTATCAAACCCAAAAACAAACAGACCAGAAACAAAGGTAAAAAATAAGGCCACAAATGACCCCTTAGGTACTTTTGGCCCGAGTCCTGGAACTTGGTCCAGTTACCCCACCCTTGTTGGCAAAATCATCATCATCCCAAGAGTTTCTCACCTTAAACATCATTTTCTTCCCCTTCTCAGCCACTACCATCTCCTGAAGGATATCCACCCTATTGTTAAGCATCTAGAGCTCTGCTTTATAACATTGAGCTCCTCTAATTAAAATATTATTCTAAAATTTCAAGTGAGTAACCATATCTTCAAGGATTTTAATTTTACTAGAAAGGAAATTTTTGAAAAAATTCCCCTCACTCTAACCCTATAAAGTAATCGTATCTAGATTCTTCCCTACAAGAAATTGAAGAGTAGACACCACATCCAACTAATTCTTAGCCTTCTCTTTTAAAACATGAGACCTAATCTATCAGTCAGAGTCAAATGTTCTTCCCAATCTTCACCATACCTAATTCCAACACTTTTGGTAGGAATCAAGGTAACATCTTTGAGCTATAGAATAATTAACCCTTGATCTACAATCTTCACTTGAAAATATTTCACCGAAGCTTGCAGGGAATTAAACAAATAGAAAGGAATTTTCACCTTCCCATTTATACGGAAGTGATTTAACAACATGAAATGTTGGGTATGAAGATTCCTAAACTTCCCATCAAGAATGAAATACTTCATAATAATAAAACAAACCTCAAGTTAGTACCAAAGAAGAGATTTTGGGCTATACCATCATCCATATGAACAATCTTCTCATCAATACCAAGGAAATTAAAAAATTCCTCCTGATACCACTTTCTATCCTTAAAAAACTTACATCTGTTACAATCCATATCAGTAACTATACCAATCAATTCCTCTGAAACTAGTATAATCACACCATGCATAGTCACAACCCCTTTTCTCAAACCTACATAAACTCCTTCGAAACATTTTCCTCATAACCCTGAATTTTTTGAAATAAATGAGTAACTCACCCATTTTTAAAAATATCCCAAATAGTCGTATCCCTTTCCATAGCCAAACAAGATGAAGAATCCACCCTCACTCTGTTACCACCCACGATGGAAGAACTATACAACACCTTTAAAAAACCAGCACAAACAAAAAACTGCTCGCATAAAACCAAAATGGGAGTAAAATAATAGAAATTTGGGCCCCACATATGTTAATAAGAGCAAGGATTACACAAATCCAAATCCCATGCTTGACATAAATGTCACTTCGCATGAAGGATAACCCTAGCTGATGGTGTAAGATCCACCTCATTTTTCCATATATAATTATGATGAGCCCGTACACCATAATTGGCCAACATGTCCGTATAAGCATTCACTTCTTGATACACATGTTCAATTTGAATCTCCTCAAAATTCAATAATAAAATCCTAATATCATCCATAATAGCATTCAAATTAACATGGTATTCCGATTTACCCTTCATTTTATTAATAATGTACATAGAGTCCCCTTCCACATAAAGTTTCCTAATTTGATAATGATTAGCCCACTTTAAACCATACACAAATGCATAGGCCTCCACATAAGTATTGGTTTTATTACCAATAGGAATAATATAGGCTATAAAGAAAGAACCATTGTCCCTTCTAATAATACCACCCATACTAGCTAAATCCAAACTACTTTTGGCAGCACCATCAAAATTAAGTTTCATCCATCCAGTCATAGGTTTTTCCCACTTCACATTATCCATGATATTCTTCTTCCATAACGAGCTTTGCTGAATGCTTTTACCAACTCCTAGAGCTTGAATGATCTCCCTTTCCCAATTAGGAACACTTTTTTCTTCCTTGAATCTAATAATGGAAAGATTACTAATCAAAGCTCTCATAATCATATTCCCCACTCTATCAAAAGTTCTTTGTTTTCCCTAAAAATCCTATTATTTATTTCAACCATATTCCCCATATGAAATGGGGTAACACCAACTTCTAGGATTTTGACAAACACCTAGAGAAAAGGGAAAAATTTCATTGTTCATACCAGTCAGCAAAAGTTTCCGGGTCAACCCACGAGATCTGAAATAATCTCATAATTTTGGAGGAAACTTTTTAAACAAAAGGACATTAGAGGAACAAATGTTGAATTGTTTCATTATCAAATTTACATAGAATGCACCTATTTGGAATCAGCATACGTTTAGCCTGCAAGTTATCAATTGTAAGGATTTTATTTTGAATGGCATGCCAAAAAAATAAATTCACCTTGGGAATAAGAGTATTGTCCTAGAGAAAATTCCACCATGGGTTTGGTTGAGGACCATTACGAGAAATACAATATCCATGTATCACAGAGTACTGACCATCCTTTTTGCCTACCCATATAAGAACATCTAGTTTAGGTCTTGAAGAAATATAAATACCACCTAAATTAGTATTGAAATTTTGAAGAACCTCCTTGATATTCTCATCTTCACCTTCCTAATGAAGAGATCTCTAAGGCCAACCCCAATTTGTTATAATCCAATAGTCTTTCAAAAATCTACAAATTACAGAAATGAACTAATTAGTTACATTTCTCCACGACGGATGGTTTAACAGAGGTCCTTCATTAATCCACCATTCCTACCAAAATTTGATCCTTTTACCATCACCAATTTCCCATTTACTCCCTATCATCAACAAGCCCTTACACTTTACCAAACCATTTAAAAAACAAGAGCCTTCAGGGATGATATCATTTGAAATAAAAGAGATCTACATAGTATATATGTATTTAGCTTTGAGAATATTAGCCCACAATCCATCCTCCTACTGAAGTCTCCACCCAACCTTAGCCATAAGATTCATATTCATACTTTTAAATTCCATCAAACCCAAGCCTCCCGCATTCTTAGGCAGAGTGACCCTGTCCAAGGAAACAAGGGGAATTGTATCCTTTGATTCAGTACCTAACCAAAGAAATCTCTGTTGAATTTGGGTAATCACAGTTCTTATCTTTGTAGGCATTTTAAAGATTGACATAAGATACACCAGAAGGATCTATAAAGAACTCTGAAGGAGTTGTGATTTTCTAGCTTTTGATAATAAATTACCTTTTCAAGTAGCAATCTTCTTTTGAAACCTACTAACAAGGGAATTCCAATTATCTAGAACCATCCTTCCCTTAAACACAGGCATTCCCAAATATGCACAAGGAAATGAAATGATTGGACACTCCAAAACAACCATAATTCTATTATGAGCTTCCTCATTCACATTCAAGAAAATTATAGATTTTTTTTTTTAAAATTAATAAGCTGACCAGTAACTTTTTCAAAGTATTGAAGAATATCCTTGAAGGCCCTTGCTTCTGAGTTAGTTTCCTTACCCAAAAGAAAAAGTATCATCCACAAATTGTTGTAAAGAAATATGGTCTAAACCATTAGAAATAATTAAACCATTAAGAATCCTCCTTTACCTTCGGTCAGCACAAAGTTTGCTTAAAGTCTCCACCACAATAATATAAATAAAAGGGGACAAAGGATCCCCTTGTCTCAAACCCCTCCTAGACGAAAAGAACCCATCAGACTTACCATTGAGAAGAATAGAGTATTTAGGATTGGTAATACTTTTCATAATCAAATTTATAAAATGATCATGAAATCCCAACCTTTCCAGAATAATCCTAATAAATCTCCATGACACTCTATCATATGCCTTATTCATATTAAGTTTTAGCAACATCGCCTCCCTCTTTGAAACATCCACTGAATGAATAGTAATAACATTATCAAAGATCTTTCTACCTTCAACAAAGACTCCCTGATTTGGAGAAATAAAACCATCCAACAGATCTTTGATCCTGAAAGAAATTATCCTTGTAATAATTTTGTAAACAATGTTACATAGACTAATTGGTCTAAAGTCAGTAACTTTACTAGCACCTGGAATGTTAGGCACTAGGAATTTTAGGCAGCCAGATGGATATGAGGTCAAAGGTAAATAAGAGATGGTGTGCAAACTGAAGAAGATATTATATGGCCTGAAACAAGCTCCACGTTGATGGTGTTAGAAATTTGATAGCTTCATGATGGAACAAGGTTATATTAGATGCCATTCTAACCATTGTGTGTATATAAAGAAATTTTAGGATGGCATTTATATTATCCTATTCTTTTATGTGGATGACATGTTGGTTGTAGGAAAAAACATGCAAGAAATAAAAGTACTCAAGAAGCCGCTAAGTGACTCCTTTGCTATGAAGGATTTAGAGGCAACAAAAAAAATCCTTGATATGAGGATATCTCAGGATAGGAAGGAACATAAGTTCAATTTATATCAGGAAGAGTACATTAAGAAGGTCTTGGAGAGGTTTAATATGAAGGATGTTAAACCAGTTGGGAATCCTTTGGTAGGCCATTTTAAGTTTTCAAAGGACATGTGTCCCAAGATAGAGAAGGAGAGAAACCAGATGTCTAAGGTACCTTACTCGTCAATGGTTAGAAGTTTGGTGTATGCCACGGTGTGCACTAGACCTCATATTTCCCATGCAGTGGGAGAAATGAGTAGATTTATGAGTGATCCAGGTAAATATCACCGATAAGAAGTAAATTGGATCGTTCGATATTTGAGATAGACCATGGGGACAATTTTGTGCTAGAGTGGATCAGACACCACTTTACATGGTTATGTAGATTCAGATATGAATAGAAATATAGACAAAATGAGGAGCACAAAAGGTTATTATTAGTGTAGAATCACAGCACCCCCGAATGGCCTAGGTGTGAAGTGGGGCATTCGATGTGATTGCACAACATGGGACCATCTCTCAAGATGTGGGACTTGCAAAACTTGAGATGGACCTTCAAAGAAATCCAATTCTTGCTTCCTAATCTACTTGCCACAAGCTACTCCATTTCGTAGAACCTATTCTATCCTAATCTAATCATTCCAAGGGGACATAGAGAGAGAGAGGTTGAAAGAGCCTAACCTAAGCGGTGATACACCAGACAAGGAAATGTGATATATTCTGTTGAGGGAGAATGCAACAGATAAAAGGGAACTGAGGGAGGTTAGACAGAAGTGACACAAACCCAGATCCAAATCCACCATAGAAACTCCATAAAGCATGACATCCTACACCTGCAAATGTGAAATACATGCACAGGGAGCAAACACAAGATAGAGAGGCACAGAGAAATAACAGAATAATGCCAAGGGTTGAAAGACACCATGAAGCGAGATTTTATTTCTCTGTAAGGTGCACAGACTATTACATGTGGTGCTCAAAGGCAAAAATACGCTCTCCAAGAGTCGGAGAAGGCCTATAACTTAAATGGAGTCACGAACAAATTTGACAGAGTTTCCCTACACCCAAAATGTCTCCCCTTCTCAAAATGAGAAGTGTTACAATATATAGAAAGAATAAGAGATAGAAGAGGGAAAAATAAAATCCTACTTCAACCACAACAAGATACGCATTTAATCTTTCCTTGAAAGTTTCAACCACCATCAATGAATTTCCCCTGCAAATCCACCTACAACTTGTTGATTCTGGCTCCCTAGCGGATCAAATTAAATCTAGTCTGGTAGTTGAAGAAATCAGATTCTGTATTAATGGCCTGGAATATGTTTTCCCAATTTTCACCCACCAAAGACTATTAAGAAGGATATTTTATGTTTTTATGGCTTAGAGGGTGTTGAGAAGTTTCCAAAAAGTCTTATCCTTCCTAAATCTGAGTTTCCAGTAAAAAAATATGGCCATTTGAAATTTCAGGTTGCAAGCACGCAATATTTGAATTAGTATGTCCATACCAAGTCCACATGGTAGCCCTGTGCTCATTTGAGATTTGGCTTCTTCCTTCACTGTTGAAATTTTTCCCATGGGACATGTGGCAGATTCCATAGGCTCCTTGGGCTCCCTTTGTATTTTCCCCTTAGTCTTTTTTCTTGGCAGGCTAAAAGTCTGACCTTGGACACGTGGATACTTGACGCTTGTTTGGAAATGCGCCCCAAATTTTACATATGAAATAGCACCATGTTGACAGTTGGCACCATCCATTGGCCTTCCTCTACCTCGACTATTCAACCTTGACTTTGTCCTCTTTTGGACTCTGAAACACATGGAAGGCCCATGCTCATTTGAAAACCCGCTTAGGATTTTACCTTTGAAGGAGCGTCGTTAAGACACTTAGTGCCTTCTGCCTACACTCTATACTTAGTCATTTTGGGAATACTATCCTTTTTGACCTCTATTGACCATTTACTATGTGGAGGGCTGGCGCAAGTTTTAGTCTGCCCCTTTGGATTTAATCTTTGGAGGTGCGCCATTTGGACACTTAGTAGCTTCCGCTGTCTCCTCCATAATTAGCCAATTTTTGGGCCCATTCTAAACCATTTGTAAAGCCGAAAACTTTGAATCTTTTCCATTTATTTTCCTTTGAGCCTCTAGTTCTTTAACATTGTTTCTTCTCCTTGACCCTACTATTCCAGTTTAGAGCCCGCTTGTAACTTATCTGTTGAATTTGAATCACAGCTCGTTCTACGGGGCCGTTTCCTGAATTTCTTACACGAGGTTGATTTTTTGAATCTTTTGGGCCTCTGATTTCATTTATGTCATTTAACCTCATTTAGACCCTGTATTCCTTGGATCAAGCTTTCCTGTCCCTTTATTTGTCATTCTGAAATGTGAGCTCACGGGTCTAAATCATCCCCTTTAGATTTTCTTTATGTGTGGGGCTTGTTTTGACAAAAAAAATTGGGGGTGAATTTGGGATAACAATTTGGCAACTCATGGGGACATCTACCTACTAGATGAAGAGACAAGTAGCCTTGAAGCATCCATTGGGCATGGATTCATGAATGATAGCCTAATACTGACCCTTTATTGAAATGGACTCCCTGACTGCTTGCACTTTCTATGTTCTACCTGACCCTGAGCCTACCCACACATCTACACTCTCAGTTTTCATAAGAAAATCTTGGAAATGAAGTTTCTGAGAGTAGAAAATTATTTTGACCCAGGGCTTTCATCTGTCCCTAAAATGAACTATAGCCATATTGAACTGCATGGTGATATAACCTCGGAGAAACAAAACACAACAACACACACTATGCATAAAGATCAAATCATACATGCCTCAAATGAGACATGCAAAGTGTGTAAGGACACTTCTTCTACTGAAAGAAAATATACTCCTACTCCTAAACTAATTAGAGAGAAAAGGGACTCAAACAAATCCTACAACTGGTAACGAGAAGTAGCTTCCCTTTCTCAAGAGGGGTAGTCATGCAAATGATTTGACATTGAGTATTACTGCCTGTATGAGTGAAAAACTAAAAATAAGCCTGTCCTCCACCAAGATCATCAAGGTGTCAGCTGGAAACAAGATAGATGCCTCTTTTAGTTGCTCTTCATTTGGATTAAAGAGGCATTGTATCTGATCTTTGGTACTTTGGAGCTCATCCTCATGCTTAGAAGCAAGCATGAATGGTTGTGGCTTTTCCGTTGGCTCTAATGAAGCCAAGTACCTAATTGGGCATGGTTTGATCCTTTGGATGTGGCCATTATTCTGATTCTTAACTCCAAAAAATGGATTCTTCACATGGAACTTCTTGGATGGATGGTGTGAGAGGGATGACGACATCCTCTTGCCTTTTATTTTCCTTTTCTTGTGAAGAACATGGATGACTCATATCTTCCAAATTTGGTTCCAGAGGGCCATTATGAGACACAATTTTATTACCTTGAATGATCTCCTCCATGGCAACAGGCTCATGTGCTTGAAAGGTGAATGATGGAGGATAAAATGATGTAATCTCCATGGGCTCGTCTTCATCAAATCAATCCTCTAAGTCAGAAAAATAATCTACCTCGTTGTTGTCTTGTTGTATGTGCTCAACCTCCTCCATGGTGTCATCCTAATCTAAAAATTTATCACCATGGTTTCCCTCTTCCTAGAACATGAAGTTTGAAATATCAAACTCTTCTTCAACATCATAGCTTGAGGGGGATGAAGTGGGAGGAAGAACTAAACATTCTTCTACAGCCTGCTCCACACTTGGGGCCTCTAAAACTATATGGTCCTCCTTTACTACAAATTCAGCCTCAACCACCACTCGCTCTTCAACCTTCACCTCCTCTATTGGCTTCACCATCAAGGGGATCTTTGTAAACCCAAATTTAGAAGCCCGACTCATCATATTGTCTGTTATTTCTTTTTTTCGGATCCTCTTCTTGTTGTCCTTGACTGGATTCTTGAGTATCTTCCCAACTTGGAATTAGGAAAGCAAGAGAAGTGGTAGGTTGGGGTTCAACCAGATTTGTAATTGTTTATGGTGGGGAGGGAGGTAGAACTCCTTGTTTGTTTGGAGGGGATGAATATTTGGAAGGGAAAAGGGTAGAAGAATTGAGATGAGGTGGAAGATCAGGGGATGGAGAAGAGAAACCAACACTTGGGTTAGAAACTAAGGGGCTTGACTCTTGATCATGCTGAAATGATAAAGATTGAGGAAGAGAAAATGAAGAGATAAGAGGTGGTGGAATTACCCATTCACAAGGTTGTCTCACACTTGTCTCATAAGCCTCAATGTACTCAATCCACTATGTAAGTTGAGGCAACACTTCAACCATGAAGCCAAGCTTCTCTCGATGGCTATAATGTCTTAGAAAAGGGCCTTCCCATGGACAAGGTTCCCTACAACCAATATTGAATGCCTTCATTTGTGTTATGCCCCTTGACTGAACCATGTCAGCCTCCATTTTTTTAATTTTCTACAATAAACCAACATTATCCACATAGTTTTCACCATTTTATACTTCCCCTTGTTCTTGATAAGCTCCATGGCCAAACTAACTTTGACCCTGCTCATATGGGTAAGCATAATGGTCCTAGATCTTATTATAATGCTGATTTGGAGGAGTTGGGAAATGCATTGGAGGTGAACTGCAATGTTGTAAGTGTGATTTCCATGAAGGGAATGAAGTTATGATTGCATAACCTCATGGAAATGAAGAAAATGAGTGTAAATAGATGGAAAAGGTATGTAACTCAGAGAATGGGTTTTTGACCAGATGGAGTCACCAGATGTGCTTGCATGTGCCTCAAAAGGCTAAATTTAACAGGAACACACCAACCTGCTAAATGAAGTGGTAAGGTGCTTCAGACCTATCCCATCGGGAGTGCCAAAAATTTTAGTACATAATCACAACACCCCCGAATGGCACAGGTGTAAAGTAGGGAATTTGGTGTGATTGCACAACATGGGACCATATCTCAAGCTGTGGGACTTGCAAAACTTGAGGTGGACCTCCGGAGAAAGTCAATTCTTGCTTCCTAATCTACCTTCCACAAGATACTCTAATGAAGGAAGAACCTATTCTATTATAGTCTAACAATTCCAAGGGGACATAGAGAGAGAGAGAGGGTGAATGATCCTACACTAAGCAGTGATACACCAGAAAAAGGAAGTGTGAGATATTCTATTGAGGGAGAATGGAATAGGGAAAAGGGAATTGGAGGAGATCATACAGAAGTGACACAGACCCAAATCTAGATCTTCCATAAAAACTCCATGAAGCACAACATCCTACACCTGCAAACATGAAATACATGCATAGGGAGAAAACACGAGATAGAGAGGCACAGAGAAACAACAGAACAATGCTAAGGGTTGAAAGATGCCACGACGCAAGATTTTATTACTCCATAAGGTGCACAAACTATTACATGCAATGCTCAGAGGCACAAATATGCTCTTCAGGAATTGAAGAAGGCCTACAACTCAAATGGAGTCAGGAATGACTTTGACAATGTTTACCTACACCTAGAATGTATAACCTTCTCAAAATGAGAAGTGTTACAATATATAGAAAGAATAAGAGAGAGAAGAGGGAAAAATTGAATCTTGCTTCAACCACCATGGTATAAACATTGAATCTTGCCTTGAAATCTTCAACCACCATCAATAAATGCCCCCTGTAAATCCTCCTATAATATGTCGATTCTGGATCCCTAGCGGATCAAATTAAATCTTGTTTGGTAGTTGAAGAAACCAGATTCTGCATTAATGGCTTGGAAGATGTTTTCCCAATATTCACCCACCAAATCCTAGTAAGAATGATATTTTATGTTCCCATGGCATAGAGGGTGTTGAGACATTTCCAAAAATTCTTCTCCCACCCAAATATAAGTTTCCAGTCAAAAGATATGGCCGTTTAAAATTTCGGGTCGCGGGCGCATAATATTTGAATGAGTCTATCTGTACTGAGTCCACATGGCATCCCTGCACTCGTTTGAGATTTATCTCCTTCCTTTTCTCTTGAAATTGTGTCCATGGGACACGTGGCAGCTTTCGCAAGCTCCTCGGGCTCCCTTTGTATTTTCCCCTTAGTCTTTTTGCTTCGCAAGCTAAAAGTCTGACCCTGGACATGTGGAGACTTGGCGCTTGTTTGGAAACCTACCCCAAATTTTACCTATGAAATAGCGTCGTGTTGACACTTAGAACCCTCCATTGGCCTGCCTCTACCTTAACTATTCAACCCTAACTCTGTCCCCTTTTGGACTCTGAGACACGTGGAAGGCCTGCGCTCATTTGAAAACCCGCTCAAGATTTTACCTTTGAAGGAGGGTCGTTAAGACACGTGGCACTCGCCTGCACTCTATACTTAGTCATTTTAGGCATGCTATCCTTTTTGACCTCTATTGACCATTTACTATGTGGAAGGTTGGTGTAATTTTGAGTCTGCCCCTTTGGATTTAATCTTTGGAGGTGCGTCGTTTGGACACTTGTCAACTTCCGATGTCTCCTCCATACTTAGCCAATTTTTGGGCCCATTCTAAACCATTTGTGAAGCTCGAAGACTTTAAATATTTGTAATTTCTTTTCCTTTGACCTCTAGTTCTGTGACATTTTTTCTTCTCCCTGGCCCTGTTATTCCATTTTAGAGCCCACCTGTCACTTATATGTTGGATTTGAAGCACGGGGCCGTTTCTTGAATTTCTTGCATGAGGTTTTTTTTTTACTCTTTTGGGCGTCTAATTTCATTTGTGTCATTCAGCCTCAATTAGACCCTGCGTTCCTTAGATCAAGCTTTCTTTTCCCTTTATTTTTCATTCTGAAATGTGAGATCGCGGGTCTAAATCGTTCCCTTTAGATTTTCTTTATGTGTGGGGCTTTTTTTGACCAAATTTTCCTGGGGAAAATTTGGGATAACAGTTAGATTTTCATTGTAGGTGGGACAACAATGATCTAGATTTCATGAATATAGAAGCTTATGGATTTTTCAACCACAGAGGCTGAGTATGTTGTTGCCATAAAGGAAAATAAAGAGATTATTTGGTTATAACAATTGTTTAAGGAGTTGGGGCATAAGCAAGAGGAAGGTAAGTTGCACAGTGATAGTCAAAGTTCTATACACCTAGCTAAGAACTTTGCTTTCTACTCTAGCATGAAGCATATATAGTTAAGGTATTATTTCATTAGGACATCTTTGGAGGAAGATAAGTTGAATATGGAGAAGATTCATACTAGTCATAATCCTGCAGACATGATGACCAATATGGTCACGCGTGAGAAAATGAAGCTATGTTCAGTTTTGGTTGGTCTTCACAGACGACAGTGAAGAGTTGATGATCTTGCTAAGAGGAAAACTAGTCTCCAAGTGGTAGATTGTTATGTTGTGGAGCCTATTTTCATGTGTGGAAGTGTTTAAGACTATATATAAAAAGTATTGTACACTCTCCACAATTTTTTTGGCCTCGAAAAATGTGTTTGGTATCTTGGGAAACATTATCTTCTCATATGTGCGTGAATTTTGATCCATAGGTTTATGGGGCAGTTTTTCCCCCAGTTTTAATACCCATGATATTGTAAAATTTCTTAGGAAGTTGCTTATTGATGTAGGGATGTATTTTACATTTTAGACGTGTGTGAGTTCAAGTGTGAATTCAGGAGAGTTTGTTGAGCATAGCTCCAAATAGATCCAGTAATGTATTGAGAGAAAGAGATGGATTTGTAATAAAATATGAGCAAGTGATTCTCGACAGACATAGCCCAAATTGGATGAACCAAATTAAATACTATCTCTATGTTGTGTTATTTTATTTTCTACACTTTTATTTTAGATATGTAATATCTTTCTGCATATTAGTTTCTACTATTATGATTATGTGTGAGATTATTCCACATATTTCATCCCTTTTTCCTAACATTTCTTTCCAACATTCTAGATCTCCCAACTTGTGAAAAAATATTCCCTCACCTATACGGTTTGATGGATGTCCACATGGTGTTTTAGGTTACTCATTAACTTCACAACCACCCCTATAGAAACTTCAACTAGATAAAGATTGAGATTAGTGGTGGATGACATCACAATAACTAATTAAACAACTAGGATTTAATCAACAAGAGATAAAACTGGACATACCATGTATGAAGTCAATGGTACATCTAAATTTACATGCCATAGTAGGATCAAAAGCTATATATACTCCATTTCAAGTTTTGTCTAACAATAATGACTTTAGTGCCATCTTGGGACAACATTGGTTAACACAAATGGAAGTGATTGATGACACTAATGAACACATTAATTTTTTATATGGTGACCAAATGGTCTCCAGTAGACTAGATTGATCTCAATGCAATATTACACTTCACACAAGAAAAGAGGACTCATCAACCATGATCACATCGAAGAAAGTAGTTTCCATTATCTCCAAACAAGAACAGCCAAAGTAAACAATACTTATTTTTGTTACTTAAGAGAAATTAATTCCTATTCCTCTTAAGCAAGAGTAACTAAAACAAATAATACCTATTAATACTAAGAAAGGAAACCAACACCTATTCTTATTGAGCAAGACCAACAAAATAAAACCATTCCTATTATAATTAAACAAGTTTAAGTAATGCTTCCCATAGTCAAAGAAGCTTGTCCCATTATGATAAAACAAATAGAGAAAGGGAAAATAGAGTAAGTGAAACCAATATAAATGGATTAAGTACCACACCTTTGAGATGATTTTATTTGAAAAAAATCTATGATTACAAACTTAGTGCAAAGAAAGAAATTTACACTTCATAATCAAAAGATAAGAATTTTTCCATATAAAGAAACAAATATGCAAGTGCCTTATTTACCAAATTGGAAAGTGATCATAAGATTTTATTTATACAACAATCTACCATTATATCAGAGTGTATTAAATTGTAATTATAATATCCCTAATACCCACACTTGGATGAATTAGAAGTTATCATTAATAGAAAATATACATGCTATATTAATATATGTGATGAACTAGAAGTTACATGCATCATTATATGATTTAGAGAGTATCAAAACACTTTAATTAAGTTAAAATCAAGAACACATTACAAAACATCTAATCAATTAATAATAATCAGCTATCAATCACAAATCATTATGAATTTAAACATCTAAAAACATAATTAACAATAAAAACGTATTTATAACACATATTGATCACATTATACATAACATAAAACACATAAGAACTTAACCACACATAAAGCACTAATACATAACACAAACTTATAGATCAAATATAAAAAGTGAGAGCTTATACATCCTAATCCAAAAATGAGAATACAAGTTCCATTAGGGTTAATGCTCAAATAATGACTCCACATCCAAGATCCTCTATAGGAATATTCCTAGATGTAGACTACCTTAACTTAGTGTGAAAACATGATCACACTTGACCCTACCTTACTATCTCTCTCATGAAAATAGACCAAATAAGCCTATAACCTAGCATTCTCCTCATTGATACCCACCTAATGATAAAATAAAACACCACCTAAAGCATCAATAGGTGGCATTGGATGCCTCTCCAACTCTACTATCTGAATCCCAATCATAATAGCTTCATCCACAAATCATCACGATGTATGAAATCATAGATATTGATCGCTACTATATATGCTATTGATTTAAATAAAGGCAAAAAACATCCCTTATCATTTTTTTCTTTCTCCAACCACCTACCCTTCTTCATGTATGGATCATGAAAAGTGAGACTACATAATGAATCCTCATTCATTGATGTCCAGAATTGATTAACTAACTATAAGCAAACATATAATCATGAATTGAAATCTATATACATACATACATACATACATATATATACACGAACAAGAAAATGAAATAATTATGATAATAAAAATAAACACAACATTACCTAGATTGGTCTCAGGAGGGCTGAAGATAATAAGAATATCTAGAAATGTAGGTGTAACTACATTGATATGAGAACCTTGTGATCTTATCCCTAAGTGAATAAAGGATACAATTGACTTGCATTCCACCACTACATATATGTTGCTATGAATTCTATATCATCCTCATCAGGAATTTCTATCTCTTCGTCCTTCTCCTCATCATTTGTGTCAATAATCTTTGTAGTTGTAGGAGTTAACTAATATCTTGTTTTCTGCACACACTGTTTAGTCTAATCGATGAAAAAAAAATTGGGGGTACATCTTGTACCACATCAAACTATAAAATTACCCATTTATACTGGAATAACTCCATAACATTTGTGATCTTATCTCATTTCCATATCTTAGCATGTAGATGGTGTAACTCAATATGATCATGGGCCTGACCATGTGGTCTCTTTATGACCTATATAGGACATTTCAAGGAGATAGATCATTTAATAACTTTTGACACTATGTTTTACTTTGTACAATCACATATGGGGAACCTACCCACCACTCTACATAATAATGATATTGAGTCTAATTCACATGAGAAACCATCAATCTAAGTACCATGATATGTTTGTAAGTCCATATTTATAATAATGGAACAACACTAAGGCCACCTCTATAATCATCCCTACAAAATTGGTACATATCCCTATATAGGTGGGTCACCATGGTATGCCTCCATGAAAACTATGTAATTCGTGTGTGAAAGTAAAATTAATAGATAAATGAAGAAAAAAAATACAATAACAATTATACCTTCACTGTAATGATCTTGAAAACCATAAGTAAGACCGTGGAAGTGCTTAGACTTGTGTTGATCTTGTGGAGTTTGATTTTTGGATGCTCTCGATTCGATCTCCAAATGGATTTTCAAATGCTACGAGAGAAGTTCATAAGGATGCACTTATCAAATTAGCATAAGTGGGATGAAAATTTGCTCAAAGCTCCAAGGATCATTTTTACAAAAGGGATGGCTTGTATTTATAGCTGAGGGTAGAGCCATAGAGGGTGGATCCCTAGAAAGGTGGAGTTAAAATTTGAGTTTCAAGTTAGGTTGAAGAGGGAATAAGGAAGTGTTTGTTAACTAGGAAAATATGTGTATTTTCCTAATTAAGTAAATAGTTTAGTTAGCTACAATGTGAAACATAATTAATTAATCATTTATTTAATAAATGTTAATTAACTTATCTAAATTTTATTATGGACTAATTTAATTAATCCAAAGGGGGTGAATGCACCTGATTAATTAATAAAATTAATCAATCGCAAAGGGGGTGAACTAGGAAGTGAATCGGGATAATATTAAGAACTAGTGTGATTTTGGGGTGTCTACATTTGCACCTATTTAGATTTCCACTACAAATTAATATTTATTTAAAGATAATAGACACATGTAGAGTAGTGAGCAAAAATATGTGAAGAATTTGGATTCCCCAACGAGTAGGAAGCAGTGAAGCATTTCGATGCCTCAACGAGTAGGATAGTAGATGAATGCCCCCTCAAGCAGGTGGATGACATAACAAGGAATTAGATGACCACTTGATAGGAAGAAAGCATGGGATTTGAAAAAGTGATAGTTGTAAGATTGGAATGATCACTAGGGTGGTAGATAATGGTAGGGATTTATCCACAATGTGGTGAAATGTTGAAATATTCACTACAAGGGTTTTCTAATTGTAGGATTTATGTGAGAAGTGGATTTTTATTCCAAAAAAAATTATATTTTTTATGATTTTGAAATTTACGGTTTTTTTTGTGAGTTCTGAGAAATTTGGAGTAAAAATAAAAAGAAATGTAAACAAATTTGAATACACAGGAAAAAGGAAAAAATACCATGGCTTATTGAATAATCTAGGAAGAAAACAAAACAGTGCAAGTGGTCAAAAGACACAAAACAAACATGTAAGGAAACCCAATATGAACAATAATGAATGACACCAAAATTATTTGTGAACTAATATGTCGAGAATTATCCTAAAATTTTTCTATAATCACAACAACATTAAAAAGCATATAACATTGATTAATCTAGATAATTTAAACAAGAGATTTATCTAAGAACACATAAGATAACATTTGACAGTTCAACTAACAGAAAAGGTAATCTCAAACAAGTAAGTAAACAGGGATTTCTAATGTTAAACTAAATAGTAAGAAATAATATAACACAATTTGTAATTAAAATGTCTGAAGACATTCCTATTGTTTTCCACAGTGAAGAGATAGACAAATTTTGATTTCTCTAAGGCAATAACATAGAACGTGAGACAATTGAATTAGGTCGAAGAGCGCAGTGATACATCGATACTCCAAAAAAATCTTGTCAAATCCCATTTAAGCATGATCTGTATGAGGCTATAGCTGAGTGTTTCCCCAAAGCATTACCATGAAGGATAACATGATTGATTTGAAGAATGCAAATGATTATGAGAAATCAAATGAAAAAATTGATGAACTGAGTTATATATTTGTGACTGTTTTGGAACATTTTTGAAATGTTTTACATTTTCTTTGTAATTTTGAAATAATTTTAATTAATTTTTTTGTTTTCTTTAAAATTTTGTGTTGTTTTTGTATTTTTAGGAAACATATTTGAATGTTTTACATTTGTAAACATTTTTAAATGTTTTTTATTTTTTTGGAGTTTTGGACCACACGCCCAAGAAGAGGGAAAAAGGGGTTTCGGGACTTAACCAACACATTACACACGTACAAGGTGAGTGGAAGTATGATAGAAGGTGAACAAGAGTAATAGAATATGGGAATTATGACATGAAAGGAGAACACATGACACAAGGTGAGGTGGAATGACATAAGCGTGATATAAGGAGAAATGGTAAATCAAACAAGCTCACTAATATGCCCTCGACACAAGGGTTACTCTTTAGAGACTCAGGAGTATAATTTATTTAGATGAATGGAATTCATAGGATCTTTCAACTCTTTTCCATCCTCAGTGGATAATTTGTATTCTCTGGATCTAAATTTTGAAGTAATGACATAGGGATCCAACCAATTAGTCTCGAATTTCACTTGTGTTTCAAGTGGCTTGGTTGTGTTTTTTATTTTATTTTAGGACCATTTCACCAATATCAAAATTTTGTAGTTTGATTCTACAATTATAGTTATGACGCAGTTGATTCTAGTGCACTTGTAGATGATCCAAGGCATGGACACATCTTTCATCTAAAATCTAGAGCTCTGTAAGGAATTCATGATGGTAATCCTCTTCATGCACAAGGTATTGGAGGGAGACTTGAAGTGAAGGGGTTCAAATTTGATGGGTAATATGGCTTCAGAACCATATACTAGGTAAATCAGGGATGCTTCGGTCGAAGTGTGGAAAGAAGTTTGATAAACCCATAACGAGGGATACAATTGTGTATTTCAGTTACATCCATGTTTATCAACAATTTTCTCCAGAATATATTTGATGGTCTTATTGGAAGCTTCGAACTAGTCTTTGCATTGTGGATATTATGGTGTGGCCCATTTGAGGTGGATATGGTATTTTTTAGCTAATGCTTTGACATTCTTATTCTTGAAAGAGCTACCATTATTAGTGAAAATGGAAGTAGGAATTCCAAACTGACAGATAATATGGTTAAATACGAACTTATAAATATTGCACCAAAAAACATAGGTAAGAGGCATATACTCAACCCACTTGGTGAAATATTCAGTGGCGGTTATGATGAAAGTATGGCCATCGGAAGAGGTGGGATTTATTTTGTTGATTAGATTGAGCCCCCATTTATAAAAATGCCATGGTGATGTGATATGATTAAAGGATTGGTAGGGTGCATGAATTAGATTACCATGCTTCTAACAAGCTTGACATTTCTTTAAATAATTACATGCGTCTGTTTCTATTGTGGGCCAACAGAACTTGATGCACAAGATATTATTTCCCATTGTGTGTTTATGTTGTCATTGATGTCAACCTAATTAATGTAAAATGGTGTTTTTGTGTTGTATTAGTCTCCATGTGGTGTTATTCAAGTGTCAAACATGAAGGTTGATTGGCAGTGTCAATATTTTGTGAGTTTTAGGAGGTCTTGGTGTATGGTCTAGTGAGTTGAGTCATTGTATGAGCTCTATGGGCATGTATGAGGTAATTGTTTGTTGCCATGATTTAACTAATATTCCATGAGGTTTGTTTCATATTTTTATGGGTCTGTATGAGGTCAACATGGTCAGGTCATGAATTTTCATGGTTGAATCAGGTAATTCCAGGCTTGTTTCTAGCCCTAGAGCATCCAAAATGAGATGGAGATGTGTGATTTTTGGAGATGATAAGTATTTTTGGTGCATGGTATCAGTATGGTGATGGTATAGAGGTCATGTATGGTGAGTTTCATGTCTGAATTTAGTGGTTTCGTGTTTCCATGAGATCCCTGGGAAGCAAGAGGTGAGAAATAGGCAGTTTGGTATATGAAAATGAGATTGGCTAGAGATTTCTAGGAATATTTGAGTTATATGGTGTGTATGAAAAATTATAAGATGTTGTCACTATTCTTCATAACAAATTTTAGGTCATTATGCTGAATAAATTTGAAGATATGCAAGTTTTAGTGAAACCAGGTAAGGAACAATGTCTTTTTATGGCAAATTTGGAGCTTTTAATACTCATTGTGAACTGAATGCTTTGCATGAGGACCTGAGATATTTGGAATATATTATTAGGTTAGATATGAAGCTTTCAAAATAAGAATGAGGTGGTTTGATTGTCATGTTTTAATGAATGATCTTTAACAAGGTAAAGTCATTTGAAACCCTAGCAAAACCCTAGCTAGGAGAAGCTTGGAAAGTGCTTGTACCAGCCTTATTTTGATTGCTAGTGAAAAATTGATGATTAGAAAATGTATAGGACTCCTTCATATTTATAGAAATGTATGGTAGTGATTGTGACAGTATGTGGCCACCACCTGAAATTGCTTGTTTTTAAACAAGTTTAGTTTAAGGAAATATGGTCCAAATGCGTTGAAGAATAAATTAATTTTTTTTAGCCCCATATTTTTTATAGGTTTCCATGATGGTTTCAGGTCATGGTTATGTGAAAAAAGTGTAAAGTGTGCACTATTTATGAAACTATTTTTTGGGGTAGTTTGGAGCAATATGTGGTAAAATTGAGATTGTAGGAGCTACATGAGGATTTATGACTCAATTCAAGTTTTCTTGTGAATTGGGTTTGTATAAATTTTGATTGGTGTATCCAACTTGAGGTTTTGACAAAGTATGCAGAATTTATGACTCATTCTTTGAGGGTCAAGTTTGGAAGATGCTCATTCTAGTAGGGTACACGTAGCCACATGAGGTAAGATGTTGATTATGATTTGATCAAGCTCAGTGAATTTTTTTCATGGCTTATAAATAATCTATAAGTATGTTACATGATTTGGTAAAGATTGGAATTAGTTTTTGTGGTGATGGAGTATGTTGGGCTAGTTGTTAGTTCTTGAGTCCTAGAAGGGTAAAAACATAGTTTATAGAGATGGACCTGGTTGAAAGATTTCCACTTGGAGTTGGAAGGATTTATAATGTGTTATGAAAAGGTAATTAAAATATATTTCCAATGAGTTATTTATTGTCTCATGACGAGGTGTTTTGGTAAGTCATTCATGTCAATTTTTGATAAAATTATAGCTACATTTTAAGGACAAATTTGTTCTTGCCAAAATATTGAGTTGTTTGAGGCATGAGATGGATGTGTTAATACTTTCTAATACCTATAAATGTAATAAAGGTGGATGGGTAAGTGCATAAAGATGGGGGACAAAAGGGGATAAAAAAGGGACACCTTTTTCCTGAAATCAACGAAACCTGAACTTCATCAAATAATTTGGCGTGCGTATGCTCAAAATTTGACAAAGTGATAAGAATAAGTACCGTAGAGCTTGGATTATAGTTTCTAAAATACTATTTTTTTATAAAATGGATGATATTAAGAGGCTCAAATGTTGTGCGCACATAAAGTATGTCTATTTTTTGTAAAAAAGATAAGAACCTATTATGTGTGTGCGCCCCCCCCGCCCCCCCCCCCCCTTCCCCCCACCCACCATTTTTTGAGTTGTATATATATATTTTCAAATCCACTTGGTAGAAAGTTAGCTAAGACCATGTATGAGGTCCCACTAAATTTTCATAATTTTTGGATAAATATTTTTTATTAATTTTCAAAGTGCACATATCTCGAAAATGTAATATTTGTGTGTGCACCCCCATAACTTTGAGAAAAAAAAGTCATTTTTTAGTTTTTTTTTTTGAGTTTGTGTAGAATGGAGTTTAGAAAAAACCACATTTTTTTTAATTTGGATGAAAAAAATGTAAATTTTGCACCAAAACGTATGCCAAGGTACTAGTAAAAGAAATTATGGATAAAACCTTAAACTAATCATATTTTAGAAAGAATTATATCTTCATCAAGGTAAAAATGAGCTTGACATTTTAGTATAATTTATTTTTGAATATTATGTTTTAATGCATGAGATATTGGGGTGTAGACGTGAAATTTTGATGTTTTCCTATCAAACATAGTTTTAATCAAGCAATAAACAGTCTAAATCTCTGGTTTGGAAATCCAAGCCTTTGGATTGGGTATTCCAAACCCCAAAAAGATGAAACGTAGGCACATTATAATGCACTCACGTTCCTGTTACCAATGTGAAATATGTCAATTTGGGAGGGATAACATGGAAAAACACATAGAAAATCATAATGTGAGTGTGTTATAATGCTAGCGTATTTTGGCTTGGTAAACCCGAGCCATAACACAACCTAGATTTTCCCTTTTCCCATTATAATGTGATTGATTCATAATACGAGCGCATTATGGCCAAAATGGCCAAAAAACATATTTGTGTTCTCTTTTTGGCCCCCCATATTTTTTCATACACCAAATTTTTTGATCTATTGAATGAATTTAGAAACCTTGAATGTATCAGAAAGGGTTTTTATCAACTTATTTTGCAAAACATATTTTTGGGCAGCCTGATTTGGTGAAAAGAAAAGTTTATGTGTTTTGAACCAGTGAGTTTTTCATGATGTCTAACTTACATAAAAGTGTTCTATAGATTATTAGATTTCCATTTAGTATTCACATGCCATAGTTGAGTTCATCTTGAGGGGTCTTGAGGCCCAAAGGCAGATTCAAGTTGGTGGAAACAATTGTTTGGTTAAGGTAATGAGCTAGTGGGCCCATTAAATGAAATAATTTGATTGGTTCATGTAAATTTTAATCATGGTTTATTTTTAAATGATATATTACTCATTTTTTCTAATATGGAAGCTTGGATAAGCATTGTTTTGTAATGCCTATATTTTCTCATTCTAACAACAGGGTTTTGAGGCTTATTGGTGTATGATAAGTGGTTTTTGGCATGACTAACATATATGGTTCATATGTGATCATTGTAATGAGTTTATTTGAATTTTTTTAAAGTGTATGGGTCAAATTTATCATGAGTTACTGACCTCCTTTAGGTTGGAGAGAATAATTGCATATAAAAGTGAAGTTTGAGCTTTATTTGAGAGCTAGTCTTACATGGGGGAAAATTTTGACCTAGAGGAGAGCATTTTTACAGGTATGAAGGCATGATTTTAAGGATAATCATATGTTTTTTAGGTTGAGGAAATTTTAACAACATGTGTGTAATATTTTAGAGGCAAGAAAAGTTGAGAAGGAAGAAGATTGTACAATATTGAAGACCTAGGGTTTGAGTTAGTGTTTGTGAGTAGAATAACTAACTCCAACAATTGTGGCAGTAGAAAAATCAAAGATCAAACATATTCAAGAGACTAAGTTGGTGATTATTTATCCAAGGGGGTTATAGCCTCCTTGTGGAGATGTTGCGGTACTAAAGGAAGGGGGGGGGGGGGGGGCTCCTTGTAGGGTTGTACTTGGCTCATTGTGAAGTTGGTGGTTCTTTAACTATATTTAATTGTGTGTAATTATAGTATAGTTTTAGTGGGGTTTCTCTTCCCATGAGGTTGGGCCCATTTGACCGCAGAATATGTGCGTCTTTCATGTGTCGTTTCTGTTGAAGTATTGTGCACACTAAATAAGAAATGATTGAATGTCTGTGAATGGTTTAATGTTAATGGTTGATGAAATTAATAATTAATGATTGAGAAATTTGTAGGACTTATTTACCCTTCCCATCTTAGTCCATTGTGATTTTAACAATTGGTATCAAAGCAGGTCCTTGAGAAGAAATTTTACCAGCTTGGAGAATATCTTAGAAGCACAAGCAGTGGGTAATTCTTCAGAACTTGTAGCATCTTTAATGATGAAGAATGAAGTAGATCAGTCATGCATTGATGCCTATCAAAATCAGGTCAAAATAATGGAGAAATATCATGGTCAAGTCATCAAGGGTTTGCAATCTCAAGTTGAAATTTTGACTAAAACCATAAAGGAGAAAGAGGATACTTTTTCTATGTATGAAGAGAGGATGAAATATTTAGAATGGGATTTAGAGGATGTTAAGAACACGTTGAAAATGTATGGAAAGTTAGATAAGATATGCAAATCTC
This sequence comes from Taxus chinensis, assembly GCA_019776745.2. Lineage (NCBI taxonomy): Eukaryota > Viridiplantae > Streptophyta > Pinopsida > Cupressales > Taxaceae > Taxus > Taxus chinensis. Next base: position 465,079,710 of record CM034156.1, on the reverse strand, counting down.
TTGATGAGGTTTTAGATGGCCAAAGAGTGGAAAATGAAAAAGTAGGCTTAGGGTTTGAAGGAAAGCATGTGAAGAGTGATGGTGATGATGGTCCATGTTTTGCATCAGATGTGAAAGTGACCAAGAGGACTGATCTGAAAAGGTCTAATCCTATTAGACAACCTAATGCTATGAGGTATTGTACTTCCTTCATTGGATATTGCTTTTTTCATGATTTCGGTCATAAAGCTAGAGATTGCAAGAGAATGTCATTTGGAAATGAAGTAGGTGTTTTGAAGGGTGAATGTCACTCATGTTGTGAGTATGGGCATATAGCTAAAGATTTTGGATCAAACTTAAGTGTGTTTGAGACTAGAAGTAAAAGGAGTTTTGTTTGCTTTAATTTTAAAAGACCTAGTCACATAGAAATAATTTTCCAAAGCAAGAAAATGTTTATTGTGAGGTCTTCTCTTATGGTCAAGAAAGAGGTTTCTCAGGTTAAGAAGGTCATGAAAACTGATTATCATCCCACCATGCAGCATATAAACGATGTCAAGGAGGATTCTAGTGTTATCAAGATTGGAAACATAGTCAACAAGTTAAAATCAAGTCAAGGAATCATGTTTTAAATTTTTGAAGAAGAAAATATGTGTTTGAATGCCTTTTAAGCTCTTGTGCAAGACAAGTTAAAGAAATAGGGTCTTTGGGACACTAAAAAAGTTGTAAGGTATGGAAAGTGACTCTTCCCTTCAATTTTTTAATCTTTGTTACTTGTAGGTGTCGGAGTGTGTCTTTTTGTCCTCCGTCAAGAGTCATCAATGTGTCACAAGGTTTGAAATTGTTCTTATTCATGTCTTAGTTATGAGTATTTGAGGACTGTGAAAGTTTATTCCAAGTCATATCCTTTTATAATTCTAAAAGATCTATGATTTGAACACCATGAATTTGAGGTCTTCATGGTTTGATTGAATATAAGTTTGTATATGTGTTCTAAGTTAGTTTCTATTGATTTTGGATCAGACTTGCACAGGTAAAACACACAGAATAATTATATTATTTTTCTTTATTCTTGCTACATACAATGCATATGTATAGGAGAGATTGCTCCTAAATATGAGGAACTCCAATTCCTCAAATATCTCCTACAACTTCTCCTAAAACAATAATCTATTCGTGATATGTTGTTATAACAATATATCACCAAATAATATATCCCTAAATATAAGTTGTTAATAACAACTTATATACTAACAAAATATATACGTGATTTGTTATTACAAATCACTCATTAATTCTTAATCATAGTAAACATTAATATTAATTTCCTAACATTCCCCCCTTTAATGTTTACATGGTACAACATATCTCGTTCACTGATTGTAGCCTGCCACCTTTGTGTGCTCATGATCAACACCGCAAATGTGCAGCATTGGGCTTGCACAAAACTCGAACATGTGCCTACGCAGATTTCTTCCACTGATGGTTTTCTCCAGCTTCTACCAACAACCTTACCAATTGGTTTTGCAGGTGTACCAAAAACCTTTCACACTTGGTTTTGCAGGATTACCAAAAACCTTACACAATTGGTTTTTATAGGTTTACCAAAAACCTTACACAATTGGTTTTTATAGGTTTACCAAAAACCTTACACAATTGGTTTTTACAGGTTTACCAAACACCTTTACATCATGATTGCTACAATACTTTTTGATCAATATTATACAATGTCACTACAAAAGGGAATCATGTAGGAAATACTGCTTTCAAAACTGAACAATAAAAACATAATGGAAATGGAACAATGAGACCATGTTTCCCCCCTCATTGTGAACATTTCACTTATTCAATCAAGAACACTGAAATCATACTGCACACAAACAAACTGCAATTCAGAAATGAAAGAACACTTACACACACACTGTCACCACAACTTCATGCGGCCCCATCATTGACAACTGACGAGAGGTCGCTGAATGACCTCCATCCTCCTGTGCCTCCATCCTCTAGTCAAAAATCATCTAGAAGAGAAAATCTTCATCACTTTGATGTGCAGTATTTTCTTCCTCTTCGTTTTCTCTTTCTTCATCAACAATCATGGCATTATCTTGTAGTTTCCCATCAAGTAAGTCTTGTGTTCTTTTTCTGCAATTGTTAGATATATGACCAGGTTGTTTACAATAGTAGTATGTAAATTGTTTCTTCGGTCCTTTAGAGGTTGAACCGTATTTGGGTATTTTCTTACCAAATGCTTTCTTGGTTTCTGCCAAACATTGCAGTCTCCTCTGGTTCAACAACCATAATTCTTTTTTCTTCATCTAACAAAGAAGAAATAAGTTCTTCTAGAATTGGATTTATTTTGCTTAATGTAAATACCATATTAGAATGACACGAAGCCATGCTATAAGTAATACTGCTTTAGCATCATCATCAGGTACATCTACTTAATCATAGTAAACATTAATATTAATTTCTTAACATTCCCCCCTTTAATGTTTACATGGTACAACATATCTCGTTCACTGATTGTAGCCTGCCACCTTTGTGTGCTCATGATCAACACCGCAAATGTGCAGCATTGGGCTTGCACAAAACTCGAACATGTGCCTACGCAGATTTCTTCCACTGATGGTTTTCTCCAGCTTCTACCAACAACCTTACCAATTGGTTTTGCAGGTGTACCAAAAACCTTTCACACTTGGTTTTGCAGGATTACCAAAAACCTTACACAATTGGTTTTTATAGGTTTACCAAAAACCTTACACAATTGGTTTTTATAGGTTTACCAAAAACCTTACACAATTGGTTTTTACAGGTTTACCAAACACCTTTACATCATGATTGCTACAATACTTTTTGATCAATATTATACAATGTCACTACAAAAGGGAATCATGTAGGAAATACTGCTTTCAAAACTGAACAATAAAACATAATGGAAATGGAACAATGAGACCATGTTTCCCCCCTCATTGTGAACATTTCACTTATTCAATCAAGAACACTGAAATCATACTGCACACAACAAACTGCAATTCAGAAATGAAAGAACACTTACACACACACTGTCACCACAACTTCATGCGGCCCCATCATTGACAACTGACGAGAGGTCGCTGAATGACCTCCATCCTCCTGTGCCTCCGTCCTCCAGTCAAAAATCATCTAGAAGAGAAAATCTTCATCACTTTGATGTGTAGTATTTTCTTCCTCTTCGTTTTCTCTTTCTTCATCAACAATCATGGCATTATCTTGTAGTTTCCCATCAAGTAAGTCTTGTGCTCTTTTTCTGCAATTGTTAGATATATGACCAGGTTGTTTACAATAGTAGTATGTAAATTGTTTCTTCGGTCCTTTAGAGGTTGAACCGTATTTGGGTATTTTCTTACCAAATGCTTTCTTGTTTCTGCCAAACATTGCAGTCTCCTCTGGTTCAACAACCATAATTCTTTTTTTCTTCATCTAACAAAGAAGAAATAAGTTCTTCTAGACTTGGATTTATTTTGCTTAATGTAAAGACCATATTAGAATAACATGAAGGCATGCTATTAAGTAATACTGCTTTAGCATCATCATCAGGTACATCTACTTTTATGCCAGCAAGTTGATTATAGATAGACTGAAACTTACTGATATGCTCCACCATGCTCTCACCTTCTTCCATCTTGAGGCCGAACAATCTTTGCTTTAAGGATATCACTGCGTTTCCCATTTGTGATCCAAAAAACTTGTTCAATGTCACCCAGATTATATGAGAGGACTTTTTAAAGTCTATATGATGTAGATAAGCATCTGATAGATCCAATCCGATAATTTTTGTAGCCTTTCGATCTCTGTTGTCCCATTTTATTGCTTCATCTGCATTTGTCTGTTTTTTTTCTTTTCCATCAACAATATCCCATAAGTCTTTGTTGATTAGGAATAATTGAGTCTGCACTTGCCAGGTATGAAAATATTTGCCTTCAAATTTTTCAATGTGACTCAACTTATTCATTATGAATTTTCACACAATATGGACGTCGGATTCTATCGAGAATGCGTCCGTGCAATAACATGTAAAAAGTAATTAAAGAGACTTAACAATTTTTCACAAACTACAACAAGCTAGTTAAGAGTAACTAAGAGCCATAATTGCCTTGACCTTTATAACATGTGTATGCTTTGCTAAGAAATGCAAATACCTTTGAATATTGGAAAAATACTTGCCTTTATTTGTCTTCCTGATCTATAGCTAGATGCGACTCAATGCATGGCGATTCAATTGAATTGATTTGTAGAAGTTATTGATCAAGCCAATAAAGTGATGGAACAGTGGTTTGCACAGCAGTACTGTCAATACAAAACAACTCAGGGCCAAACCAAACAGACCCGTGAGAACACTAAAACTGTCAAAGGATTTGACTGTGCAGACCATCTTTTATTATGCATGCATATTTTCATGAGGGCACGTGTTGATCCGAGTGTAGATGGGCACGTCTTTTATCTGTCTTGTATTGATAATCTCATGCATGCAAAGAATTCACTGGAGCTATAACAGTCTGTGCATCAATAATTACAACTCCTGTATACATTCGAGATGAAGATGATATGCATTTCAACTTGGAGTCTTCAAGGAGCTATGTATATGCCTAAGCACTGTGAGCTCCAAACAATATACACAGTGAATAGAGGATCACGTAATTGATAGATCAGATATCAATTTCCAGGCCTATATCGTTGTTCTAGATGCATTGAACACACCTCTTTGCTACGTGAAAAAAATGAATAGCAGCTAACAAAGAAATGAATTCTTGGATCCGCTATGCACACGAATGAATCTTCTCTGACACTAATCAGATCTTTACAAAATAATATATCAAACCCGAGCGTTGGATTTTCCTTTTCACCCAAAAAAGGTCTGCACGAGCTTGGATGCTTAAAAAAACAAAAAAAAAATGATTGACGTCAAAGGCTAAGGAAAAATTTTAAATGCCAATCATTGTTGCTTAGGGAAATGGCAAAGAAATAGCACAAAAAATATTCTGTATGAAATTATCATAGATCAAACATTGCTCTAATACCAAATATTGATTTTGGATCAGACTTGCACAGGTAAAACACACAGAATAATTATATTATTTTTCTTTATTCTTGCTACATACAATGTATATGTATAGGAGAGATTGCTCCTAAATATGAGGAACTCCAATTCCTTAAATATCTCCTACAACATCTCCTGCAACTTCTCCTAAAACAATAATCTATTCGTGATATATTGTTATAACAATATATCACCAAATAATATATCCCTAAATATAAGTTGTTAATAACAACTTATATACTAACAAAATATATATGTGATTTGTTATTACAAATCACTCATTAATTCTTAATCATAGTAAACATTAATATTAATTTCCTAACAGTTTCATGATTGAATATATTAGGATTGTTTCCATCATATTATGAGGGATTTTTTCTAAGTTACTCAGGTCTTATCATGTATCAGGAGTTCATGTTATTGTTTGGCACAAGAAATTTGTATTCATGGATTTGTCATGAGTTATTATGTAAAGCCCATGATTATCATTGTTAAGATTTGAAAGTTGAATCCTTGAGTAACATATTTGGGTATCATATGTTAAATTGATGGTCTTGCAAAGATATTAGTGGATGATGATATGTGTGACTACAAGTGTCATATAGAGTTCTTAGAGAAGTGCATCATATATCTCATTTCACATGTCATGACCTGAGTCTGTGAATGGAGTGTTATCAATAAGGCAAGATTCTTCAGTTGTCTCAAATACTTGTAGCTTTAGGTACTGAAGTTGTTATAAAGTTAGAGTGTGTCTTGTGTGTGTCTATTATGTATTTATATGTTGAAAATGCTTTAGGTGACAAGAAGTGTTAAGTGGAAATCTAAGAGATGTGATTTATATAATTAAGATTGACCATAGATATATGGTGAAGACATAATACTAAAAAAATATTAGGATCCTTGTAAATATTTTCAAGTGAAGGTAAAGAACCTGATATTCTACACAAAATGCAGGGTGTCTAAGATGTCTAAGGTGGCTTGCTCAACAAAGTGGTCTAAGTTGTTTGAAATTAGAGTATATGAGCTCAAAATCATAAAAGGTATATTAGTGCTTCAATTTAATGGTTCCCAGTCAAGAAATGTGTATTGAAGGTGTTTATTGCTATGAGAAAGAGGTCAATTTATTATCTTTTCATCTTCATGGACTTATGTATACTATCAAATATGGATTTGAGTTTTCATTTGGTAAGTTTGTGATTGTAAAAGTTGGAAATGTGTCATGAATGCTAGTTGTTGAAAATTCTCAATGGTATGCATTTGAAGGAGTTTCCACTATTTTTCTCCAAGGTTTGAGAATAACCTATTGAAGTATGTGATGGTCCTTCTCATAACTATGAGGATGCGTAGATTTATTATATGGTTTAGCAAGATAGAGGTAGAACTTAAGTATAATTTTTGCATGATGGTCTATAGATGGGTATGAAATATGAAAGCTACAGGTCCATGATAAAACTATAAGGAATGGGGAGTTAGATTGTTCTTATAAAGGTGTCTAAAACATCATGATGGTGTCAGTGAATGTTAGAAATCTTGAATGTACTTTATGATGTCAAAAGTTGAAGGATACATATTGGTGAGGATCTTTTATAGTTCAAGGGTTTGAAGATTTAACCCTAGACTGAGCAAGGTGTGTGACTTCTTAGATGTGCTTCAAATAGGTCTGTTAGTGATCAACAATGGGTAGGAAGTCTGTTTTAGTATTAATCTAGTATGTGAGGTATTATGATGCTATGATGTTCATATATGATCTTTCTAATAAGGCATGTTCTCAAAAATGTGTCAAAAGAGAAGGTAGATATATGCAAAGAGAATTCCTTTGATGATACTAAAAGCTACAGTGTGAAGAGTATACTTTGATACTTCCAAATACTAAGTATGATAGTGAAAGTACAAAAATGGAAGCCACATGTATATGAAAAAGTGTTGAAGATGATCCAATTCTATAATTAAGCTAAGATGCGCAAGAAGGTTATGTCAGATTAAAAAGAAATGTGGTACATGTTAATGAGTTATTAAGGTGTTGTTAGTAATGAAATGCCTACGGTCTGAGTCTATTGGTGAAATACAAATCATGGAGAGTTATGAAGATGGTCTATGTGTTCTCAAGAAAAGTTAAAAGTTTGTATTTTTTCCAAAGTATGAAGGTTGAGATGTGTTGAGAAGTAATGCCTAAACACTAAGAAATTCTACTACAAAGCTCTATGGGTACACCAATATTATTCAAGAATGCATGGTTTAGAAGTCTAGAAAATGCTTTCTTCTGATGATTCACAAGTGATCTATAGTCAAAATGTATGTATATTTTCCACTGATATGAGATGAAAGATACAATTTGAGGAAATTATATTCTTTAAGGTCTATATAGATGGAATTTGGATGGTTAGTATGCTTGGTTGTAAATTTGATTTGGGAAGGCAATCTAAGTTGCAATTTTATTCAAGGATCTAGTAAGTATGTCAAGATCAAGTGACGATACAAGATCTGTGTTGATCTTGTAAAGTTTCTCAAGGTTGTCAATATGATCAGAGGGTAAGCATGTGGTTTTTAAAATTAGGTTGTATATCAAATAGAGAGTACTTATAGGTGTGATGACTTGAAGAGAAATTTTTAAGTTCAAGAAGGATGCACTAGGTCAAAATGAGACTGTAGACACTGAGTAAAATCTTCAGGACTATGTCTAAATAATTGTCTCCCTTCCAAAGAAAGAGATCAATGTATGAAGTATTTTTTTTTCATTTTCAATTAAATTAGGGTTCCTCAAACCCAAGGGGAGAATTTTAAAATTGGTTTGCATGTTTGAGATGAGTTAAGATCTTGGGAAAGTTTTTCATTTTTACACTGAAGGTACTATTCAGGGACAAGTGGTTTAGGTGATTGACATGTTGATTTTGAAGGAAAATTTGTGTGTTCTTAAGCATTGGATTGACCTAGAGAGAGATGTTGAGCATGAATGAAGGAAAATTTGAGGAGTATCAACTCATGGGGAGATATTTAATAACTCATATATGGTCTAGGGGATCATTTTGGTTGTTTTGGAGTAAAAGAAGAGAGGTATCGGTCAAAGGGGAGCACTTGTGTCAAGTAAGTTGTTTTTGTGTATTATCTCCATTTTGTGTTGTCATTTTAGTATTTTTCATAGATTGAAAAGGGGGGGAGATGTACCAAAAAACATGGGAAAGAGTCATGTAAGTGTTGTGTCATATTAGTTTGTGATCAATGTTTCTGAAGATGGTTAACATCAATGACAAAGGGGGAGATTGTTGGCTATTGCATGTGGTTGTGTTGTCATTAATTTCAACCCCATTGATGGAAAATGGTGTATTGGTGTCATGTATAATTCTCCATATGATGTTACTCATATGTCATGCATCAAGGTTCATTAGTAGTGCCAAGTTTGGTGGAGTCTTAGTGCAGGTAACGGAGCTTGGTTAGCTAAGAAACTATCATGGGTTTATCTCATCCTAAGTTGGTTTGAGTTATTTTCTTGATGTCATTCATGGTCCATGAGGTGCATGTTTCAGGTGTCCATGGGTTTGTATTAGGTCGTCATGGTCAGGTCATGTGGTTTCAACATTGAGTCAGGTCATTCCAGGCTTATTTCTAGCCCTGAAGCATGCAAAATGAGATAGAGGTATGAGATTTTTGGACCTGAAAAGTAATTCATATTAGTGCATGGTGGAATCATGGTGATTGTTTACCTGGAGATTTATGGTAAGTTTTAGGTCATAAATTTAGTAGGTATTGATGCTATACTATGGGGTCCTTGGGAAGCAATATAGTGAGAAATATGGTAGGTAAGTGCATGTAAATGCGATTAGATAGAGAATTACATAGGCATATTTGAGATCAAATGGTGACTATTGGATAGTTATATGTATTTTTTCATGATTCTTCATGACAAGTTAAAGGTCATTTTTCTAATGGGAAGTTTTAAGTTATGCAAGTTTCGGTGAAATTGGGTAATTTTTAGTTTGTTTTATAAGACAAAGTTGGACCTTGAGATGCTCATTGTGAAATGTGTGATTTGCATGGGAACTTAAGTTATTCTGGAATATCTTATAAGTTCAGTTATGAATCGTTTCACAAAAATTAATTAGGTGGTTTGATGGTCACATTTTTACGAACTGATTGTTAAGAAGCTAAAGTGTTTTGAAACCCTGAGCTAAACTCTAGTTAGGAAAATCTTGGAGAAAAGTGCATGTATACAAGACCTATGTTTTATTGGTATACTTAAGAATTGATTATTGTATGTTGTATAATACCCATTTTAGATTTGTAGAAAGGTATGTTAATGCATGTGGTCAATATGTGGGCCCCACCTTGAACTTCTGTGTTTCTAAAGAAGTTCTAGTTTAAGAAAAGATTTTTTTTCAAATGAGGTGATGTATAAATCAGAATTCTATGAAGTAATTTGATATTTTTAGTAGGTGTACATAAAGGTTTTCAGGTCATGGTTGAATCTGTAAAAAGTGTGAAAGTTTTCCCTATTTATGAAGAATGGTTTTTGGGGAAATTTGGAGTAGTCTGGAGTAAAATTGACATTACATGAGCGATATGGGGATTTAGGACTCCATTCAAGTGTTGTGTTGTGAAGATTGTTTAGATAAATTTTGAATGGTATATCTAAATGTGATGTATTGGACAAGCAATGAAGAATTTGTGACATCATTCTTTGAGTGTCAAGTTTCAGAGGATGGTTCATTTTAATAGGGTGAAAATGGGTACAAGAGGTAAGATGTTGACTCTGATTTAATCAAGCTTAATGAATTCTTTTTTACTGGATTATACATAATTTCTAAGTATGTTAAATTATTTGGTCAATACTTGGAAGTGGTTTTTTTTTATGATGGAGTATGTTGGGCTAGTTGTTAGTTCTTGAGTCCTAGAAGGGTGAAAAAAAAGTTTGCAGAGATGGACCTAGTTGAAGGCATTCCACTTGGATTTGGAAGGAGTTATAATATGTTATGGAAATTTAATTAAAATATATTTCCAATGAGGTATGTCTTGTCACGTGATGAGGTGTTTTTTTAGTCATTTAGGTCAAATTGCGAAAAAGTTTATACCTACATTTTAAGGATAGTTTTGTTCTTGCTGAAATATTGAGTTGTTTGAGGCATGAGATGAATTATTTAATTCCTGATATCACCTAGAAAGTGAATATGGGTGAAATTTTCATCTATTGAATGAATTTATATGCCTTGAATGTATCTTAAAGGGTGTTTATCATCTTAGTTTGCAAAATAGGTTTTTGGGAAGCTTGATTTGGTGAAGAGAAATGTTGATGTGGTTTGAACCAGTGAGTGTTTCATGATGTATAACTTACATATAAGTGATCTAAAGGTTCTGATATTTAAATTGAGTGGTCATATACTATATGTTAGTTCATCTTGAGGGGTCTTAAGGCCCAAAGGGATATTCAGGTTAGTGGAAACAATTGTTTGGTGAAGGTAAGGAGCCAGTGGCCCCATTAAATGAAATAATTTGATTAGTTAATGTAAATCACAAGGATGGTTGATGTTTAAATGATATATTAGCCATGTTTAGTGAATATGGAATTTTAAATAATAAGGGTTTTTGAATGAGTGGATTTTTCTCATTCTAACCAATAGAGTTTTGAGGTTTGTTAGTGCGTGATAAGTGGTTTTTGGCATGACCGACCAATATGTGTCATATGTGAATATTGTAATGAATTTATTTTAATTTTTTAAAGGTTTTTGGGTCAAATTTATCATAAGGGACCGACCTGTTTTGGGTTGGAGAGAAGAATTTCATATAAAAGTGAAGTTTGACCTCCATTTGAGAGCTAGTCTTGCATGGGGGAAAAGTGCGACCTAGATCAAAGTGTTTTTTACAGGTATGAATGCATGATTTAATGTCTTATCATATGTGTTTTATGTCCAAGAAATTTTTACAACATTCATTAATTTAAAGGAAAGACAAGTTAAGAAGGAAGAAGATTATGCAAGATTGAAGACTTAGGGTTTGAGATAGTGTTTGTGAGATGAATAAGTGATCTCCATCAGTTGTGGAAATGAAAAATTTAGAGATCAAACATCTTCAAGAGGTTGAGTTGGTGATTATTCATCCTAAGGGGTTGTAGCCTCCTTGTGGATTTGGTGCTTTGCTAAATTAGGGGTTTGTGCTCCTTATAGAGTTGGTGCTCTACTAAACTAGGGGTTGGTGATCCTTGTGAAGTTGGTAATTCAATAAATCTCTTTGATTTGTGTAATATAAGCATATTTTAAAGTGGTTTTTCTTCCCCATGAGGGCTTACCACTTATATCTTCAGTCTATGTGCTTCTTCTCATTTGTTGTGGTTGTGTGAATGTATTGTGCACACTAAATAAGAAATGGTTGAATGTATGTGAATGGTTAAATATTAATGTTTACTAAAATTAGTGATTAATGAATTAAGAAATTTGTAGGATTGATTCACCCCCATCTCAGTAAATTTTTCTTCCAACAAATCTTCTTTGTAAGTACCATTCCACTAGTGTGTAAACCACATATACCTGGGTGTACTTCAACGAGCGTTTGAGTAGTTTCATCCTGATTGAGACATCTTAAGAGATTCCCATCATAAAAATTTTTTATAGGGTGTCCACAAGGATAGTATAGTGCAAGGAAAAATTTTCTAAGGCTCTTCTGTTGGTTGTGTTCATGTTAGGAGGATATGATTTTACTTAAATGAAGGTGTGTATATCATGATACCATGGGTGATCAAGACCAAAAATCTCACATACCATGGTGGACTCTGGAAAATCATATATGGGCACCAAAATATTTTCAATGAAGAAATCATTGTGATTTTAATTAAATTCAAATATAAGAAGGGATGTGACAGTTTCCATGACATCCACTACTTTGTTTTGTACACGAGGAACTTATTCGTAAGTAATAATCTAGAAATTTCCTTTGAGACTATCAACCATGAATTTGTAGGGTAGAATATTCTCATCTTTGAATTGAAACTCACCATTGACTTGATTGATGATGAGGAGAGAATTTCCAAAACTGTCAATTCTTGTAGGTGTCAGGAGATAACAAAGCTCAAGCCTAGAATTAATGCTTCATACTCTACTATAATGTTTGTGTAAGGGAAGCCAATGCCGTAATATTTAGGTATGAGGTGCCCATGTCAGGTATACGCAAGAAAATTCCAGATCCTGAACCATGGATGTTGTAAGATCCTTCAAAGAATAAATTCCTTGAGGGGATTGCTTCTATGTATAACAAGTCTGCATATGGAATTTCAAATTTTGAAGGATGTGAACCTAGCAGTGGCACTATGTCTAGTTTATCTAACAATGCTTGACCTTTTATGGCTTTATGATTAACAAATTCAATGTCAAATTCACTGAGGAATGTAATCCAAATGGACATCCGTCTTGTTATTACTGGTCTCGAAAGTAGGTACTTGAAAGGATTAAACTTTATAATTAAATTGGTTGTGTGATTCAAAAAATAATGCCACAACTTGCCTAAAAGTGTAGGTGATAGCTAAGTAATATTTTTCAACATGTGCGTACTTGAATTAATGTTAAAGAAGAGTCAAAATAAAATAGTACAAAACTTGTTATTGACTCTTATCATTATGTTGTGCTAATAACACCCCGATGGTATGTTCTATTGCAAAAGTATATAATAGCACAGGCTTGTCCTATATAAGTGGCATGACCACTGACAGAGAGGACAAATATTATTTCAATTTAGGAAAGGATTCTTTGCAATCTTGTGTCCATTTGAACAAGACATACTTCTTAAGAAACTAGTTGAAGTGATGGCACTTATATGCCAATTGCGAGATGAATCGATGAATAGAATATATTTTTCCTTGTAAGCCTCTTAACTGATGTAGATTCTAAGGAGCTAACATATCCATTATGGCTTTGAATTTAGTAGGGTCCACTTCAATTCCTATTTGTGAGACGATGAATCCCAAAAGTTTTCCCGAAATGACACCAAAAACAATTTTTTTTGGATTAAGGAAAACCTTGTATTCCCTTAATCACTCAAAGATACGCCTAAGAAATGTTGGATGATCCAATTTGGTCTTTGATTTGGAAAGACTATCATCGACATAGTTTTTCAATTATGTCATGGAAGATAACAATAATTACACGTCGATAGGTTGCACCAAAATTATTAAGGCTAAAAGGCATGACCTTGTAACATACCTCATGGGGTTGTGAAAGATGTCTTATGATGGTCTTCTTTAGCAATTCAAATTTGGTTATATCTTGAAAAAACCGTCCATAAGGGATAAAATCTTGTGCCCCACAGTAGAATCGAAAATCATATCGATGTTTGTTAGAGGAAAGTCATTCTTAGGACATGCCTTGTTGATGTCTTGTAAATATGTACAGATTTGAATCCCAGGGCTCTTCTTCGTAACTGGGACCGTGTTTGATATCCACTCTGAGTAATCAATAGACCGTATAAATCCTTCATATAGTAATTTTTGTAGTTCAGTCTTGACAAAAAATGCGACCTTAGGGTGTATCTTACACATATTTTTCTTTATAGGCTTGGCATTTGAGCGCACCACAAGGTGATGAACCAAAAGAGAAGGATCAAGGCATGGCATATATTTATAGGACCAAACAAATACATCTTAAAATGTGACCATAAGTGCTGTGAAGACCTTGAATTCAATGTCTGAGATACTGACACCGAGTTATAGTAAATTGGGTTGGTCTTCTGTGCTGATATTGATAGTGGTCGTTTCTTCTACCAACAACTTAGAATTTTCATTTATTGAAAGGACGCTGATGGCTTATGTAGGTCATTGGATATTTATAGATCCAAATATCCTCTCTCTAACACCTCTGAAAGGTTTTCAATGAGAGATTCTTCCTTTTCCATATTTTTCTTTTTCAATTTTTATCTCTCGCATAGCGCTTCAGAAAGGTTTTCACTATGTGAGATATAATTTTTTTATTTATTTTATTTTTAAATTCTTTTAATTTTGGACTAGATATTTCAAGTTCTTTGCCAAAGTAAGTAGTAGCGTCAAGGTTTATATTGAACCCCTTCTTGTGATCCGATAAGGGAAAAGGGTCTCGAGCCCCAATGAACTCTTGGATTGCCTCATCATTTAAAAAAAGGTTCATGGAAATATGACACTATTGATCATAATCAATAAGGGAAGGGTAGAAAATGTCAAGGGTTTTGATGGATAGGCCTTCGATGAAAAGTGTGGTTTTGGCAAGGTATTTTAAGAGGATATGTGTGGAACCAGTCTCAACTTCAGAATCTGATTCCTTATTGCTAATTAATACATTGAATATAAACAATATATTCTCAAAGATATCATATCTTAGACCACGTCTGTAGAGGTTATATTTGATTTTCATGGGTTCGAGGGTGCCTTGTCCTTGAGGGACTATCCATTTCCTTTCCAATTCATGTTTCTCATCATTCAAAATGCTTTGGTATATTCAGTGGATTCATAACATTCTACCATCTTATCTTCGTATAGCCAAGAGCCATCAGAACCTTGATTATGTTCATCTTCTATATATCCATGTCATCTCTAAAGAGTAGTTCCCAGATAGTAAATTGGAGGTTTTCGTAAATGGGGAGTGTTAGGGTGTCCATAGATGTGAGGTGAAAATGGGAGTTGACCAATGAGAAATGCATTTTCAAGTGTGTAATCACTAATACCTTTATGTGAGAACTTAATCTCGGGTGATGATTTGGACGTAGACACTTCTGAAGAAGACATAGAGGCATGAGAGCGGAGCAACGTTTTAGGATCAACACAGTTGTTTAGAATAGGGATGACATGAGGCTCAATTATGCAATAAGTAGATGAGTAATAATTTGTATTTTGGTACCTTGCTTCAAAAAATTTACAATACTCAAAGGAGTTGACATCGGCAAGCAAGGTGAACTCTTTACCGTTATATCGGAATTTTATACACTGATGGAAAGTGGAAGGAATTGCTTGCATTGCATGTATCCAAGGTTTACCTAAAAGGATGTTGTACAAAATTTCCACATCAATAATGTGACATATGGTGTTAAGGAGTTTCGGGCCCATTTGTATGGGCAGAGGGATGGTACCATAGAAATGATGCTCAATATTTTCATAACCACAAATGATAATAATGTTAGCATCTAAATAATTTGCTATATGACCAAGAAAATGTAACATTTTCATAGAGTATATGTTAAGAGCTACATCGTTATCTATGAGAACTCTTTTAACCTTGTAATCTGTTACATAGGCTTTGATATACAAAGAGTTGTTATTTTGAAGGTTAGGGTTCAACATATCTTGAGGGCTAACCAATAAGATAAGTATTTTAGGTGAAAGGTTGGGAAGCATAGCTTAAAATTGTTGAACATTAAGGGTTGGTGGAACATATGTTTCAAGAAAAGCATGAGTGATGATGTCTTGTAAGCTAGGAAACTCTTTTAATAGATCCATTAGAGATATATGTGTAGGTGTTTAAGATAAATCTTACATCTTCAACCTAACTAAATAAACAAGACAATAAGACTCACCAAACCTCGATATGGAAGGGTTTTCATGATACACACAGATGTGATGGAAGGGAATTGGATTGTTGAGCTTCGTGGAATAAATGAAACCAACTCCTCTATTGTGATAAGACCTGCAGATCACAGACACTAAATAAAGGAGAATTAGTAATATAGATAGGCGGATTGCATGGAAAAGGCCAGTTCCTAGAAGTCAAAGGAATTCCTTATATGGATGTCAATCCACTTTGAAATACTTAAGTTTATTTAAGGAAATGAAATACAACATATGATATATGAAATTTGTGATAATTTTTTTATGATTTATTTAGATTATTAAAGACACAGTTGATGATGAGAACATAGAAAGAAATATGACTAAGACTCAAATTCTGAATCAAGATCAGTTTCCAGATTCTCAGAGAAATTTGAACCCACAGAGTAGTCTGAGGAATCCTCTTTAGAGAAGTACAAATTGGGCTCCTCGATATAGTCATCCTTGAATAAATCTGAGTATTCTTCTTTAGTGTTGTATTGTCATGCAAATTCTAAATCAGAGTCCTCAAAAATAGGCTCAATTTCAAATTCTACTTCATATTCAATGTTGGAGCCTTCTGGAATGTCTAATCCAACCTTGTAATGATGCTCAAGTTAAGAGAGATCATCTTGGATTCATTTCACCTTATAGTAAGCCTCCCAAAATTTATTAGTAGCTTCACATATCCTCTGGGTGAGTTAAAAAATTCTCCCTAATCTATCAAAGGGGGATGAATGAATAGCACACAACTTGAGGTCATGTAAAATATCATACTGCTCCCAATGAAGTGGATGATGGATGATCGGTAAGGAGTTAATCCTCGTTATTGGATAATTGTGTCCACATATGGCCATCAAATAGAAGCCATGCTTGATAAGATGTTAGAAATATAAGAGACAAAAATTATTGATAGTAATTATTAAATGAAATCTGAGAGTAGGAGAAACATAATGTACATGAATCGCATGTAATTCTGTAAAATTTTAAACAGATTGATAAAATGAAAGATTTGACTAATTAATATAGAATTATGGTCTATCAAAGGAAACTGTAAGACAAAAAATGGTCAGATAAGAATATTGGCATGCAGAGACAGAATGAGAGAACAAACCATGTCCTTGATTTATAATGAAATATGAGAGGTTCAAAAAATTTGTAGCTAGAGGATGAACAAGCTTCAAAAAGAATCCAGGATGCTTGATGAACACAAATGAGAGTGTGGGATGTTAGCACGTTCACGTTGATGTAGAATGACACTGATGAATTTGGATAAAAACTCAAAATGTAATAATTCTCGTGGATGCTCCCCAAAAGAGGCAAAGAAGCTAGTTTATTTAGATCACCAGTGACATAATAAATTACTGACGATTTTGGTCAGTTTGAGTTTAGGAGTGATAAGGGTGATTATATTGTTAATTCAAACTTTATTTGATTGGGGATTTTGAGGGATAAAATGTAGTAACTGAACTAAGTTCAAGATTATTTTAGTTACATGGGTTTAAGTTAGGAATGAGTTTGATAGGATGACCATGGGGTGATTTTGGAAGGTTTCCTTATTAATTTTAAACTATACTTAACTAGTGTGAAAGAGGGATTTCACAAGGGGGTGAAATAGGAATATAGGAATATGATTAATTAATTAACTAAACAAAATAGGGTGGATTATGACTTAGAATAGGTGGGTGTAATTAATTAAATTAATTGAAAGGTAATAAGTGTATTACCTAGATCAGGGGATATTACAAAAAGGAACAAAATAATGTAGTGGCATGTTTTAATTGTCCATGGTTGCGAATGAGCGGATAATTAAATGAGGATGGGTGGGTGTAGATTTTTGGTGTCTAAATTTTCCCCTTTTTGTCTGATGGTTTGACAAATCGTTAGACAAAAATGATGAAGAAGTTTGTTTATATGGGTGACTCAGCTGCAACGCAATATAGTGAACACCAGTGTGTTTTGTTTTAACAGTTACCCCAGTCTAAGGGGATAAAGAATGTGCTGCCAAGGAATCAAATGATAGAGCAAGCAAAGGGCTTGAAACCTATAGACGGATGATCCTCGCCAAGAAGGCTAATTTTATGAGAAGAAAAAGTGATGGGAGTTCAAAGGGAACTGTCCCATAGACATATGACGAGTCCCAAAAAAAAAAAAATTTAATTTTAAATGTTCTAAGGAGTTGGGTCCTTTGGAAGAGACACACTTGTGCAGAAGTGGTGTTTTTCCATGCTTAAGGGTGCAAATGATAACATTTGCTAAAAATGAGGTAGATTGCATAAAATTTGGGGAATCGCCCACGATTATTAACAAATCACCGATGATTGGAATGTGGTAAAAATTGGGACATATAAATACCCAAGCCCTATGGTTTCTTGTTCATTTTAACCGCATGATAAAATGGCTTGGAGAGGAGCATTTGGGTAATTTCAAGAAATTTTGAGTGATTCGATCTGGATGGCGACGCCTAGTAGGAATAAGAAGCCATCTATAACATAGGTATGTTGATTATTTCTTATTTTTGTGTGATTTTTTGTAGTTTTAGGCTTTCATTTTCATTTTTGGGGCATACGTATGCCCTATCCAAAATCAATGGTGATTGATGTGATTGTCAGCAATTCAATAGAATCACTGGCGATTTACCTGTGTTTCAGCAGTTTTTAAAATGGAGTGGGATGTTTCAATGTTTTAGATTTTTCGGTATTATTGTGATGATGTTGATCTTGGGTTTGTGTATTTTTAACCAATTTTTTTATATTTTCATTGATGATATTAATGTCGATTTGTTTATTTTTTTCCAGGTGGATGCGAAGTTATCTATTCGTGACCATATCCCGGTTATTTTGGAGTAGGTGAGGGAGGTCATGACTGACGATGACTGGGAGCATGTAGAGGTTGTGGGTTTTGGTTCTATGAGATATTACAAATCGATTCATAGATGTCCGAGTTTGATATTGGCATTGTTAGAGAGGTGGAACCATTTCACCAACACTTTTTGGTTGCCCATGGGAGCAATCATAGTCACATTAGAGGATGTTCACCGCATCCTAAGACTACCGATTCATGGGGAGGTTATATATATTATTATTGAGGTAGAGAGAGATGGTGTGATGATGAGATTATATGGAGAGGATGTTTCAGACCTCATATATGAGTCAGAGGCTTTTGTTTATGGTTGTGTATTTTCATGTAAGTGAGAGGGTTGTAAATGAATGACCATGATGATGATGGCCATCATTTGTTATACATTGTCATATTCCAAAGGTGGCCGCTTCCCATGGATGATGACTGAGGTAGTGGCCGAGATGATGGAGTATTGTACTATTTTTGAGTGGGGGACTACCCTACTTGCTCAGACATTCATAGAGTTATGGGCTTGGAAGGCCCATAGGCGTTATGGGATTGATGTTGCTTTTCTCTTACATGCTTGGGCCTTAGAGAATATTGCTATTGCTCGACCAATGGGATTACCATGGGGCATTGGTGATCATCACCCTGGCTTCATGAGATGGATATCAGACAGGGGCGGTGTGGAGAAGAGGAGGAGGACATGGTTTTATAGAGATGGGAGATGTCATATGGAGCTCTGATTTGGATTTACATGCCAAACTTGAGTATCCTCAAGATTTAATTAGTTTACAACAACCTATGTGGCATCAGGAATGCAGAGCAGGTGACCATGAGTTTCTCCATTTCGACCATGTTCGGAGACAGTTTGGATTGGTGCAGGGAGTCCCTGATGACCTCGTTCAATACAAGAGGTAGGATATAAATATAGATACTCCATGGGAAGCAGTAGCGAGACCCATTGTTATTGATGAGATGCTAAGGGCTACATGCCTTAATGAGGAGGGATAGATTATACATATTGATTATGCGGGGGTTACCCTTGAGTATACTACATGGTGGTTTACTACTTTGAGGAGATTTAACATAGCTCGAGTGACACAGGGGGCTACACAAAGAGTAAGATGAGTGTGTTCTTAGAAATAGGGGGAGCACATGAAATGCCAGGCGAGGAGGATGAGGGTGATGATGATATAGTTGTAGCTATCACAGTAGTGACAACTGAGAAGGACGTAGAGGAAGGAGAGAGAGACATGACTCAGAGAGACCGTGATGACCTTCTTGGATTTCAGGATTCTCTTGTTGTAGAGAGGGACGAGTTGATTGTTGAGAGAGACACAGCAGTGGCAGAGTGGGATGATCTCCAAGTACAAATTTTACATGTCTCTATAGATAGAGACAAGTATAAGGGCCATAGGGACTCATTGAGGAAGCCCTTAGGGATCACATGGCCTTCTATATCTAGAGCATAGATGGCAGTAATGGCTCAATCTAGCAAGAAGAGAGGGGAACCTACAACACCTTCTCCATCTATGATGGTTTCTATTGCTCATTATGATGTTGCATGAGCTGAGTCAGATTATTATGTTGATTTGATCATCAAGAACTACCCCAAGGCCACTATCACAAATATATTGTGACATTATTAATAAAATATAATATTATTAATAAGGAGTTTATAGAACTCATATTAATAATATAGTTGTAATAGTTAGTATTAGTATTTGGGTGAGTTGTGAGAACAACTCACATAGCTATTTTGGTGTGTGAGATACTAAAGGGATTAGAGAGATATCCTTGGGATAGATTAGAGAGATTCTAGGAAAGGGTTGAGAGATATGAAGGAGTACTATTGACTCCTAGAATCAAGGAGATCAAAATCTATATATTGTAATCTCATACATGGATAATATATCCTGAATGAATTTCAGTTTATAATATATTTATTATTCATTGTTTTATTATTGTGCAGTTTTTATTAGTGGTATTAGAGTAGGCATATCGAGGTGTGCAATGGAAGTTTAATTTCTTTGTAGGGGTAATGCCAAATCTGTATTCTTGCCCCAAATGCATGTGTAAATTCTCAATTCAGATTGATTTTGTATGAATAGTTTGTTGAGAGCATATTAGAATTTTAAGGTTTTTCTTTTTCTTTTTTAGAGTATCGTGAGCGGGTGGAGAACGTTGGAGGGAGAACAATGCCATATAGTACATCAATTTTTTTATTACATTGATTTCATTCAATATTACATTGACCACTGTTGGGGTAAAAGCTCTAAGTTCATATCTAAATGAATCAATAAAGGCTTGGATTCCTAAAGGAAAAGGCATTTCTATTTTTTATCAGGACTGTTGAAGTCTGATTGCATCGAAGGTCTATCCTAATTGCTATGATTCAATTTTGAAAAGTTTCAATAATACATTCAAGAGACCAAACGGTAACCTAAGATCTAAGATCAATTGAAACCGTGTTGGAATCAGCTCAAATTAATGCGAAGCAAAATGAAGAAGACTGGTAGCTATGTTACGTGGACGAGTTGTGTTTTCTACTGTGATTTACATTGAAATCTACCTATTGTTATGTGTCCAATACATGTTTGGGTGGAGAATCAAAGAAACAGATGAGTTGTATTATATTATTGTCAAACTGACCTCTTCAAACACTAGCTGTCTGTCCACTTGCTATCTCGGGATCAGGTCATGTGTTTTTTAATGTCTAAATTTGATAAACTCTCGGTCTAAAATCTATTAGTGTAAATATTTTTTAAGTCGGTTTGTTCCATCAAGGGAAATCCCTTTGATTCATTGGTGATTTTATTCAAAAGTCCGTAGTCATATATTGAAAAAGTCACTTGTCATTTGAAGTCATATTACAAATTTTATACGTTGTTTCATATGAGAAAAGATCAGTCAAAATTATTTTATAGGTCATGACATTAGAATTGACATTAGAGTCTTAAGTGTTATTTTTTTTTGGTTAAAATTCGTTGTATCGTCCAAAAAAACATGTGATGTTATTATTTGTTTAAATAAATGGGCTTTTATGTTTTAATAGTTTGGGCATATAGATTATTGTCGTATTGAGTCAAATTTAAAATTCTTTTAATAGAGATGACTATAGTCAATAGTTATTATTAGAAGAATTTGTCAAAATCTTTGAGTTATTTTTAAAAAATTGTCATTCTTGTCCTATTAAGTTTCATGAGTCGAAGTCAAAAGTTCAAAAAATAAAATAAAAATTTGGCTTACGGATGCATTTTCAGTGTTACCCAACATCCAATGTTTGTGGAGAATGATGTGAATAATATTGTATTTTTGATGACTTCAAAGAAGGAAAATGTGCTTCCCCGGGACCCTGCAAGGGGCATTGCCCCTTGACCCCACTGGGGGCTGCCACCCCCAGAACCTTGCTTTGGAATTTCAAAACCAAATCGAAGATTTGTGGGGAAGATGCATCGACAAAAGGTGGTGCAAATTTGAGCTTCAACGTCCAATTTGTTGAGTAAGCAGCGTGATCATGGAGGACAGAGGTAATGGAGGCTGGAGGTCAATCCACGACCTCTCGTTAATCACCAACGATAGGGCCGCATGAAGCTATGGTGGTAGTGTGTGTGTATGTGTGTTTTATTTTATTTCAGATTTGTAGTATGATTTCAGAGTTCCTGTTTGAATAAGTGAAATGTTCACATTGAGGGGGGAACTGGAACATGGTCTCAATGTTCAATTTTCCCTCTATCTAGTTTGTATTTAGTAAGCATTGGTTCCTACATGATTCCCTGAAGGAAGGACATAGTGGACAGACGAAAGCACAAAGGAAAAGTAACAACATGATATTTGGGTTGTTGGATTTCCTATAAAACCATCCTTTGTTTTAGGTTGTTGGTTGTCCTGTAAAACCATCCTTTGTTTTAGGTTATTGGTTTTCCTGTAAAACCATCCTTTATTTTAGGTTGTTGGTTGACCTACAAAACCATCCAGATGATGAACATGCATGGATGACAAGCTGTAGAAGGAAGTGTGATTTTTGTTTCTGTAATGTCAACATTAGGGGAGTGTATATTGGGAATTAATAATGTTAACAATAGGGGAGTGAATGTTATAAATATATTCTGACATTATTAATAAATTTTAATATTATTAATAATGAGTTTATAGAACTCATATTAATAATAAAGTTGTAATAGTTAGTATTAGTATTTGGGTGAGTTGTGAGAACAACTCACATAGGTATTTTGGTGTGTGAGATAATAAAGAGATTACAAATATCCTTGGGATAAATTTGAGAGATTCTAGGAAGGGGTTGAGAGATATGAGGGATGACTATTGACTCCTAGAATCAGGGAGATCAAACTCTATATATTGTAATCTCATACATGGATAATATATCTTGAATGAATTTTAGTTTATAATTTATTATTATTCGGTATTTTACTATTGTGTAGTTTTCATCAGTCACTTTGTATGTAGATCACTTGGTTGCCAAAGGGGCGTCTGTAGTAGCACAGAGACCTAGTATGAGTGTGGTGAGTATGGGGTAACCACCTCTGAGGTCAAAGAGAGTAAATGGTGGCAAGGGAGGAGCCATAGGTAAGATTATGGTGATGAGTGCTCTTGGAGGGGTCGGAGATACAGTTGTTGCTAGGGGCACACATGCTCAAGGAGGAGAGGGGAGTGCTAGTACGAAACTCAAAGATGTAGATTTTACTAGTTGATTCAAATGTTTATGATGACATAGGCTCATAGAATCCCACTTTTTTTATGATGATGATAGATATTGATTTTTTTGGACATTGATCACGATGTATATCAGAATATTTATATATATGATGATGATGAATTTTATGGATTATATTGTATTTAATTTTCATGTCTTATATGCTAGATGTTTTTTATTGTAATGTGCTAGTGTTAGATGGATCTATGTGATGTAATATTGAGAAGCATGCTTTACAAACACATTTGGTTACATATGGTTAAGTGTGGTTGAATGTTTTATTGATTCAAATGGTTTTAAAATATGATCTTAAAGTATGATGTATAAAAAATGTGAATAAATAAAATGAGGTAAATATGAAATAATTTCCCCACTATGGATTTGATATATACGTGATGGGTTTCAAAAAGTGTGAAAACACTTGCCCTTGTAGCCTTAACAAATGTTAAATAATATTGTCAATAGGTAGTCACAAAATTAAAATAAGATATGGAGTGAATGTATTTCTTAGGATAAAAAAGGGAGATTCATATGTATAAATCAATGTGGGAGAAAGGGATCTCCTTTTCAACAGGCTTATAGAGGAATGCACCATCTTTTACATTTTTAATTTTTGAGGAAAACTAATTGATGCAGGAAGTATGCCTTAATGGGAAATCTGATCAATGCGGGAAGCTTTCTTGGAATGAATTTTGAATTTAAAAGGCTGATCAATGCTGGAAGCCCTTGACATTGGTAGCAATATTGTGAGGGTATGGTCTACATTTTCAACTTTTTTTGTCTTTTTTACAAATATTCATCCTTTGAGGGATCATTCTATAATTGTGAGCGGTAGCTATCCTTTAAGGGATCAATCTACAATATTCTCTATATTTTGATAAGAACCATCCAATTAACTCTACATAGATTTTTGAGTTAAGGGAAAAACCCTTAATAGAGTGTATCAAGGAGGGGAAGATATGTACATATGACCTATTCGCATTTTCCCCATGTCATTATTTTGAGATGGTACAAGGTAGATGGATGTAACTATTAAGGGGCTCTAGGAAGGAGGAACTTGTCCATAGTGAAAGATACGATGAATAGAGCCATGATGCTCATCTTTAAGGTGTATTTAGTATGCTGACAGATAAACACGCACTTTTAAATCATTACAACGATATGATGGAGTGATAGGATTTGGATGTAACTAATGATATGATGGAGTGATAGAAATGACACAAGTGTGAAGCATTCAACGGTTTCATTTCAGGTTCACCATCGAGAGAAGCAAGATGATACACTCTTGACCCATACTTGTGAGTAATGACATATGGATTGATCTAATTGGGGGGGAAATTCCACATTTACTCCACTCTAATGTAGTGACATTTTGATTTTATTTAAGTACAAGATCACCAATTTTAAATTCACACTATTTGACATGTTTTTTATAGGCTCTATTAACAAGTTCTTGATAGAATTGATGATGTTCAAGGGCTGTCGGACATTTTTCATCTAATAGTTCAAGTTATGCTAAGAAGTCTCTATGATATTCTTCGTCAGGAATGAAGTCTTTGAGAGATATACAAAGTGATGGAATTGGGAATTCAAGAGGTAGAACGACCTCTGAGCCATAGATGAGTGAATAGGGTATAGCACCTGTAGGTGTGTGAATTCTAGTTCGATAATCCCAGAGAGAAAATAGGATTTGGAGATGCCAATTATTACTTGTGTCATCTACTGTTTTCATAAGGACTTTGTTAAGTGTTTTTTTTAAGGCCTCAACTTGTCCATTTGTTTGAAGATAATACGGTGATGAGAAGTTGAGTTTGATGTTAAACGTGTCACAAAGCTTTTTAACTTCTTTATTATTAAAGGATTTTCCATTATCTGTGACGAGTTTACGAGGGATACCAAAATGGAAAATGATATACTGAAATATGAAGTTAGTGATAGGCCCTGATTTCATCAAGGTTAAAGGAATGACTTCAACCCACTTAGTAAAGTATTTGGTGGTTGTGATAATGGAATGATGTGTTAGGAATGAATAGTGTTCACATTATTATTAGTTTATGTAATTATATTATCAATGATAATATAATTATATATGTGATGTAATTGTATAATTACTCATGATAAATGAGTAATTGGTTAGTAAGTTTGTTGATATATTGTTATAACAAATGCATAAAAATATATCAGTACAGGTATGTTATTGTTTTCTATACTTACTATTTTATAGGAAGTTATTCAACTACATTCTTGGCTATATAATATCCCTCCATTGTTATAATACAAACACAACAATATAATATTAAATATAATGATTTAGGATTGATAACACCCATGAGGTATAACCCCCATTGAGAGAAAGGCCATAACTCATGAGCAGGTTACAATGCTTGAATAGGGACATGGATGAGATCTAAGTGGAGTTGGCATTTAACACATTTCTTTATGTATGCACAATAATCTTTATTGATGATATGCCAGTAGTACCCTAGCCTTATGACACGTTTGGCGATAACATTTCCAATTATGTGACCACCAAAAATGCCATCATGGAATTCTTTGATCGTTTTGACTGATTCATGTGACTTAAGTCATCATAATAGTATACCATCAAAGCCAAATTTATAAAGGATACTACCTATAATGATAAAGTGAGTGACACTTTAAAGAAATGATCTCTTGGCACTATGTGGTAATTCTGATGGTAGTTTACATTTGGCGAGATAGTCATATATCTGATTGTACCATAGATCAAGTGGATTTTTGTCAATGATATTAATGGGAGGAAGCTCATTTTTATGTGAAGGATTATCCAAGCATTGAACGACTACAAACATTTTAGTGTCATTTTCTTATTTTTATTTTTCTAAAGGGATGAGGGATCCGAGCTATTCCATAGTGTCTACAAATCTGTTCGAAGATTGCGAAATGTTTTGAATAGTGTAATGATTGAATGCACCGAGGAGAAATTCAATGACAATTTTATCTTTATGGACGATTTCATTTTTACATTGATATTCTCCTTTAAGATGAATGATGAAAAGTTGTGAATCTCCATATATTTCTAGAATGTGGACACCTAGAATAATGCTAGTATTTATTCCCATGATTAAGGCTTCATATTCTTCCATGTTATTATTACATTCAAAGTTAAGCTTGAAGGCCAACGAAAGTAGAATATTCTAGGGAGGTATGATAATGACTCTGACTCCTCCTCCTTGGAATTTATAACCATAAAAGAATAGAGTCATTTTAACAGGGATAAAATTAGGTTCATCGATGTTGTTGATGGATTCTTCAGGAAAATATTTGTGAGGGAGTTGATTTTCTAGAAGGGGTGCATCAATGAGTTGATCTGAAATGGCCTGACCTTTGATAGATTTTTGAGATATGATTTCGAGATCAAATTCAATCATTAGCATAAGCCATTGAGTTATGTGATCATTATGATAAGGTTTAGAGTACAGATTTTTAATCGGATTAAAGCTAGTAACAAGAAATGTCTTGTGATTGAGTAGATAATGTTGAAGTTTGGAGGTGGAAAAATACAATATACAACATATTTTTTAAGCCTCGGTGTAGCATGTTTCATACTCATGGAGTGTGTGACTAATATAATATGTGGCCTATTTAAAACCTTGATTATCATGGTGGGCGAGCATAGCTCCTAGAGTATTCTCTGAAGTGGATATATATAGATAAAATATTTCCCCTTCATAAGGTGGAGTAAGCGCAGGAGGTGATAATAGATACTGTTTGATTCTATCAAAGGCTTTTTAATAGTCACAATCCCAATGAAAATCTATGTTCTTATGGATCATATGGTGAAACGGTTGACAACAGTCAAAAAGTTGTGATATGAAACGTCGAATTGACTATAACTTACCTTGGAGGCTACATAATATCTTAACATTATATGGTGGAGGCATTTCAATTATTTCTCTAACCTTTTCTAGATTAACTTCAATGTCTCAGATAGATATGATGAATCCTATAATTTTTTTGTTGAGGACACCAAAAACACACTTTGCAGGATTAAGATGAAGACAATATTGAATGATACGAGTGAAGATTGATTCAAGGATGTCAAGATGGTCTTTTCATGATTTGGAATTTCCTAAAATGTCATTGACGTAGTCTTTGACAATCTTGTGGATGACGTCATGAAAAATGTATGTCATGGCACGTTAGTAAGTAGCCCTTACATTTTTAAGACCAAATGACATGGCACGGTAACAGAAGGTTCCCTAAGGGGTGATGAAATAATTATTGTGTTGATCATCGGGAGCAATAAGGATTTGATTATAACAGAAAAAACCATCCATAAGGGAAAGCATTTCACGGTTGACTGTTAGGTCGACGAGTTGATCTATGTTTTGAAGAGGGAAATCATCCTTAGGACATGTGAGGTTGAGATCCCTGAAGTCTGCATAAATGTGTAACTTGTTTGAATCTTTAGTTACATGGACAATGTTAGAGACCCATTGTGGATAGTCAATGGGTATGATAAATTCGGAAGATAAGAGGAATTTTCTTTCTTCTTTAATAAGGAAAGCTATATGGGGATGCATTTCATGGAGTTTTTGTTTATCCGGATTAGCATCGGTATAAGTGACTATGTTGTGTATAACAATGTTAGGATCAATTTTGGGCATATCACTATATGAATAGGTGAAGGATTGGTAATATTTTGCTAAGAACGAAGTGAAATCTTCTAGTTATTGTGGATTTAAAGATTGGCCGACCTTAACTATGTAAGGATCCTAAGGGGTGCCTAAGTCAATGTCAAGGGTTTACTCGTTAAGGAGATTCGGTGCGTCAGATGGTAGAGATTTATGAAGAAAGTGGTCTTCAGCTCTCATATGGAAAAGGATATCCTGGTCATCCTGAAACTTGAGGATATCCACAGTAGGTGAATCTTCCTTAACCATTTATTGCCAAACAAGAGGTAATGATTTGGTGGAGTGACCAGATTGATAAGTAACTAGCCCTAAAGATATAACATTAATTTAAAAATGTTAGGTGGGATGGATATAGTGTCATCTATGTCCATAATATATTCATGGTGTTTTGGTGATGACAATTCCGGTTTGGGAATAGATATGGATGTAGTGGCTTCAAATATTTTTAAGATGGAATTTTTATAACCTAAACCATATTTCTCATAGGATTTAAGAGAAATTTAGATGGTAAAGTTTTGGGTTCCTTTCTTATAATGGCCAAGGCCAAAACCTCTCCATACATAGTGGTGAAGATATATATGAGTGAAGTTTAGATTTTTAAGGGATTCAAAGTCTAATGTATATGGCATGGCATGGTGCAGATCGATAACATGGGATGAAGGATTATCGAGTCCCCCATAGACGATATTTTTTTTAGATACAAAGGATCATAAGAGATAATCTCTCCTACATTTGGATCATACATGGGTTGCTTTTCAATGCGACCATATGTTTTGGGTGAAAGGATAGAGTTAAGCATGAGAAGACGATTTTCCCTAAGTGTAAGACATTTTAAAATATCACCAAGAGAGGAATCATCTGGTAATTTTGAAGAGGGGATATATGTACTAATAGATGCTTCATCAGATGATCTAGATGTGGATTTAGGTACAAGGACGTCGTTTGATTGGTATGTCATGTAACAGTCAACGAATGGAATTGGATCAATGGGGATGATGAAAGCCTAACCCTCGTGTTCATATTTGAGACAAAGATGGAGGGAGGAAAAAAAAAATGCATGGTACATATCCAAGGGCATCCTAACAACATGTTGTTTTGAAATTATCCTTCTATAATGTAGAAGAGCTTGGGTAGGGTTTTGATGGTGACTTTAAGTCATATAATAAAAGTACCTATTGTAGGTGTAATGGTATCATTAAAATCTCTCACTAAAACTAGAGTTTGAACGATAACGGTGTTGGGTAGTTTAAGTTGGTCAAAGGGGAGGGAGGATATAAAGTTAATAGTTGCAACGCTATCAATCATGACCCTTTTGATGCAGATGTCATTGATCTAAGCGGTAATGAAGAGTGGAATATCATGGTCCTCTAGTCTAAGAGAGGGAATTTCATATGGTTCGAATGATATAATGGCAGATGCTTTAAGGGAACCCACAAATTTTGTGAAAGGAATGAGATCATTAGTTGACACTGTTATGGATTGAAGGGCTTCTATCATAGCATGTTTGTGAAAAGGTTATTTTTAAACTAGTTCATAAAGTGACATCCTGATGAGGGATTGGGGTAACTGCTTGGTAAAAACCTTTTGTACTGTAGTGAAAGGAGGAGTCATTGCTTGTATCAAAATTTTGGCTCTGGGTGATGGTGTTTGATTAGATGCTTCAGGAGCTAAGGAAATAAATACCTTAGTTTTATCAGATGAAGCAGTAAATTTGGGAGGTAGAGGTATAGCAAAAATTTTTTTTTACTTTTCTTAGGCTCGGATGACTCTTTATCATAATTTTGTGAATGAGTAATGATGTGCATGGCATCAACTTAATGAGCAGGTGTTTTAGGCATGGATTCTTTAGGTTTTGATGAAGAAAATGTTGATGTTGATGTTGGTGTTGTGTTTAATTTAGAAGGAAGGAAGAGCAGACTACCAATTTCCTGAACTTTTAAATGAAAGGCCCTACAATATTCTATGGAATGACCTCGTGTTCTATGGTAATCATATAAAACATTGAATTCATACCAGGTGTGTTTCCATCCTTGATGATTAGACATCTTGAGAGGTGGTAACATAATAAGTGATCACTAAAGAATTTCATCTAAAATGGTGGCATAATGCTTCTTAGGTGTAGACGTGGATGGTGACAAGGTTATGTCCATATTATCCTTAGGAGGAAGTAAGAATTTAGTTACAAATTATTTAGTTATTGGTTACATTTGACTTTTATGTGTCATAACAGATCTAGGACAAGGACCTTGTATGGGTGGTTGTTGTTGAGGGAAGTTAGATTGTGCAAGGGGTGAGTTGCGAGGACCCAATATAGATTCTTTTCATGGAGTAGCGGTAGTATGATATAGACTCAGTGTAGGGTCCTGGTAGATGGAAGGTGACCCTGAAATAATAGGATGGTTAACAGGTATAAGGGAGCAAGGTCTGCGTAAACGGTTTTGATCTAGAAAAACATACTGAGGTATTTTGAAGACCTGAACAACACTTTTTTTATGAGGTAATTTTTGGGTTTTAGATGAACTTGGAGTGGTTGACGAGGATTAGAAGAGCTAGAATTCCCTAAGGTAAAGGGAGTTTTGGGTTTTTTGTCAGATGTGGCTCTAGGTGAAGTTTTGGGAGGTGTAGAGGATGCAGGTATGGATTTGGTAATGGATTGTGATGAGAATGTGGGAATATTTTTAGTAATATTATCAATATATGAAGATTCAGTTGTCATAAGTTTAGGTTCGTTAGGTGTTGGGCTTGATTATGTGGGTTTTGATTCAATAGGTAATGAGGTGGACCTAGGAACATGCTCTGTCTTTGTTATTGTATTGATGGTATGGTGAGTATGGAAAACATTTGTTTATGGTTGGTCTTAAGATGAGGGGTGGTTTGGAAAAGGTTGCTTAAATATGTCAAGATTTTTATTTGGAGGTGCATTTGGATTGTGTAAGTGGAGTTCACCATTTTTTTTATTAAGTCTTGAAGTAAATTACGGAATGTGCAAAACATCTTGATGTCATGTCTGTTAACCCTATGGTATTCGCAATAGTCATTATCTCAGTACCAAATGAGTTTAGATACTGACATGCTGATGGGTCGAATAGGCAGGAGAGATATCATGTTGGTGGCAAGTAATTTATTAAAAACTACACTATAAGTCTCTCCTATAGGTGTAAAGCTGCATTGTTGACGGGAACACTTGATAGTGGGTTTTTCCTTGGGAGCATATTTAACTACGAAAAAATTTGGTAGATGTTTTAGACTTATCGGGGTTGGATGATGAATTATATGGAAACTCAAAGTTTGGTTTCTTAGGACGAAGCTTAACCAAACCATCTTCTAGAGCTCACAATTCCAATTTACGGGCCATGTTGAAAGATTCATAAACACTCTAAAATTATTGTTTTTGTAATGTAGATGAAATATGTTTGGCGTATGAATGACAGAAAAATTAAATTAGTTCTCTTTGTGGAAATGAGAAGGATATTTGATTAATTACACCTATCCAAAGGGAAACAATTCGGCAATAGATTCATCCTTGAATTGTTTGATGGTATATAGGTCATTTATAGTGACTTTGCGGGATATGTTTATAGAAAATTATTCTAATAAGAGCTAGGCAAGTTGTGCGAAGGAAAATATGGAATATTGTGGAATGATATTGAACCATTCTAAGGTAAGAATGGGGAGGGACATGGGAAAATTCCTCATCATAATGTCTTAATTATGAGATATTAGATAGCAGGCGTGACGAAAAGCACAGATTTTTTGTTGAGGATCTTCCTTGCTGTAAAATTTGATGAACTTTAGAAGTTCCCAGTGAGGTGGATATGATTTAAACGACACTAAAGGGTGATTGGGCTCATTGCGAATTTGGTCATATCAGAGGAAATTCTTGGGTGTAGGCAAAGCATCTTCGAGACTGGATATGTGGTTGATAAGGGTTTGGAGGGGATGGGATTGAGCCTGTTACTGTGAGGATGATCCAAATTGAAATGAAAAATAGCTAGGTTATGAGTATGCCTAATACTACCAAGGAAATTTTTGCTGGTAGGGAATATTTTTTATGGGACATTTTTTTGGGGAATGTTTTGTTCAGGAACATTCTCCTAGTGAGGGAAATTTTGTTGTGGAATATTTCATTTTGGATTGTTTACTTGAAGTATGATATATTGTGAGATGTTTTGCTGCAGTATACTCTATTGATAAGGGATTTTTTTGTGGGATACTTTGTTCATAAGGGATGAATTTTTGTGGGATACTCATTTGAGATGGAACACTTTGTAGAGAATATAAATTCCATGAGGGTTGTATATATTGATACTGGAATGGCATTGATGTGTAAGTGAATGGTTGTGAATAGGTAAGAGGTTGTTAGAAGGGTATGGTAAAATTAATTGAGGATGGTGCTTGTTGCATAATGTTTTTTTGTGGGATATTATATTGTGGACTATTTTAAATAGGTGTAGATTATGGCATCAAGATTAGCAGATTGTGATGGTTGTGATATGTGTTGTCAAATAGGGTGACTGCTAGCAATGGCACTGGTATTGATTAGTCGATGTAGTTGTAGGGATAGACATGGTGATGTTATTGAATGAGGACTAGTAATTGGTTATGAAGATATGATAGTAGAAAATGCTACAGAAGTCAATGGAGGTGTTTTGTATCTGTGAAGACACTAGAGGGGTAGGCATGAGGAAGTAGTTGTATTGCTTAGGCAATGATGTGGAACCTATAAAAGGGTTTGAGTGAAGATGTAAATTATTGGGCAGATGTGTTTTGTGATGAAATCATATGAAGGTCATAATAGAGGAACTCATAGAGACATCAAATGTCTCGGGTTGACTTGGTAGAAGATTGATCATTCAATGTTTCAAATTGAGTTAATAGGAATAGAAGAGTCGATGTTTGAATATTTTATGTTGACTGAACATTTGATGTTTCAAATTTACTTATTAAAGTGTATGAGTAAAATTACTAGATGACCTAGGCTCTTGATTTTGATCAATAAGATGTGCAATGGTAGATGAAGGATTGTAGGTGTATGGAATTGGATAGGGTGTGAATGGATGTAGTTAAACACCCCTATATGCTAGATAAGAATTGAGATAAATGGGGTTTGAATATAATTTTTTTTTTTTAAATAGGGTCTCCCCTATTATAGAAAGAAGGTTCAGATACGCTCTTAATCAAGAACTAGGAGGGAAAATGGTTGTTCTATCTTCTTCTAGTCTAGATGTATGAATGATATGGATTATGATATTGACAGTGTGGAATTCAAAATTTGTTATCTCATTTCTTCATCATATTTTTCCTCTAATTCATTCCAAATATTTTGGGCATTAGAAAGGGGAGTGGATGTAATTGTTTGACCAAAATGGGATTTTTTGTTGCATTGGATTAAGAGAATGTTTTAGGAAATGGTGTAAGATAATGTAGTATAAAGTGGAGACATGTTTCTGAAATGATATAGGTAGTGGGGTGGACATGTTTTCAAAATTTTGGTTACAATCTTGTTGTTCTAGTAAGTACCACGGTAAACAAACAACAAAAACACCCTAGGAAACTGAAAACTAACTAATTGGATTGATTTACAAATAGCAGGAAAAATCACAGCAAAATATCGTTTTATATTTATCTTGATTAATTATGAAAAAGTGAAATGTGTAAGATGCTTAGATGAAGGTCCTAGGAAATGGTAGTCTATGGTTGGTTTTAGGAATATTTTAAGGGCAGATTCCTCAGATATACCCAAATGTTACAGTGAGGCCCAACTCTATATAACTACCGGTATGGGCATGTGGTATTGGGGCCTACCCCCCTCACTTCACTATCCCACAATGATAAGGGTGTTGGGTACTTTTCCAAAATACTGACAGAATAGGTGATTATACATCAGTCAAAACACTACTTTGTCAGATTCTCCTCTTGGGGATCAAATCTGAGTAGGTATCTAGTTGGGTAGGAATTTTTTAAATGTGTATTGATATTGAATTGATTTGGTTGTGTGTGGGGGAAGAAATAAGTGAATGCAATAAATTTCTTTCCTAATTAGAATATGTGAATTAAGGAGAATGCAATTTGTTTATTTTTTGAAACCCAAAATGAAATGTTTCCTTTTGATGAAGACAAAATAGACAAGGATGCAATACGGAAAGAAAAAGGGAAAGCTTTAGGAATCACCATGAAATTGCATTCCTTTTATTTTAGTTTAGCAAAAATTTTTAAGCTCAAAGCAATCCAGTAAATCAGGAGTCTAAAAACAACAATTTTCAACCACGTTAGGCAGAAAAATAGAGACAAAAAGCCAAAAAATAGAGATTAAAAATTCCAATTATAGAGTGATCAAATACACTGATGCAACCTAGAATTTACTAGTAATAACCTAGGCGTGCTAGCACATCACTCATCCTAAACTGAGTTCTCACCTGAAGTACGAAAAGGTAGTCGGACCCTCTTTAGGGTTGCTTATGCAAGATGTTAGAAAGATGAACAGTTAATGTATTCAGATCCATAATTAATATAACATTCTATAGAGAATATTCCATATCTAAATCTAAAGAGTAATAGATTTAAGTAATATCCACAATGAATTCTTCCATGCAAGATTTATTTGTAATCATGTTTAACACCTTAAATCAGTCAATACACTCCATTATATTAAAGACAATAAATACATAGAAGCTTCATACAATAATTAATACCATAAGTTCATGTACGCATAAGATATGGTAGCATAACTTCACAATACTCATATCCAGTCCCACTATACTATGTAAATCACTACATATTTATAAGGGTGGGGACTTTCCCTTCGCCGCTTGCATAATTCCCAAAATAGGTCGCATGCTGAAAATAGCTATGTGACTTTACAATAATAGACACATGCAATTACGCTAACAATAGATCTCTTCTGGTTAACTAGCAGTAGCATTCTATTACTATCCCGAACCCATGCAAAGAACTTGGTAGCCTCACTTACAAAAATAACATATGTGTGTCACGTAAGTCTTTATCTGGTTTGTGTACTCTACACGCTATCTCCAAATATAGCTCGTACACGTGAAAACAACTAAGTCCTGAATATATCCTTTTCTTTTGTGTGTGTGTCCTTCCCTATCCTTATGAGCCTATGAACCTGCCATGTTCTCATGCGTGAATCTTATGTGTGTCTTTTTCCAAGTATCATATTTTGTCTACTCAACATTGCCCCACACAAAACTACATTATCACCCTGACAATGGTCACCTCTTAATAATTTTAAAGAATAAAAAATAAGGAATGGAATGAATGGTAAGTAAAGAATTTATGTACAAATAATGACCTTCACCCTGCAACATCCTCTATTTTGACTGGAAGAATCAACTCTAGATATTTCTCTTTGATTTTAGCCTCTAAGGCTTACCAATCACTTAGCGCGGCTTCTGCATTTTCCAGAATATCTAATGAAATAAAGTTTAACTCTTGTTGTGCAATATCTTCCTTCTCATTATGCAATACGATAACAATGTTGGACATTGTAGTCACCCTTCCTTCCAGAAGATCCATCTTCTGGGCTATAAGTTTCCAAATTTCATCCAGCATGTCCTTGTGGGGGTCTTGAGCTATTGTAAGGGTCTCGTGCTTTTGCTTCACTAGTGCCAATCTCTCCACGTGCCCAAATGTATCATCTTTCATTACCTTCAAGAATTCATTATCTTCTATTATGGTCTTGATCCTAATTACTGCCTCTGGAGATGCACATATGTTCAATGCCTTGTCTCCTTTCTTAAGCTCCTTGTGCAAGGTTTGAAGCAATACCTCGTAGGATGAAAAATTCCTTACCACTAAATCTCTTGATCTCTCTACTTCCTGCTTAGGATCCTTTGGCTCTGGCATCCAAATTGGTCCATCCTCTAGCACCAAATCAACTAAGGTACACACATAGTGCATAGCCGAAGGGAAATTTTTGGGTACCTTGGGCTCTAAGTGTGGTCTTTCTTGTAGGACATGATCTCCGATCTCCTCTGCTATGTTGATAAGAACCCCATTCTTCTTTCTCTTTAGGTATTTCTCTCCTTTTAGACAAATGATCTCTGCATATTTGGATTTGATCTCTTCTCTTATCACTTTGATAGTGGCATCTTTATCCACATTCTTATGTGCCACCTCTGTAGATACATTCACTAAGGCATTACTCACTTGTTAATAATTCATAATATTTGTCTTAATAGTTATGTGCCTATTTTTTGGTGCCTTCCTCATTCTCCTTGACACACATGAATCTTCATACACATCAAAAGCATGCTCATCTATATGAGTTTGCATGGACCATGACAATAGTTTCCTTGTGCTCGTGGTTTCCATGTCAGATTCTATCAACACCCACCCATACAACTCCTTGAGGCCCACTGTATTAGGGAATCATTTGTAGAAAATTTTACTTGTGTCTTCTTCATATCCCATGACTAGTGCAACATACTCTCCACTTTCCCTCCTTGATCTTGGCCCCTTAGGAACTTGAGCGCCAAGGTTTGGAATTGGATCCTCTATGTCCTAAGAAGTATCTTGCTCTGTTTCTCATGGCCTCTTTAATCCTTCTTTTTCAACCTTCATTTCTTCATCCTTGGACTCTTCCATATCCTCTAGTTGTATAGGATATCAAGGCATGTTGTCTTTAGAATCCTTTACATCCTTGTTTAGCTTCAATTTTCTCCTTATCTTCTTATCATCTCCTTTTGTGGAGAGATTCGTGGTGATCTTCATACCAACTATGGAGTTGCACCTTGATTTCTTGTTCATTTGAACACCCTCTTAAAGCGGCATTCTTTAGGGGCTTCTCCTAATTCCAATTCTTCATCTCCTTCTTCTTGTGCCTGGGATGGAGTACTTGCGTGATCAACTTCTACCCTATCTATGGGTTTCCTCTATCCCCTATGATCCAAGCCACCACTATCCTCATGTTCTTCCTCATCATTGTCTACCTCTACCATTTATTTGGGATTTGGAGTTGGTACATTCTCCATTGTATTCTTTCCCTTAGGCGGTCCTAGGAGCATGAAATCAGTTTCTACATACTTGTTACCCTCCAAATTAGGTTTAAGCTGAAGGTATATAAGTGCAGATCCACTATCTCCAATTTCCAAACTCACAGGATTCATGCTTATCATTCAGAAATTATCCTCTCAGTATAGGTAGTCTGTCCTGGATATACATATGTATTTTATAGCATGTGGTAGTGATAGTCTACCTTGTCTGCAACAAAATTCAGCTAGTGCACATCAGTAAAGCAATGGACTAATGCCTAAAACTATCATGTTATGAAGGCATATGGCAGTTTGCACCAAGGGCTCCAAGTCCTATCCTTCATGATAAATTGTGCGATGCAGAAGTGCTGGTACACCGCGAACTAAACTACCTTGCCCACCACTGAAGGTAACTCCTTGAGGATGTGCCACTCCTCTTCAAATGTAGTGCTGAGCTGATCATACCACATCTTTGTCATCTACTTGAATGGCCCACTAATTGATCCTTCACACAAGTACTTCTCAAATATTTCTGTAAGGGACTTGTTTTGCATGGGATGCTCTCAAATATTCTTCTTTGGCCCATCGGGAACTCCAATCTCCATAAATACAAGGGACAATAGGATAGCGCTAAAACTAATTTTTTCACCTGTACATGCTTCCTTGATGATAGTCTCTATAATATAGCCTGATATGTTGTAAATTATTCCATGTGACATTCTCCTTGCAATGTGTAGCCACATTATATTTACCTATGACCATATCTCTTGATCATTCAATTTGGTCACTAGATGTTCAGCTGCCTATACCACTAGGTACTTCTTCAATTTGTTGATAGCCATTCCATGCTGACCCTTGGTATATTCTAACTCCTTCTGTGTCTCTAGGATTGTTGCTTTATCTGTCAAGTCACTATCGAGATCCAATCTTGTAACCTTTAATCTTGTTATTATTGAAATCAATGTGGCTGTAATTCTTACCCTACATCCAGTGAAATAAAAAGAGTCTTCATGTACTCTACTCATCAACCACTGGTACAAAGGTTCGTACTTTTTGAAATACAGGATCTCGTACAACTGGAAGACTCCAATATGCTTTAACAACTTCTCTCCAACATCATCATACACTGGTATGTCCTCTCTTTGTACTCAACAAAACATGTAATTCATTTTTATTATCTGATTTACGGTGGTTGTAATCACATATCTTGCAATTATGGATGTGAGAACCCCATTCTTGTCCAACTATCACGCCTTCTGGGTATTGTATCTCTGAGAAATTACTCTCAGGAGAAATTTTAACCTCTACTTCCACTTTCTTCTTTCCCTTGGCTCCTACGGTAGGTCCTTTCTTAGGTGTCATCTGTAAATCGTAACTTTCTATCCTCTGTAGTGTGTAAATGCTTGCCTTCTATCTTCTATAACAAGTAATTCCAAACCCTAGCTCAAATTTGCATGCCTTAGCTGAAAGTAGGTGACCTACCTCTTTAGAAATGCTCTGCTTTTCTCAAACAGTAGAGACCAGTTTTTTGTGTAACCCTTCTCCTTCATCCAACATTCATTCTCCTTCATGCAACTTTCCCCCTTGCTTTTATTTTTCTTAAATTTGAGTAAACTCCATATATTTACTCACCCTTAATTAATTAATTATCAAGTGGGCTCTATGTGGACCCATTTGATAATTAAAATTTTGGCATTATCAATTCATGGGTAATAATATATTAATCTAACATTCCACTCTTAATTTCAAAACTGGAATCTATCATCTCACCCACTCATTCAAATCATGTTCCCCACTCCACCTAAAAATTCAAACCATGGTCCCCACGTGATCACATCATGTCTTTTAACAAGGGTTAATTTATCAAACCCTGGTTACTCGTTAACCCCAATCTAACCTCACCTTGAAGTTATAAATATGGGTTTTTCCCCCCTCTTTCAAAAAAACCAAAAAGAGACCTAGACTAGAACCAAAAAAAGACCCAGAAAAGAGGAAGAAGAATCGATGTATGAAACCTCTTCTTACCAAAATTTTGCAGGAGAAAAATTTTCCATTGTTCATCATCTTGCCATCCTGATGCCCATTTCATCTCCATATCAGAGCACAAGCTAAGTCCCCTTATCGTTTCAGTTACTTGTCATTTTGTATTTCGTTATTTCTACAGGATATCAACTATCCATCATTTATTTCTATCTTTCTAGACGCGAGGGTTGACATCCTCCTAGGGAGTTAACATCCTCTTAGAACTGGGATTGTCTGGGAAACTCCCGCTTAATGTTTTCTAATCACATTTGTTTCAGTTTTGCAGTTTTATCTTCTTTGTATCACACATCTATCTTAATTTTTCTTGTAGATCCATATTCACATATGATGTCCTAAGCCCTACATCATTTAAAGTCGCTAGTGGCTTCCTATATCATCTTTCACACACATCAGAATGAGGTTTCCTGTACAACATTTTGGCACACTTGGTGGGACCAGACCCTAGATCTGGTCATTTTTCATGTTACTTTACTCATCTTGTGCAGGTGTCATAAGTATAACGGTTATTTAGATTCATAATTATTGTCAATTTCAATATCTTTTGCAAATGTTTCATTTTTCGACTCACTTACTTGCAAGATTTTAATATTATCTCCATCAGTTTAGTATGTTACATACATTCAATGGTCTGTGTCATCTTGGAGTTAGGTGATATTCTTGCTTTCAACAGACTTGTTATTTCATTGTTCATAATTAGTATAAAGTTTATATTTATTATTACATTAATGAATTTTAATAAAAACCAAAAAAAAATTAAAATAAAATTTAAAAAGGAAAAAAAATTATATATATATATATTATTGTGCTAAGACCTAACCATCTCCAATTCACCTCACTTCTCTCTTCCATGGCCCAACTCACACCTCCCATTCCTACCCAACTCTCCCACCGATTCCTCCACACCCATCTCAGCCACCCGTCCTCACCTACTCATTTCCCT
Organism: Taxus chinensis; assembly: GCA_019776745.2. Taxonomy (NCBI): domain Eukaryota; kingdom Viridiplantae; phylum Streptophyta; class Pinopsida; order Cupressales; family Taxaceae; genus Taxus; species Taxus chinensis. The sequence goes on along the minus strand of CM034156.1, from coordinate 465,039,922 downwards.
TCCTGTTGACCCAACTTCACCTCCCAACCCTTCTCAGCCATCTCGGCCACCCCAGCTCACTCTATCATCAATCATGAGCTTCCATCAACCTCCCGAGTTCCCATCTTCCTCTCAACTCATTCCTAACTCCACAAATCACATGACTCCCCAATCAGCGCCACACACCTCCGCTTGACTCTCAATCCGAACTCGCTGCTCTCCCTCACGTCCTTTCACCCGAGCCACCATCACCCTCTGCTCCTCGATATCTATCCTCATCTCTGTGGACAAACCAAATCCTCCAATTTTCCATGGCCTTGACCCTTTCTCTACCTAATTCCTAGCTTACCGTCCCTCTTTTCCAAAATCAACTCCCCCCTTCCGTCCCCACCGACTTGACTAAATCTCATCTACCTAACTCAATTTTCATTCCCCTATCCCAGGCCACTTGGCCATGAGCTCTTACCTCACCTCATTCCATGTTTCTTCCCTCACTGTTAACATTCTCTCTGACCCGACCACATTTCCTCCACTCTGTGCACCCCTAGTTGACCGCATTGTCTCCTCCGTCTACTTTTTCTTGGGCTCACTAGTACCAATTCTTTTCATCATATCTTTCTTATTATTCTCGTTAACATCCATTTTCATATTGTTTTAAATTACCTTTTCATTGTTCTTCACGGTTATGTCCTATACAAAGATGTTGTAAGAATAATGTAGGGCCTCACTATCAATGGTTATTGCCAAGAAAATTTCTCTTATACTACCTTCAATCTAAGATGACATTGCAAAGGAAATGGTGCCAAACAATGGTTTCTATAAATGGTACACTACCAAAGTATATGGATATTATTTGTAGAATTATGAATCCAGATCATGACATGACACAACAGAATAGGAGATAATAATACCTATATTACACACATAGTTTTAACATCCTTGGATCTTCATGTAGCAATCAGAGCCCAAAATTTTTGCATTGGTGAAATATCTTTCCAAGTTCATTCTGAATGATGGATTGAATTAGGGGTATGCCCTCAAATTTAATGTGTATGGTTGAGATTTATTCATCGTTCACTTCAGATCAAAATTATAACAAACACATATATCTTGTATATTTTTTCCATTGGACGAACTCAGAAATATTTATGCATATAACCTATATATTCTAGATGAATACGTGATCTCACGCCATATGATTTTTGATCAGGTTGGCCGCCACTTTCTATTCATGCATGTTACATTTCCGATATGCATCAAACCCAACCAAATCCCAAAAATCATCCCATGATCAGTGGCTAAGTATGATTTATGAGTTTTACATGTTCTCACATGTTCTCATAAAATTTTATTAAACCCAAGCATATAGGAGCCTTTTTTAACCAAGGACCTCCTTGATAATATGTCTTGTATTGGATGTTTACTAGTAAACTCGATAGTACTAAAGAGTTTACTAAAGATCTCCGCATTTGAGATAAATATCTACACTTCTTTCTCAAAAAGAATCCGAGTGAGGTATACATGCTCGAAGGTCTTTTTACACTTGCCCGAAGGTATCCTTTTTACACTTGCCCAAAGGTATTTTACAAATGCCCGAAGGTATTTTTATAAATACCAAGTTCCATTAGGAGGTGACATTGTCCTCCACACTCCCCCTCAATGGAAATGCTGACAATAATCCAAGTATTTTCACGAAAGTGACAAAATTTTGCAGCACTCGAGGGACTTTGTGAAGATGTCAGTAACCTTCTCTTCAGTCAATATGAACTTGAGATCTATCTCACCACTTAGCACCGTCTCAGTGGACGAAGTGTATATGTATCTCAATGTACTTTGTCCTCTAATGTTGTACTGAGATTATTAATGCAAGAGCTATTACAACTTTGGTTATTGCATAACAAATGAAATACTTCCTTGGATCCTTCCATCTGTATCTCTATCGAACAACTAGTCTTTGCAGCCATATGAGCCTCTTTACTGTAACTTCTATTGCGCTTCTATACCTCAACTTCTATGAAGAGATAGAAACAATTGGCTTCTATTTTGTTGCACCAAGTAATGGCATTCTTACACCAAAAAACTTGAACACATATAACCAAAAATATATTTTTTATCACAATACATCACCAGCATGATCAGAATCACAAAATCCATATAAGTTAGCATTTTCATTCTTAGTATAATGCAGCCCATAATTAATTGTTCCTTTCAATATAGCTAAGAATCATTTTTTGCAAGATTCCAATGATCTCTAAATAAGGTTCCTACATAAACCTGGAAGCAATTCCTACTGTCATAGGAAATATGCGGATCTAGTTATAGTTAGATGAATCAAACTGGACCAACTAACTTCCTAAAAGTAGAATTATCATTTCACATGCAGGCTTATGATCAATATTTAGTCCAACTTCCATTGAAGTATAAAATGGTTTACAATCAATCATAATAAAAAAATTTCACTACATTGGTTACATATTTTGTTTTGAAAAAATAACAATAGAACGAAATACGATCATACAGAGAATATGATGTGAGAGATCTAACTCATTCATTTTGAATTACTACTTTCAATTTATGTTTAATCCTATGAATTAAAGCGGAACTATCACCAGTCATAAGAAAATCATCAACATATATACATATAATGATAATATAAGAGTCTTATTTCTTAATAAATATATTATTGTCAGAATAATAATTAACAAAACTCAACAGTTTAAATAAGGAAACGGTTTTTCGCATACCAAGCTCTAAGAGATTGTTCTAAACCATACAAGGATTTCTCAACTTACAAACATAGTTTTCTTTACTAGTTTCTTCAAATCCTTTACGTTGAAACATGTACAGTTCTTATTTTAAATCGCAATTCAAAAAATTATTTTTCTTATCCATTAGGTGGATTTCCCACCCAATTTGAGCAGAAATTACAAATAAGGCCCTAACAGTACAATCATTTTAGCTATAGGGGAAAATGTCTCAACATAATCAATACCACGTTTCTGAGTCAAATCTCTAGTCAACAAGTCTAGCTTTATGTTTGTTCAATACTACCATCAGCATTATATTTTACTTTGTATAACCACCTAGACCCTGTAATACTTTGTATATCAGGTTCATACAAGGTAATTAATGCATGGTACATATGATGGTATTCTATTCATTTTCCAAAGGTTAATAGGATTTGAACTTTCTAACATAGATTGATCCCAATTTAATTTCTTATCTAGGAAGATAGGAGTTTCATAAGCATATCTATAGCATCAAAACATCGTCATGACCATTTACTAAATTAGAATCAAAACCATCTTTTAGAAGCATTTAATGAAGTAACTTCAAGAGAATAAGACAACACATGTAAACCTTTCACTAGATTATATCTAGACATTTCATATAAGCTTCAATAATTAACATGTCCTAACCTTTCATGCCATAGTTTTGATTTATTCAAACTTTGAGATATAAAACAAGATGCAAAAGAGAAATCATAAAAAATATACAGACCATTTATTTGAATTCCTTCAACTATTATACTCTCATTACTCTCCTTAATATACCAAATATCTTTTCATTCATGGATTCTAGTTATGTCCATCCCTCTTATCAAATGTTTGATATTACCAATGTGTAGACGGTACTCATCATTCACATTGATAGCAATAATAGACAGCAGCCTCCTAAATGTCATTGCAACAAGAATGGGTTAATGTTATTTACAGTTTGATTGCACAACCGGTGGGAGCATCTCTCAAATCTGTGGGACCTTGCGAGTCTGAGAGAGTTCTCGCGAATAAAGCTATGTTCTTGACTTCCTAATCTTGTACTTGGTTTCATTTAGCTACTCTAGCTATAGGCAAAACAGTATTAGCTGGATGCCATAATTTTCTTAACCATTCCAAGGGGACACCCCAGGAGAATAGAGAGGGGGATCATAGAGTTAGCCTACACTAATCAATCGATACACCAGGAAAGGAAGTGGATGATCACATTTACCTGACTGCCTGAAGCGGGAGAGAGGTGAGCAGATCTAAAGGGTGGACAGAATGCATCTCACGGTCCAGAGACTAGATTATGTCATTACAGATGCACCACTTCGAATTACCCATCCCATGATCACAACTCCCAGAACCTGCAACATACATCAAAGGGCTTATGCACAGTATACCCAAGATTTATATAGAACGAGAGGTCCAACCATAGAGAATTTAATAACATGAGCCCTAAGGATGGACATATGCAACTTCAAATTTTTGAAATAGATTCTATTGCTCCACAAAGTTACGACAAGCTTACATTTTTACGTGGGAAATGACCGTAAGAAAGCACTTATTACATGAGTCTATCCTGAGGAGGCATTAGACCTTCACATTTGACCCCCAAGGAAGAAAGAGAGAGGGGGGAAAAAGAGGGAAGATCAACATTTGCCATTTCTAATATGCCCTTCCTTTACAATAATAGGAAGAATAGGAGAGACCAGGAGGGAAAAATTTAAATCCTGGTTCAACCGTTTAATGAAGATACACATTTGAATCCTGTATTTCTAGAATGATCAACCACTATCAATCAATTCCCCTCTCAATCTATGAACAATCTTTCGATTCGGGTTATATTTTAATACATTATAATAACCTATTATAATTTATAATGTAAAAATATATACACTTTTTGAAAAAAGAGGTATATAGTTTATAGAATGTAAATAGAAAACAACATATAGTTCATAAAAATTATAAACTATAGTATTTTTTTTATAAAAAACACATAACCCTTATTAAAGGGGTTTAAAGGACATAGACCAAGTTAAAATAATTTTACCAAATGCAAGTAGATTTATGAGAGTATAGATTAACTTGCATATTTTACAAAGCGGACAAGTAATTTCACCCGACCAATGAAATAAATTGAAATCCCTATTTTCATGAACCTTGTCTCCTCCCTTCATTTACTCTTAATTTTACCTTGCACACATTTGAAACTATGGAAAGAACACGGGTATGAATTTAGCTTCCGAAATATTTAACCTGCAAACATTTGAAATTATAGAAAACATGAAAATTATTTCATATAGTAATAAATCTTTTTTTTTTCTGTATGTGATTTTCATGCAGGTACATATTTGAAGCCCCTTTAACATGTGCACACATCAATCTCCAAATAAACATTAATTTCATATAATTTATAAAATATAAATGAAAGTAAGAATCATATCATATTACATCTCCCCCAAAAAAATTAGGGATTTAAAATTGAAAAACCCTAAAAAATTTACCGAGAGTTTAATTTCACAAATTTAGTGCCAAAATAAATTGGGGAAAAAAAAGAAGGGGGACAGATACTTTTAAATACCCTTTCAGGTTAGTTTAAAAAACTCGTACAAATTAAATAAATAAACTACAAAACATTTTATTTTAATTTATTTAATTTATTTCACTTTGATATCATGTTAGAATTTGAGGATTCTAATAAATACGGATTTAATCAACTTACATATTATATAATGTTACAATAAATATTTAGATAAACATTACAACATAATATAAGTAAATAAAGTAATACCTACATGAAATAAATAACACATGTGACACATTATTTATAGTGGAAAACCCCAATAGGGTAAAACCCACTTTGAAAATAACCTTTTACTTCATAGAACTTATTTTACATCCATTAATATCACCTCCTCCTTTAAAACCCTATTTACCAAAGGTAAAACCAAATCACTTGATTTGCACATCTTTGATATATTTTTTGAATATATCAAATGAGGACCTAAAGTCCTTTTTATATAAGGTGATCGGGTATGTCTCCCGACCCACCTTTTCAACCTTAAATGGTTGACACATACACCTAGGTTTATAATATTTAATATTATAAATATAATCGTTTCATGATATTAAATATTTAACCTAAAGTATATACCTAGGTTAGCATATTTAATAATAGAAATAGAAATATTTCATATTATTAAATATTAACCTATATATTAGTGATGGACCTATATACATTAAGGGTTGGCCAAACCACTTAATCATTATGTTCCAATATATTGCTCATTGGCGGTGTTTGTGCTATATTTGTGGGCATCATATCACATTTCCAAGTATTTTACATAAAAAGAGTCACACCGTGTGCATACATGAGCTTCGATTTGACATTCATACCTTCACTTTAGTCATCCTCACCAACCCTACCCCACCCACTTTTTGTCTTGTCCTCTCAAAGTCCATATTTTTGTTCTAAAAGTCTTTTCTCCCCACCCACTTTTCATCTTGTCCTCCTAAAGTCCACATTCGGTCATTTCATCATTCATTTTATAGTTATTTTGAATTCGCAATCCAAATGCACACGTTAATGTCTTGTTGTTTATAGGTTATCTAATATCACCTTGTTATTAATAATTTGTGTCACACATTTTCATAATTTTATTTCACAATCTATTTCATTGCTTATGTAAATTTTTACTTCATAGTTTATTTTATCAGTTTGCTTTACCCTAATTAAATGCGAACATTGAATTCCAACTATTATTAATCCTTTAGATTATTTTCTTTTATTTTTATTTTGATAAAAATACTTTTTGTACAAAAAATATTTACAACAATTATATCAGTTTAATCACATCAACTAATGATAATTATCTTCTTTTTACAGGGTAACGTCTATAACCTTGTGGTAAAAAAATAACGATATCAAAGACTAATATTTAAATCAAACACACCACACAAAACACTTTCATCGATCTCATTTGCAATTATAAACAGTGAATTTCAAGGTACCCAGATGTTCTTGATCACTGACGATTGCTTTCACATACGCCATTATCACATGTACTCAAATAACAAGGAAAATCATTCTCCAAGTTTTTCTCATTTTTCTCTATTTTCTCTTTTATGCATTGAAATTTCCCTTTTTTGAGTGATTGTCTACATCAAATGTCACATTTCATTTTAGCTTAAAAATAACCTTTCTTTTTCTGAATCCTACCTGATCACATAGCCTAAATAGGATTTTAACTCTCTGCATCACACATTTTACCAAACACTGCTTGAAACTTCACAACCAAAATCAACACATAAACAAATTTCTTTCACCTGGTTCATTGATTAGGACTTGAGCACCCAACAGGTGACCGTCTCAAAAATTTCCATAACCAAAACTACCTGAAACCAACCTTAGAATTCTATTCTTTAGGAACCTTTATTATCCATTTTACATTTTTTCACATCTCGTAATTAATCATGATGATAAAAAAAATATGTTGCTTTATTTGTTTGTCAACAAAATTCATAAAAAATGTTTATTTATTTCACATTTATTGTCACTTTCTCTCAAATCGAAACAAAACAACAATGTCCTACATCTAATAAAATTACTTCTCCTAAAGATCTCTCCCAATAAGATTCTAAACTCAAAACCACGTCATCATTCACCCAGCCTCCATTCTCCATGACCTCGCTTTCTGAGAACCATGTCATGCACAATTATCCCTATCTTAAAAATAATCCTCATATCCCTCACCAAGCCAATCTTCATAAATTAACTACATCACCATCTCATGTTCCTCTAGAGATACTTTGTTCTCCTCCTAACCCCATATATGACTTCTTAATCCAAAAATCTTCCACAATCTCTTACTCCTCCCAATCTCTTAGATTGTTGGATCGCATTCCACCCACATCCCATTTTGACAATTCTATTTCATTTATTACTAATATGCCTATCCAACGATCTCAACCTCTACACATTTAGATTCCTACCCATCGTATGCTCTAACCATCTCAACCTCTTAACACCCATATCCCCACTTATCATTTATCACAAAAACCCATCCAATTTCAATGAACACATCATGTCCCTATTGTTCAAAGTTAGCTTATGTGACAATCTCAACCCATGACACATGTTAGTCCTTACCAAGTAGTTCCCCACACACCTACACACCCAGAAGTTTATCAACCATCTTATCAAACATCCCACCCGTAAATTTATCAACCACCTTATTAAATGATTCCCCAAATACCCATACATCCACAAACACATAATTTTCCTTATCAAACTATGGTTCAAACCCCACAACCAATCCAATCTCTACCTAACAACACATCAAGTGATCTAATTCATGCCTTAATGAATCAGTTTGCTAATTTATAAACCACTACCTTGGCACCCACGAACACCTTCTCCTATGAACACACCTGTAATGACCTGATTCATCCATCAGTTCCAATCAAACCCTACCCTCCTAATTGAAAACTTCCCAAGTTTACTAATTTTAACAACAAGGAAGATCCCCAAGAGCATCTCCTCACATTTAAACATGTATGTTGTCTTATTGCACATGATCATGATCTACTTCTTCATACTTTCCCCATGTCCTTATCCAGTCCTACTTTAGAAAGGTATAATAGTATCCCGCAACATTCCACATTCTCTTTCACCCAACTTCCATAGTTGTTCTTAGAACACTTTTCTATCAATATCGCATGCAAAACCACTATCACTGACCTATACACCATTCAATATTTTGAAGGTGAGCACATCGTTGACTTCGTCGCATGATGGCATGGTGTTATAAATTGACTGTCCTTCACTCTTTCGCAAACCGAACTCCTCGGACTCTTCTCACATTCATGTGAAAAACATATATCATCTACTTTGTAAATCCAATCATTCCGAACCTTCGACAAAGCTTTCACAATGGCTCACAAACTCAAAACCCGTGCCACTGAGCAAGGTCATATTAATCTTAGATCGTCCAAACCTAAAGTTGAATCTACTAAACCACTGACACATAACAAAAAATTTAAGGGTGTGGCCAACATTGTGGTAATTAAACCCTCATCTACATCTATATCTAGCACATGGCCTCAACAACAATCTCCTCAACAAACAGTCAACTATACCCCCTTGGGATAATTCTATAGCTCCATACTTGATAAGTTAGTGGCCATAAACTCCATACAACTTCCACCCATATGACCCATGGAAAATTCACAAGCCAACCCTGCTTGGTATCACAAATCCTACTATTGTAAATATCATCGAGTCAAAGGTCACGACATTGAGAAATGTTGTTCCTTCAAAGATCATGTCCAACAACTCATAAGTCAAGGGGCTATCATAATCAATAGTTCCAATGCTCCAACTTTACCTAATCAACCACCAACAAATCAAGCCACGCAATTTACATCTCAATTTCTAAATGCTTATATGATTAACACCGTCAATCAAGATCTCATCTTATCATTGAATCCTCAAGTTCCTACCTCAAACATTATGCCCACTCTTTATGTGGAAACTGTTGCATCCACAACTATCACACCTCTGTCATCTTTTACTACTTTTCCTACACCTTCTCCTTTCCTTATGACATCCACATAAAATTTGAATATACCATCCACTTCATCCACTTCGAGCACACCCCAATCTACCACATTAGATCCATCCTTAACACCTATTTTAGCCCCACTGATATCCACACATATCGCTACACCTTTCACATCTATTTCTTCACCCACATTTCCCTTAAACACACCTATTACTACACCTACATTACTCATAACCATCCCAACTAAACTTTTTTCTACTACATGTACCTTTACAAACCCACCTTCGACATCAACCCCATTAGTAAACATATCATTCTTTCCTCTCAAAACATTTATGAAAAAACCAGTCCCATCTACTTTTACACTCGAAAAATACCCCTGTATTTTCACATTACCCATAATGTCTACTCCATCAGTTATCACATCACCCACATCTCCAAATATCCCAAATATGCCTACATCCCTATCTATCCCACCTACTCCTATATCTATCATATAAACAAGTCCACCTATCTCTACCTTGAGATCTTTACCTACATCCTTGCCTATGGCCACATCACCTAGTCTACCCTAATACATTTTACCTAATTTTTCTATCACAACGAAAAAATCTTCTCAATCTGCAACCTTATCAAATATACCCTTTGAAACATCTACTCAACCAATGCATCCATCCAAATCAAATAAAGATGGTTTGCATTCTCCAAAATTAAATCTTTCCTTTCCAAAACCTAAACAATCCACATTTCACATAGATCTCATTAATTGCATCATACAAACACCTATTTCTCCATTAACATCCTCATCTTGTTTTATGAAATTTTCTCCATTAATAACCACACCACCACTGTCAAATCCTCTGATTTAGATCATTATCATCCATGCTAGGATTAAATCATCTTGGTTGAAGTTTAAGACTCGTGGGAAACATCCCCAATAGTCCCCTGCACATCCTTGAAAACATTCAGATTTTCTCTCTTCTCAACAATACAATGCCACAACATCTAATTTAGGATCATCACTCCATCTACGACATCTATCAACAATAAATTTATAGTCAAACAATACAATCGTCTAATCCAATTTGATTTGTCATCTTATACGTATAATCTACCCATCCAATGTACATCCTCACCTAAATCTGAATCTAAACAATACAATCCTTCGACTAAATTTGATTTTTCTTCCAAAACATATAATTTAACCATTCAATCTACATCACTTTTTCTCCTAACTCCAAGCTAAGATATCCTATTAAAACCCACAAGAGTTAACTTCCCTATGACACTTCAATGGGGTCTTATGTAAATATCCTTCAAAATTTAACTTGGATATCTCCCATCACACTTCCTCCCATTAAATCCTTTAATCCCTATGGTCCAAATCCATCATGCTTCAATCCTAATTGCATTTTTTCTTATCATCGTACTCGAGGCCATGACATCAAACATTGTAAGGAATTTTGGACAATCGTCCACAACCTTATTGAGAAAGATGATTTCCTCATTTAGGGGAAATATCCTTCTCCATCTACATCTAATCCATTCATATTCCTTCATCCACATCATCCCTTAACATCCCTCCTACACATGAAATTCCTCCTAAGGAAGGTCCTCCATTTTCCATAAATACCGCTTATCTTTCCAAAAACACTTGTGGTCTCCAACTGTTTATCCCATGAAAATATAAAACAATCTCATCTAAACTCTTTTGACATCTTTTAACTCCTTCACATTTAATTCATTGGGGGAGCATCCTTCCCTTGCCCTTAAGTGTATCATCTATACAACTCCCTTGTCACTAGGGGAATTCGCTCATTAACATTGTTTTGTTTACCTTCTTCACATTCATCCAATCTAAACTAATTATGTCCAAATCCTCATCTCATTTTAAGTCCACATTTGTGGCCATTTTTGTCCTTCTGTGAGGGACCATTATTGTTATTTTTATCATAGAATTCCTCCTTTGAGGCCATTTTTTTCCTTCCATTTAGGTACCTTTTTACCAAATTCCACCATTGTGGCCATATTTGTGTCTTTTTTGGGGCACCATCTATTTCATCGAAGTCCTCCTTTGAGGCCATGTTTGTCTTTCCATTAAGAGGCCATTTTTTTTTTATTTCCTTACCAAAGTCCACCATTGTGGCCATATTTGTGTCTCTTTTAGAGCACCATCTATTTCATGAAGTCCACATTTGTGGCCATATTTGTCTTGCCATATTTTTTTCTTTCAATGGTTGTCATTTATTTTCATCCAAATCCACTGTCATGGTCATATTTTTGTTTCCTTAAGGACATAATTTTATTTCTCACTTTTCTATCACATCTAATCCTTTGCAAAATATCATCTCATTCTGTCGTAACTTAATGTCTTCCCTCTGTTGGTGGTAAACTAGAGACGTAACCTCTTAATGCATTGCACTTATGAACAGTCTACTATTAACATATATACCAATAAGCACTTAGTTATATCCTTAGATCATTCCTCTATCCTTAGCCCCTTCCATTTTTCATTGTAATGATATGAATTATGTGGTCTGCCTTCACTACTTTGATATGACCCCATAACAATTACATCCATAACCTTCTCATTCTCCTATTACATCCATGCAAAGGGTCCAGGGGTTTCTTGTACATTCAGTATCCTCTCCTAAGTGTTCTACTTCGTTATTCCCACCTCTCCCCCATGTAAATCTAAAATACAAGTATGCAAAAGGAAAAATAAAAATGATAAAAAATAGATTGATCCCTTGAAGAAACTAAAAGGAAAAGCATACAAATCAAAATCAAAATAAATAAACCAATTCCTCAAAGGATGATTTTCATATATATTATTATTGCCATTCATATTATGTATAAAGTAGAGCATACCCAAAAAGGATGGCTACTCTGTTATTATGGAATTTGGAAGGTTTCCCGCATTGATCAACCTTCCTTTTATCAAATTTTTCAGAAAGCTTATCGCATTGATCATCTTTGTTCTATTGTTCTGTCCCTTTCCTAGAGCTGGGGCATAGACTTAAGGAACACCACCTTTGGAGAACCTTCTTCCCGCATACAAGTTACATCTCAAATCCTTTGTCATGTCAAAATTATGTTTGTGAAAATATTTCATCCATATTTCCATCACGGTATTTTGGTATAACTAATTATAATTGGTTATGTGTTAACACCTGCTATTAGTTGCAAGTGCAATGCCTTGAGAGGTAACTTTTCTTATTTCTCTCCAATCCAGTTTGAAGCATAGTTTCCTTGTATGCCCTTGCTGCGATTATGTTTCATTCATCTCTTCAAGATCATATTTTATCAAAATCTAATAAAATTTCACACTATGAATTCTATATCTATCCATAATATCCAGGAATGCTCTCACAAATACACTTTTCATTTTATGAATTCTACTTGATCGTTGTTATATTTTGTGAATCCTACTTGAGGATCCTTCTTAAGGAAAGTTTTTTATCCTGCAGCCTCTTATCCCCCAACATGTTTAACAATGTCTTTGATCCATTACTCTTCACTCTCCATTTCCACTCATCACCATTTGTCTCCACATCATCCTTTTCACCTTTCTGCCCCCTTGCACCACGCTAGATATCCTACTTGTCTTTCCTTTTGATTTTCCCTTTCACTCTTCCACTTTTAGTTTGATAATCTTACTTAACCATCCATTCAGCCATAGAATCTTAGTTAAGGTATATCTTCTTCCTTGGATCCTCACATTATAGAAGTTTCTCTACCATTTCCTCTTTCATCGGACAACAATCACCACCACTAATGTCCTTCCGCTCCTCATTTTTTGTTTGACACTCTTACATCATCACTCCCACCATGTGGGCATCCTAATTAAGGATTTCCCTTACACTCTCCATCTACACTTCCTATGTTCCTCCATCCACTTATGTCACACTCCTTTTCTTCCTTGTTATCACCTTGATATCACCCCCTTTCATCTCTTGTTCCATTTTGGTATACACTGCCAAATCTTTTCATCATTCTTCTTCTTCTTCGGCTTGGTAATCCTACTTAACCATCTCATCGCATGGAAATCTTACTTAAGAGTCTCTCTTAAGAATGGTTTTCCATTTGACCCTTCCACCTCCCATCATATCTTCCTCATCTTCTATCTCCCACCTCTCATCATACTCGTCTACTCCAACCAACCATTCCACACATGTATCCAATACAATGTTGTTTTTCTCCTTCCATATTGTCACTACCGGTTTGGTGACCTTACTTAACTCCTCCTATGACATGGTGATCTTACTTAAGAGTACCTTTTAAGCATGATCTTTCATCCTACACTCGCTCACTACTCCACATTCTCACCATCTACATTTTCTCATCATTCCCCATCATCACATCCTCTCACCTCCTCTTCCATTCTCGCAAACACCACTTCCTACTTTCCCCCTGTTCATTTCCATCATCCCTCACTTGGTAATCTTACTTAACCGTTTCTTCCCCATTCATGTCGTGTATTGTTTCTTCATTTTTCTCTCATTCATTCTCATCCACTGTGTCATCTCCTCACCTTCATATTCCCACACATTGCTATCCCTCCTTCCTTTACTATTTCCATTCCATCTTCTAGATTTCTCCCACATATATACCCCCATACTTACTTATCATTTTCAGTGATCATCTCCTAACATTATTTCATCATCATCTTATGTTTCCACACTAATAATTATCAGTGGAATTCTCCTAAAAATCACTCATCCCCATTCTACATAGCCTAGATCCTTCTCTTTGATCATTCGCATTCTATATTCATACCTTCCTTCCTTTGTGCCCTCTAATCATTATTGGGGGGCTTCTCCTAACGTCCCTTCATTGGCATTCCCCCTTCTATTCCTCGTTTACTTTCCACCTTGTCTCACCTTTTGTACCATCCTTTCCTACTGATCATTACCGGTGGATTTCTCCTAACATTCATGTTTGTTGGCATTACCTCTCCTATCCCTTCCTTTCTTTTTCTTCACCACCTCTCCATATTTCATTCTTCCTTGCCAATTTCTTCACTATCTTCATCATGCACCCTCTCTCTATTTTCTCATCATTAACTTATCCTCATCTCATGCATCTCCACATATTTTCTTATCTGTGTCATTCCTCCCCTTAAGCTTCTCTTTACATTCCTTATACTTCTCACTCTTTATCAAATATCTTTGTTCTTGGTTCCCTTCCTTCTGCATAATTTTCTTCATTGTCCTCTCCTCCTTTCCGATCCTTGTCTTATTTCAATTCCTCTATATCGTCTACCTCCCCATTTTACCTCACACTTCTTTCTTACTTCCCCATCGATAACTTGACTCTTCAACGTTGTCCCATCTTCTTTATCATCTCACCATCCACATGAATTTCCATGTGGTTAGTTCCATATTCTTTTCCTTGGATTTCCTCACCATGTTTTTTCTCCTCCTCCATCTCCATTCCTCTATTCCATACCCTTGTCACCTTCACCTTTGAGATTTCTTTCTCTTCTCATAATCAACCACTCCTCCTTTCCATTCCCTTTTCTCTTTCTCACTACATCCTTCACCACATCCCTCACACATGGCATTCATGGAAATGCCAATGTTTCTCCGTTTATGTAACATCATCAATCCATTACATCCAATGTCATTCTTCTCTCTATAGCATTGGCCTCTTATCTTTTTGAGAACCCTGTCACATATTTTATCTTCATCAGCCCTCTTGCAAGGGCATCATCATATCCATTTCTAAGAATCTCTTCCCATCTTCCTTCGACATTTTAGTCTTGGAGGATACCATAATGGCCATCACCTATCTGATCTTATTCTCTTACATGGATGTTTTTCAAAGAAGCAGGATTGATTTCCTTCTTCTTCACCCCATTATTCATCTGCCTTCAACTATAAACCTTTCTTAAGACATGTGTATTCAACATCCTATTTAACACCCTCTTGGGGCATTTATCCAATTTGTTCATCATATCCACATTCATGGCAATACCCATTCCCCATTGGATATTTTATTTCAACATTCATCTCCCATTATGTCATTTTTGTGTCATATGTTGGGGCACATTTTCATCCTTGTGCTTGTCGATGCATATAACTCATTTCTTTTCCTTCTCGTGCTTTGTGCTAGGGCATCATTATCTTCATCCATGTCCCTTTTCTAGATGCATGATATTTTGCACGATTCCTCAAATACAAAGGATTTCACATACATATCGCATTTAGTTCCGCATATTTTAATGTTTTCCCATGAGCCATTGGTTAACACGGTTTACATATATACTACAGTGATCTCCACCCCCTCACTAGTATGTAGAACATTGTCTCTCGTCTCCATTGAGACCGCAATTGTCCTCTACTGATGTGATATTGGAGTCACCACCATATTTTTCATTTTCATTGCGATCCTTTTTCACCTTGGGAATCTTTCCTTTCATCATGTCTTTACCCATTCTCAAGCACATAAATTTTTCCAATCCTTTTGTTTTTTTCTCGTGGCTTGCTATTGCAAACCACTCAACAAAAGGGACAAATGTAGAAACCAGTTTTTGGTGTAACCCCTCCCCTTCATCCACCATTCGTTTCCTTCATGCAACTTCCCCCCTCACTTTTATTTTTCTTAAATTTGATTAAATTCCATATATTTACTCACCCTTATTTAATTGATTATCAAATGGGCTCCATATGGACCCATTTGATTATTAAAATTTTGGCATTTTCTCCCATATCAAAATTAT
This sequence comes from Taxus chinensis, assembly GCA_019776745.2. Taxonomy (NCBI): domain Eukaryota; kingdom Viridiplantae; phylum Streptophyta; class Pinopsida; order Cupressales; family Taxaceae; genus Taxus; species Taxus chinensis. The sequence continues at coordinate 465,023,894 of CM034156.1, read as the reverse complement.
TCAATTCATGGGTAATAATATACCCATCTAACACTCCACTCTTAATTTCAAAAATGGAATCTATCATCTCACCCACCCATTCAAATCATATTCCCCACTCCACCTAAAAATTCAAACCATGGTCCTCGTGTGATCACATCATGTCTCTTAACGAGTGTTAATTTATCAAACCCCGGTTACTCGTTAACCCCAATCTAACCTCACCTCTAAGTTATAAATATGGGTTTCCCCCCCTCTTTCAAAAAAACCAAAAAGAGACCTAGACCTAAAGAAGAGACCTAGAAGGGAGGACCGGGACCTGAACCTAAACCAGAACTAGAAGAAGACCCAGAAAAGAGGAAGAAGAATAGATGTATGAAATATCTGCTTACTGAAGTTTTTTAGGAGAAATATTTTCCATTGTTCGTCATCTTGCCATCCTAATGCCCATTTCATCTCCATATCAGAGCACAATCCAAGTCCCCTCATCATTTCAGTTACTTGTCATTTTATATTTCATTATTTTTGCACGATATCTACTGTTCATCATTTATTTCTATCTTTCTAGACACAGGGGTTGACATCCTCCAAGGGATTTAACATCCTCTTGGAACTGGGATTTTCTGGGAAACTCCCGCATATTGTTTTCTAATCACATATGTTTCAGTTTTACAGATTTATCTTATTTGTATCACACATCTATCTTTTTTATGCCCGTAGATCCATATCCACATCTAAGGTCCTAAGCCCTCCATCATTCAAATTCGTTGTTGGCTTCCAGTATCAGATTTCAACTGTGTGAGAATGAGGTTTCTTGTACAACATTTTGGCATGCCCGGTGGGACCAGACCCTAGATCTGGTCATTTTTCTTATTACTTTACTCATCTTGTGCAGGTTTCATAAGTATAATAGTTATCTAGATTCATAATTATTTTCAATTTCAATATCTTTTGCAAACCTTTCCCTTTTCGACTCACTTGTAGGATTTTAATATTTTCTCCATCAGTTCAGTATGTTATGTACAATCAATGGTTTGTGTTATCTTAGAGGTAGGTGGTTTTCTTGCTTTCAACAGAATTTTTAATTCGTTGTTTGTAATTAGTATAAAGTTTATTTTAATTATTACATTAATGAATTTTTATTAAAACCAAAAAATAAATAAAAAATTAAAATAAAATTTAAAAAGAATATATATATATATATATATATATATATATATTGTATATATATTATTTTCCTAAGACTTAACCATCTCCCATCCACCTCACTTCTCTCTTCCATGACCCAACTCACACCTCCCATTACTACCCAACTCTCCCACTAAGCCCTCCACACCCAACTCAGCCACCTGTCCTCACCGACTCATGTCCCTTCCTACTGACCTAGCTTCACCTCCCAACCCCACTCAGCCATCTCGGCCATCCCACCTCACTCTATTCTCAATCCTGAGATTCCATCAACCTCCAAAGTTCCCATCTTCCTCTCAACTCTTTCTAACCTCCATAACTCACATGACTCCCCACTCAGCTCCACATGCCTCCGCTCGACTCTCAATCCAAACTCTCTACTCTCCCTCATGTCCTCGCACCTGAGCCACCATCACCCTGCACTCCTTGATCTCTCTCCTCATATCTGCGGACATAAAAAATCTTCCAACTCACCACAGCCCCGACCCACTCTCTATGTAATTCCTAGCTTACTATCCCTCTTTATCGAAATCAAATCCCCCCTTCTGTCCCCACCAACTCGAATAAATCTCATCTACCTGACTCGATTCCCATTCCCCTATCCCAAACCACTCGGTCATGAGCTCTTACCTTACCTCATTCCACATATCTTCCATCACCATTAACATTATCTCTAACCCAACCACATATCGCCCACTTAGTACACCCCTACTTGACTGCATTATCTCCTCCATCTACCTTTTCTTGGGCTCATTGGTACAAATTCTTTTCATTATATCTTTCTTCTTATTCTCATTGATATCCATTTTCATATTGTTTTAAATTACATTTTCATTGTTCTTCACAGTTATTTCCTACACAAAGATCTTGTAAGAATAATGTATGGCCTCACTGTCAATGGTTATTGCCAATAAAATTTCTCTTATACTACCTTTAATCTGAGATGACGTTGCAAAGGAAATGGTGCCAAATAATGGTTTCTGTAAACGATACACTGCCAAAGTATATAGATATTATTTGTAAAATTATGAATCTAGATCATGAACATGACACAACAGAATAGGAGATAATAATACCTATATTACATACATAGTGTTAACATCCTAGGATCTTTAGGTAGCAATTAGAGCCCAAAATTTGTGCATTGGCCAAAGCTCTTGTTGATATCATTCTGAATGATGGAGTAAATTGGTGGCTTCCAGTATCATCTTTCACCCATGTAAGAATGAGGTTTCCTAAACAACACAAACCCTTCACCAATGGGGATGTAAGCTTATCCTACATAAAAATATGCTCTCCATGTCTGGTTTCACACTCTCTACACCTCAACACGTCACTCAACTCATTTTACACTTATCTTGTTCAAATTTTCATGATTACAATGGTGAAAATGAACTCACATCCCATCCTTATATATATTTTCAAAAATTTAGTGCATTTATTGCTCCTTCACCTACCAACAATCCTCTCATTAATTGACCATTTTCACAATTTCTATGCGTTACAACTTTGTGCCTCAACTATAACCTTTTAGTGCACCTTCCCACCTTCTAGCTGCAAACTTCTCTTTAGTACACATCCATGCACCTGAGTACCTTTCCACTATTCATTTTCTTGGTAGTCTCAACAACTGTTGTTTACCTCGTGTTATATTGTTCCTTTGTTTATCTCCATCTATGGTCCATATTTGGAAGCAATCTTATGTCCATCAACTCTTCAAACTTGAAAAACACTTGTAGCATTTTGTTCCTTTATATGTACCCATTTTTCAATAACCACCCCACACAAATGGTATGTGTAGTCCTCTATGCATAAAAACATTACAAACAGTAATTAGCTTCTAGCGCACAAACGTGCTTATTTCACAAAACACCAACTAAATTGACAAAGCATAACGACGAAGAAGGAAATACATAATTGAAACCCTAATCTAAATAGAAACACTACCTTATTACAAACACCAAGAATACTTATTTATAGTAGGGCTTCAACCTACTCCTGTTGAAGTAACTGGGTAACCGTATTCCATCAAGAATTTCTAACTGAAAGGCTCCTATTTCAAGTATGTAAATGATAACATATGGTCCTAACCAATTTACTTTGAGTTTTCTTGGATGACACAAAAACTTAGAATCATAAAGAAGCACCATCTTTCCTATCTCAAAGTTATTGTCCCTGATGTGCCTATCATTCCATGCTTTCCACCTGGATTTTTCTTTCTTCTGACTCCAGCATGATATTTCTCATCACTCATCCAACTTAATTAACTTTTAAATTCCTTCTTCTAAGGTTTTTTCATCAGTTAGTCCTCTGGCATGCATAATACGCAAAGAAGGTAACATGAATTCCATAGGAATAACTGCTTCTACGCGTAACACCAATTGAAAGTGTGTGGCCTTGTTCAACCATCTATATGTTGTTCTATACACCCAAATTACTACAGAAAATTTACCATCCCAATCCTTCCTTCCAACATCACAAATTTTTGTCAATGTTTGGCTCAAAATCTTGTTGAAAGCATCAACAGTCCCATTTGCCTAAGGATGATATGGTGTAGTCTTATGGTGCAAAATCATGAACTCATCTAATAGAATTCTAATTGTCTCATTCAAAAAATGTGTGCCCCTATCACTTGTCAAACTCAATGGGCATCCATACCTTGTAATAATATTTTTCCATAGAAACATGACTATTTTAGCTATTATACAATCCTTTGTAGGTTTTGCTTCTATCCACCTTGTCAGATAATATGTGGAAGTGATGATATAGCATGATCCAGTCCTATGCATGGCTGGTGAAATAGGACCCACAAAATATATAGCCCATTTCTCAAATGATTCTGTAATAGGAATATGTCTTAAAGGAATTTCATCTCTTTATCATGGTTTTCCAAGGATCTGATAGTGATCACAAGCCTTGCAATATGCCTTACAATATTTATACAGGGTCTCCCACCATAATCCAGTGAGTAAAATCTTGCACACAATGGCATCACCTGCATAGTGCCCACCTATAATACCACCATGAGCCTCCTCCATGATATCTGTGTACTCGTGTTCTAGTACACATCAGTGTTATACTTCATCTCGGCCTAACTTGTACAAGTCACCTCTAATCAACATAAATGGTGCCACACAAATGGAAAGTTGTTTCTTCTCTAAGGATTTCATTCCTACTAGTGCCACACCTATACGTAGAAAGACAATAATGTCCTCTAATTCCAATGGTGCGCATTGTAACCTGTATAAATGTGCATTGGACATGGTATCTTCAATTACATATGCGTCTTCTCCTGACTGTATTATGGATAGATGGTCTAGTCCAGAATTACTTTTCCCTTGTTTTACCACAACTGTGAAATCAAATTCTTGGAATAAGAGTACCCATCAGCATATGTACCCCTATAAAACGGGATTTTTTACCAAATAATTCAATGACATGTGGTCGATATAGAATACAAATGGTGTTGCTAGCAGGTACTATCTAAATTTATGGAGCACATAGATCATTGACGAATCCTTACGATCTGTAGTTGTATAATTCTACTCTGTAAGAGTCAACTTTCTTCTAGAAAAATAGATAGGATGATATATAATACCTTCTCTAGGTTGAGCCAACACCACGCCAATGGTCGTGTTAGAGGCATCCACATTTACATGAAATGGTTAATCCCATGAGGGAAACTGTAGAATAGGCATTGTAGTAAGTTTCTCCTTTAATGTCTCAAATGCGTACTTCTATGGTTCTCCCCAGTAGAATGTCCCTTTTCCTTTTAATAAATTTTCCAAGGGTGTGACAACCTTAACATACCCTTTTATAAATTTTCTATAATACCCAGTGTGACCTCAAAATCCACGCACCTCACTTTAAATGGCAGGCTCTTCCAAGCCGATAATGACTGCAACCTTAGCTGGATCAACCAATAAACCCTCCTTACAGATGATGTGCCATAATAGTGTTCCAAATGGTGTAGTAAATATACATTTCTTAATGTTTAAAGAGATGTTTAACTAGAAACACATTTCAAACATTAAGCATAAATTGTCACAATGATCCTTAACAGGTCCATACACCATCCAGTCATCTATATAAACGTGCAAGAAGTTGTGAATATAATCTTTGAACACTTGGACAACTGTGCACAAAAATACAGCAGGCACATTTTTAGACCAAAAGGCATCACATTATAGCCAAAACTTCCCCATTCAATAGTAAAAGTAGTCTTTTCCTGATCCTTCTAAGCAATCCTAACCTGATGATACCCAGATAATCCATTAACACCTTCTAATTTTTCCTCGGTGAATGGCGTAGGAAGAGGATTAGTCACGCATACAACATTTAGCTCCCTATAGTCCACATAGATCCTAATCTAACCATATTTCTTTATATTGATCACCATTGGGCTAACCTATTATGATTTGTCCAGGGGCTTGATGATTCCATCCTTCAACATTTTTTCAATTTCTTCTTTGACCTTATCGTGTAAGTTGGGGTTCATTATGTAGGGTCTCTTCCTGACTGGGTGCACACCTTCCTTAAGCTTTATCTTCATTTCTCCTAATGATTCATGCACACCTTTTATTTCATGGTATCCCCTAGGAAAAAATTCTTGATAATCTCATAGCAACTCAAAGATTTTTTCCACTTCAGAGTTAGACCAATAGTCCCCAATTATGGCCTCCTTAGGCTCAACATCTGATCTAATATTCACTTTCTTTATTTTCATAGGTTCATGATAGGTGTGCATGGTCTTATCTACACTATAAAAAACCTCACGCCAACCTATTGAATGATCTACATCCAGATGTTCTGCTTCTTCATCATCCACTAAGTAGACCATATTTCCTTTTTCTTTCTCAAGGAAAGTGTGCTTAAGTAGTGTGGTATTTGTCTCTGTTTCTTAAACAAAACTCGCTCCTGAATCATTTCCATTAAAGAAATCTGGAATGAGTTCCTCCACCTTGGCACTATCTCCCATAGTTAAGCACTTTATAACCCTTAATGCCTCTTCTACTAGAGGTTTAGTAGAGAAGTAGTCAAAATTCTGAATCAATCCTGCAATCAAATCCTGTCAATTTCCAATCTCTCTATGGATTTTTGCATATACATACCAAGCATGTGCGCTGCCTTGTCAAGTGGAATAAAATTTTTACACCTAGAGTGAAGGTGGTAAATATTCCTACCCCTCTATCCAAAGCCTCTAACACTATTGAACGTGGTGCTTCTTACTTTGTGCCCACCCACCAGCGCGTTGTTGTCCCATGTAGGGTATATTCTAGTATATTCTATCTCTCCAATTTGTCTATCCACTGTTCCTCCATAGCGTGTAAAAATATCATAAAATCTCCTTCTCTAGTGCATCGAGGTACCTATTTGTTACTTATTCTCCTGATATAATGAGGTCTGTTGTTCCACGTAAATGTGCTTCTTACTTTGTGCCTTACTAACTCATAAGTACTATGAGCCCAATTATCACAAGCAACACTTGTATCCCTAATATACTGTGCATCTTCCCACTGAAGGATTCTTTCTTTAGATGGCTTGAGCACTTATCGGTCCCGGATGGTGTGTACATAAATACTATTTAGATCTTCCTCACTCAAAGGCTCAACATAGGGAGCATATTTTCAATCTGTTAAAGGGATAATAACTCTTTACTCCTTGTTTACAAAACTGGTATAACCCTTGTTGAACCAAAGATCAACATTATTTGCATAGCGCCAAGGGCACCCAAGTAGAGATTGGAAGCTATCTGCCTCTCCAAGCATTAAAACCTAAAAATCCCCAGTGAACTTGGATCCCTGTATAGTAATGGATGCATCTTTTAAAAATCTGATGAGAGCGGTCTTAGTTCAGTTAGCCATGAATAGTACATTCGAGGATGGTTACAATAGAGGCCTCCCCATATGTATCCATGCATCTAAAGTAATAAAATTGACTTCCACACCTATATCAATCAATATATTACTCAAAATACATCCATCCACAACAACATCCAGAGTGATTTCCTTGTCATAATATAAGCTATGAGGGGGGGATTTACATGCAGGATCTTCCATCCAATCTCATTACTTACGTGTAGATTATTTCCCTTTAGCCAATTCCCTAATAATGGAATGATATTCTCCTAGCGCAAGATTTTACACACTTCAAGTCATCAATATCATTTTGGACCATCTATGTTGCTTTCTTTTACTCCATCTTCCATGATTGCTCCTTTAAATATTATATTTCACCATGAATGTTTTTGGGTACCTCCATGGTTTCCTAATACACCTCCTTCTGATGGACAGGATCTAGGTACCATGCATGTAGGACCTCCTCCTTATTGATGCTAGGATTCTATTGTAACACTTCTTTAGTGTGCATCGCTTGAGCGTGGGTAGTGATCTTTACAGGAAATACCTTGAATTCTTGTTCCAACATGGACATCCACTAATTTTCCACAACGATTTGTATCCTAACCATCCCTACGCCTTTTTTTCTGGTTTATGCTACTTACTAATATGTTCATAAAATTTTGGGAATTTCTCATAGTTGTGATTCTTTCCATAGAAGGAACAAGTAATATTATGAGGACATTCATGCTTGTAGTGGTCAGGAGATCCGCATGCATAACATGTTCCTTGAGGAAACCCTCCTCTTCCACCACCATAGCCTCATCCTCTTAATCCAAAAGAGTATCCTCAACCTCTTCCACAACCTCCTTCAAAATGCCCTTCATTTAAATCATAGCGTGCTTGATTGTAATCCCGATCTTGATGTTCATTCTTACCTTTAGAGTTATTTGAGACTCATATCTATCACACACTAATATCTATAGCATCATGTATCTGACCAATCAATCTATAGTCCTATGTATCATGAGTTGTGGACTAATAAATCCTACAATAGTAGGATACATTCTTTCTTATTACACATTGCAATAAGAGGCAGTGGCTAACATCATGGTTCAAATGACACATCTCACAGTCCAGTAATAGCGAACGCAGTAATCTATGGGGATAACTATCCTTGGTGTAACCTTTTACTTCATAATTTGTACACCAAATCCCCATGCACATCTCATGTGTTGAATTTTCTGATAGATTCTCGAACTACTTCATCACAGCTGAAATCCATGCTTCTAAAAATGGGCTCACCCCAGTGTCTATACTTACGACTGCTTCAACGTGCAAAGTTGCTTCAAGTGCTTCTTATGGATTAATGTATGTCTTATGTGATAGTTCCCTTCTAAATGGTGTAATCAGACCTCCAACAAACCATTGTGCATGTTGGCTTGCGTGAATATCATAAGAAAGCTTAGATAAAAGAATTTTGAAATGGGAACCATACTCCCTGACACTCTCAGTAGTGCTTTGCTTAATATCCTTGAGTGTGCTTATAATTTTCTGTTTGAACTCAGGGATGTGAAACTCCTTAAGGAAATAATCTTTTAAAGCTACATAGTCTAAGAAAGTCTGATTAGGGTCAAACTTTCTTTACTAGTTGTGTGCGTGCCCTTGTAACATAGTGGCAAATTGACTTTCCCTGCGCTCAAAATCCATGATCTTATTTGTGTGCCACAATATTTGACACATGTGCACATGTTTAACAACATCTTATATGCCCCTATATTCCGAAAGATGAAGAGAAATCTCCATGTAAATATTTTGGGGCTAGTGCGGACCTTGCCCACGTGATCTAGAACCTCTTGTGTTTCCTATACCTCCAAAACCACCAGATCCATCAGAAATAGAACCACCTATACCTCCTGATCCTCCACCTGTAGCTGGAAGCAGACTAGTGTATGTACTTCCCTATGTCCCAATAGTAGTGTTGAACTAAACCCCTACAATCTATGAAGTGTGACCACTCCCAGAAGTGAGCCTAAAATTTTACACACTCAAATTTTGTACAGATGATGCACCTAAAAAGGTACCTCTAAAAAACAATGAAAATGTTTTCCCTTTTATTGATGTACTTACTATGTGACTTATTCTTGCTCTCCCACTACCTAAATTATCTTGTTAACTATTTTTCATACTAGATACTAGAAAACCAAGTGCAAGGGCTAGGTTTTCGGGTAGATTCAGATGCACACCTAGGGCCCAGGTCATCTCAGTTGATGCACTTTCATGTGAGGTCGAGGGGGGTTCCCTATCATGATTTCCCAAATGGAGGATTTCCTGATGCTCCATCTCTATGCCTTCTTTGTGAGCTCTAAATCCTTCACGAGCCATTTCTCTCATCAATGTCATTCACTATGTAACATCTCGCTACTTCTCTATCTCCTTCTCACGTGCCTCATTATACTTAAGCCACCTTTATGCTCTCTGCCTTTTTGCTGCTAGGTCTTCCATCTTTCACTAAACCTACTCCTTCCCCTGTGCATGGTGGGGTTTAGTTAGTCATTGGTTTACTTTCCAAGTTCAGGGTCACCATCAATATTTTGATCGCCAATGGAATGCCTTGTAAGCAAGTTCCCCTGGGATATCGTAAAAAATGGAGTTCCTCTACCTCTGGGAAAGAATAAGTGGAAATCACGTACTGCAGAATATATTTGTTTAGAACACCACAAAACCAAGTATCCACATTGCGTGTCCAAATCAGATCAGCATCATAAAGCACCTAAAATTCTTCCTACATCCAAAAAAGTGTATGATACCTCCAATCCCTTTTAGATGCATAAGCAACCAGACACTCGTATAGTTCTACAAAAACAAAAGTGAAGAATATCTCATACAAAATGTCATAAATATTCTATTCCACCCATGCGCATGTGTTAAAATCAGATCCATTGTTGAACCTCTGTGCATACTCTTCTTCTAGATCTTGTATCCACTCCTCAACACTTGTGAGAGTTAAATAGTATGTCTTCATCATGAACCATCTTGAAAACAACTGAAAAAGAGGTCCCGACAATAGAACTAATGATGTAGCCTAGAATTTACCATTCCAGGCACGTTGGCACATCACTTAGCCTAGACTGAGCACTCACCCAAAGTGCACAAAGGTACCAGGCCCCTCTTTAGGGTTGTTTGTTCAGGATGTTAACAAGATGAAGAGTTAATGTATTTAGATCCAAAAATAGTATAACATTCTACATAGCATATTCTAGATCTAAATCTAAAGAGTAATACATTGAAGTAATAGCCACAATGAATTCTTCCATGTAATATTTAGTTGTAATCATATTTAACACCTTGAATCAGTCAATACACTCCATTATATTAAACACAATAAATACACAGAAGATTCTTACAATAAGTAATACCATAAGCTCATGCGCACATCAGATCTGGTAGCATAACTTCACAATACTTATATATGGTCCCCCTATACTACGCAGATCACTACATATTTATAAGGGTGGGTACTTTCCCTTCACCACTTGCATAATTCCCAAAATAGTTCACATGCTAAAAATAGCTATGCACCTTTACATTAATAGACACATGAAATTGTGCTAACAATAAATCTCTTCTGGATAACTGGCAGTAGCATTCTATTATCATCCCGAACCCATGCAAAGTGCTTGGGAGCCTCTCTTTTAAAAATAGCCTATGTGTCTCGTGCAAATCTTCATCCGGTTTGTGTGCTCTGCACACTATCTCCAAAAATAGCCCGTACACATGAAAATGGCTAAGTCCCAAGTTTGTCCTTGTCTTTCACATGCATGTCCTTTCCTATCCTTCCACGCATTTGAATGCACCTTGTTCTCATGTGTGAACCTTCTGCTAAGTATCATACTTTGTCTAATCAACATGCACTCATAAAAATCACCAGTGATTGTAAGAAACCTCAGATATTTCCCTAATCGCAGGTGATTACTTAACAAAGAACTAGAAAATAAAAAAATAAATGAAAATATCAATGGATTAACATGGATAAAGGTCCCACCGGGCATGCCAAAATGTTTAAGATAAATCTTACCTCTTAAACCTAACTAAATAAGCAAGACAATAATACTTTCCAAACCTCAATATGGTGGGATTTTTGTTATACCCATGGATGTGATGGAAGGGAATTGGATTTGTTCACTCTATGAAATAAATGAAACCATCTCCTCTAGTGTGATAAGACCTGTAAATCACCGACAATAAAGAAAGGATAATTAGTAATATAGATAGGCAGGTTGCCTAGCAAAGGCCAGTTCCCAGAAGTCAAAGGACTTCCTTGTATGGATGTCAACCTACTTTGAAACACTTAAGTTCATTTATGGAAATGAAATAGAACATATTATATATGAAATTTGTGATAAAGTTTTATGATTTGTTTAGATTATTAATGACACACAACTGATGATGATTACATAGAAAGAAATACGACTAAAGCTCAAATTCTGAATAAAGATCGGTGTCTAGATTCTCAGAGAAATTTTAACCCATATAGAAATCTGAGGGATCCTCCTCAGAGTACAAATCAGGCTCCTCGATATAGTCATCCTTGAAGAATTTTGAGTATTCTTCTCCAGTTTCGTATTTTCATGAAAAGTCTGAATCGAAGTCCTCAACACTAGGTTCACTTTCAAATCTTGCTTCAAATTCAATGTTGGAGCCTTTGGGAATGTCTAATCCAGCCTCTTAATGATGCTCAAGCCAAACGAGATTATATCGCATTCGTTTTACCCCATAGTAAGCCTCCCAAAATTCATCAGTAGCTTAACGGATCCTCTGAGTGAATTACAAAATGTCCCTAATTTTTCAAATGGGGCTAAATGAATATCACATAACTTGAGGTCATGTAAAATATTGTACTTCTCCCAATGAAGTGGATGACAGATGATTGGTAAGGATTTGATGCTCGTGATTGGATGATTGGGTCTGCCTATGGCCGTCTAACAAAAGCCATGCTTTACTAGATGTTAGTAACACGAGAAAAAATTATTAATAGTAATTATTGAATGAAATATGACAGTAGGAGAAATAAAATGCACAAGAATCACAAGTGATTCTATAAAAAATTTAACAGACTGATAAAATGAAAGATTTGACTAATTAATACGGAATTATGGTCTATCAAAGGCTACTGTAAGACAACAAATGGTTAGATACTAATATTGGCATGCAAAGACAGAATTAAAGGAAAAAACTTGTCCTTGTTTGATAATGAAAGATGAGAGGTTGACAAGATTCACAACTGGATGAAAAATAAGCTTCAAAATAAATCCACGATGTTTGATGATTACGAAGGAGAGTATGGGAATTTAGCACGTTCACATTGATGCAGAGTGACACTAATGAATTTGGATAAAAACTCAAAACAGAAGAATGCTCATGGATTATCATGGATGGTCCCCAAGAGAGGTAGAGAAGCTGGTTTATATAGATCATTGGAAACTGAAGAAATCACCGATGATTTCAGTCAGTTCAAGTTTAGGAGTGATAAGGGTGATTATCTTGCTAATTTGAACTTGATTTGATTTGGAATTTTGAGGGATAAAATGTAGTAACTAGACTAAGGTTGAGATTATTTTAGTTACATGGGTTTAAGTTAGGAATGATTTTTTTAGGATGATCATGGGGTGATTTTGGAAGGTTTCCTTATTAATTTTAAACTAGACTTAACTAGTGTAAAAGAGGGATTTAACATGGGGGAGAAATAGGAATATAGGAATATGATTAATTAATTAAATGAATAAAATAGGGCATATTATGACTTATGATAGGTGGGCATAATTAATTAAATTAATTAAAGGGTACTAAGTGGATTACCTCGATTAAGGGATATTGCAAAAAGGAACATAATAATATAGTGGCATATTTTAATTGTCCATGGTTGTGAATGAATGAATAATTAAATGAGGACATGTGGGTGTATATTTTTGGTGTCTACAGTAGGCATTGTCGCTAACTATTTTATGAGGTTGAACTGACCAGGAATGGAAGATAAAGCATTAGAGTTTGACTTCTGATTTGGGGGAGCTATCATTTTGGACGTTTGAGGCTTTGCAGAAGACATAGATGGTTGAATTGTCGTGGGTAACCATATTCTATTTTGACGCATGGCCATAACATTAGTCAAAGGTTTAAATTGAATGGTGGAAAATGTAGGAGGAATTTCCTCAATAAATGAAATAATTTATTTAAAATCAATGTTATTAGAGGATTGGCCTTTATCAACTTTTTTGATTATCAGCACCATGTTTTGGAAATGGGTTTGAAACACCTTAAGATTGTCATTTGGTGTTTTGTTGGTTGAAGGTTTTTCAACTGTAATTTCTCCACTATCGATAAAGTCTTATAAAAAGTGAGGTAAATGGACACATTGATTAGTTGTGTGACCATCAATGCCATGAAATTCATAATATGTGTCATGTTTTTATCAGATGGGTTTTGATCCTCTTTAAACCCAAGGTCTTGTGATAAGGAACATTACCATGTTGGTATTAATAAGTTTTCGTAAGACGTATGAGAGATGTTCTCCCAAATGGGTGAAGTGACGTATTTTAGAATCATGTGAGGAGGAAGCCTCTTTACTAGAAATAAATAGAGGTTTTTTGGATTTGTTTGATTTTTCCTGAGTTTTTTTAACATTGTGGACATTTCAGTTGTTCGTAACACCATCATTGAAAACATTGTGATTTCGGTTAACGTCTTTGGATTTTTCTTGGTAAGAGCTATTATGATTGTTATTATGTTTCCCATTATCCCTTGAGTGAGGCTTTATAAAACCTTTATTGATAAGGTCCTTTTTAATCTGTGATCCTTTCTTAATAACTTCCTCAAAATGATTAAGACAATGCATTTGCATGTGAAAGGCTAGCTCGCTGTTAAGGTTGGTCACAATGATTCTCATGAACTATTTTTCAAGAATTGAGCATGGGAAGTGGCTATAAATCACATGCCATCTTTGAAGGAATTATAAAAAGGTTTTGTTGGAACATTATTTAGCATTACACAAATCCATCGTTGTAATTTCATAGTCTAGATTGAATGATAAATGTTTAAAAAAATTCAATGAGAGGTTCGTGAAAGTTTTTATAGAGCCCTATTATTACCAAATCACAACACCCTCCATTTTTTCATGTCATGTGTGTGTGAGGCAACTGGTGTGATTGGGTAACATGAAGTTGTTTAAAGGTGTGGGACCTTGCAATTGAAATGAATCTCTAGAGAAAGTTGGTTCTTCCTAAACTAGTGTAACAACTAACTCTAATGAAGAGAAATCTACTGTTTAATCCTATCCTATCATTTCCAAGGGAGCAAGGGGAAGTAAATAACATGAAAATAGAAGATCTTACACTAAGAGGTGATAACACCAAGAAATGGGGGTGTTGGACAGTTCACCACACATGAAAATGAGAAGGATAAAAATGGATATGATGGTTACACATCACATACCAAGATACATAACATACATCATTTCCATAAGCACAACAATAATAAAGCATGCAACAAGAAATATGAATTACACATAATACGTGCAAATGCATAGGGGAGGCAAGTGAAAAAAAAATTCAAATAGGATAATAAGAGAATCACACAACTGAAATCTTGTTGCTCCATTAAAATTCACAAGCCATTGCATTGAGATACAAAGGAAAGATCTCTCATTACAATTCCCAAAATAAAAGGTTTGGGATTCCACAACTCCCTCACAACTGAGAAGAAGGGAGAGGGTAAATAAAAATGTCTAACCCTTGTAAAAATGCCCATCCTTATAATATATAGAAAGAATGAAAAATGAGATAGAGAGAGAGGAGATCCACAAATTTTTCTTCAAATACCCATAAAAATAATCATTTTTTAGTGCAATAGGGATTAGATGACCTACAAATCCCATACTCCATTGTACATGGGCATGCGGAAGAAGGAATTTCCTCCATGCCTTCATTTACTTCATTTTTGGTACTTGGGTATGGCCACCTTGTCCTATAAATTCATTCCCATTTTTCTCCCACCTAATTTACCAACTTCCAAATTATAATAATCCCATTATATGGGGCTCTTAATCTTCTTTCCAATGACTATAATTTTGTAAAATTATGAAGATTATGGGGGAAGTTATGTCAATTTTACTGTAGGTCATATTTTTACCTTCCCACTAACTCCTCTCTTTACATTCAATGACCAACCAGCTTGGTGGATCATGAAATGGGTCAATGGGCTACTTTTTCAGACCCCAAACTCTACTTCCAAATAAACTCACCTCACACCACATCTCTGAAGTTCTCCAACCCTGATGTTTGAACCTAAAACCTGCTTAGCTCACCGTATCGTAAATTTTTCCCATTGGAGTTTAGAAATTTCTCCTACCGACCACCTCTGATCTCCAATTTTGACGCACCCCTTGACTCCGATGACACATTGAGCTTTGACACCACACATTAGAATTTAAACATTGCAATGCTTCAGATTTCCATCCCATCAATATACAACTCATCAGTTAGTCTCTCAAACCCAAACTCACTACCTTCTAAACTTTATTCCACCTCACCTCCTTGAGCTTGATCCCAAGCTTGTCGATTTACCCATGGAACCACATAACCTTCCTTGGCCTTGAGTTACCTTCCACCATAATGTAAGCTTGGCCTATCCTTCTACGCCTCTGTGAGTTACTTGCCACTTACCCTAACTGACACCTTCTCCTACTCGGATCAATGAGCCATGCAAAATCTCGTCGAGCCCCTCTATAACTCACATGAGAACTTGTCTCCACAAAACCTCCCCGAGCTCGGCTTGAACCTCCTTCACCATGATCAACATCCCCACTGAGCTCAACGATCTCACTCCATCACCATGCTTCGCTAGATCCAATTCCTTTTCACCTTGGCACCAAACGAATCAGCCCTATCTTGGTTCACTCTACACTGACATGACCTAAACTTCACTTGAGCTCTCCATAATACACCTCATATCTCACTTGAGTTTTTCACACCTGACAACCCCTTGGGAACCGGTAATCCCAACCAAGCTCGAAGTGACTTGCAATGTAGCTTTTCTAAGCTATATTCCACCCAGTCCTCCTCTAACAACCTATCAAGCTCCTTGATTTATCTCCCATATTGGTGAGTTGTTTTGTGGCTCTATGGTCCATTTGGCCATTTTTTCATATTTTCTTCTGTATCTTCTAATTTTTTGGAATTTTTCTAAGTCAGAAGGCAAAAAGGGGTGCAATGGGATGCCCTAAGGATGAATTTCCAATTTTTTCCCATTTTTTTCCATGTTGGCTAGGTGTGAACTCGTCATGGCCCATTTTCTCTTTCCAACTAGGCTTTGATCTTCTGAAACCCAGAAGAGGAAAAAAAATTTCCGAGTGATTCCAATCCTTCCCTGAATGAAATGTGAATACTCTAAAACATGGAACTTTTCCTACAAACCTCAAATTCTTTCATGAAGTCTCCGTCAAATTCTCAATTCCAATTCTTCTCAGTTGTTCATTTTACCTGGTCATAAAAATGGATAACAAGCCATTGGGGAGCTATAGAAACCATTATAGAGCTTCACAACCTAGACTTCATGGAAAGAGATGCATTAAGAAGATATCACTATAAGCCACATCTTGGAAATCCATATATAACTCCTTGATGTGCTCTCTAGTATCGTTATTTCCCTTTTATTTATCGAACTTGGGTGCCTTAAAATATTTGGGAAAGGGTATGCGTAAGATGTCTTTAGCAAAAGGGTAAAAATAGAATTCTTCAAAATTTAATTGTTCATGTTGGTGTTACATACCCAAGATAATTTACTTTAGCAGTTGTCATTCTTATGCAAATGATGAATTTTTATGTAAGATAGATAATGAACCATAGCTCTTAGAGTTGTTCTCTTTGGTGGGCGCAATATGGCTCTTAAATGAATGGGCATTAGTTTTCCTTAGTGCCTCTTTGTTAGGAGGTTTGTTAGTGACTTTAGAATTTTGGATAGTGATTTGTTAGCCATCTCATTGATTTGGTCTATGAGGGATTTAGTGGGATTGGTGAAAGGATCAGTCAATTTTCCTTTGTTTCTAATGTTGATTTTTCTATATTTGATTCATCGTCATTGATTTTTTTAGGTGGATTTGTTTTGATCCTCATTTTTTGTGTGGCTAGGGCTTGATCCATCGTCATTTTTATTTGACATGAATGGGTTAATTTTTTGGGATTTTTGCTTGCCGATTAATGTTCGTAAAAAATCCTTATCAAATTTGAAGGGTGATTTTGTTCCCATCTCAAGGAGAAGAATAAAAAACTGATCTTTATTCATACATTATATATTTTTAACATGAGCTTATTCTTCGAGAGAAACATTGTGTTTAACTTCCTTCTCATTTTGGTCATTATCACTATCATCTTGATTTCCAAAAGGATTTTCCAAGTCTAATTCTGATTATTGTACTCATATTGAAGATAAGGCTGAAAAGTGATGGGTAATCACACAATTTGTGTTTAGTCATTGATCGTTAAAATCGGTAAAATTTAAGGTGAATGGTGCTCAAGGGACAAGCATGTTAACTAGATAGAATGTGATATAGGGCTTGATTCAACAATAGAATGATTGAAGATGCAAACCATTGAAGGGATCATGTTTACTTTTGAGTGAAGAAAAATGATAAGCACCTGATCCATAGGTATGAGTAATGATATAGGGTCCAAGCCAATTAGGAGCAAATTTTCCCCATTTACTTTTCTCCTCTTTTGTTACGTGTTGATTTTCCTTCAAGATGAGGTCAATGACCTAGAAGGTTCATTCATGGACATGTTTATCATAGGGACATTTGATATGTTTTTGGTAGATTTGGAGGTGCTCAAGAGCATTAAGACAACGTTCGTTTAATAACTCAATTTGTGCCAAATGGTCTTAGCGAAAGTCGTCATCATTGAGCATCTCTTTAAGTGAGATATGAAGAAATGGAATCTAGACTTCAAGAGGCAGAATAGCCTCTGTACAATAGACCAGAGATAAAGGTGTGGCAGAAGTTGAGGTACGAATACTAGTGCGATAATCCCATAAGGAAAAAGGAATGTGAGTGTGCTAATCCTTTCCAGTATCGTCAACTACTTTCATAAGAATTTTGTTTGTGGTTTTTTTGGTTGATTCTGTTTAGCCATTTGTTTGAGGGTGGTAAGGTGAAGAGAAAATAAGTTGAAAGTCGAAGGCATCACAGAGTTTCCGTGGGGTTTTGTTTTTGAACTATTTTCCGTTATAAGTGATGAGACGGTGAGGAAAACCAAAGTGACAAATGATGTGATGGTTGATGAATTCACATATTTTCTCAAATTTTGTAAATATAAGAGGTATGGATTCTACCCATTTAGTGTAGTATTCAGTAGTAGTAATAATCCATTGATGACATTTGGAAGAATGAAGATTTATCTCTCTGAAAAGATCTAAACCCCATTGAGAGAAATACCAAAGGTCTCATGTGACTTGTAAGGCGTGCATAGGTGTGTGATGAAGATTAGCATGTTGCTAGTACTTCACACAATGTTTGACATAATCACAATAATCATGGTTTGAGGTTGGCCAATAATAGCCCAGATGGAGAATGCATTTAACAATAACTAAACCACTAAAGTGACCCCCAAAAATTCCATCGTGAACTTCCTTTATGGTATGGAGAATTTCAAAACTTGTGAGGCATCGTAATAGGATACCGTCAAATATGAATTTATAAAGAATATCACCCATGATGAGATAGTGAGAGAAAATTTTAAGAAAGGCCCGTTGTCCATTGCGAGTAAGATCTAGAGGCAGGATTGAAAGGGAAAGATAGTCAACAAAATTCCCATACCAAATGTCACGTGGGTTGATTTCAATGGTTCCAATAAGTTTGATGTCTCAAAATAGATAAGAAGGTGATTGCAACCTTTTTACCATGACAAATATTTTCAAGTCAGAGGGCGAAGTGGGGATCTGAGAAACAAGATAGGCCATGGTATCTACAAATTCGTTAGTGGAATAAGGTGTGATTTGAAGTTCATAATGGTCAAAGGTAGTCAAAAGTATGTCAACATGATGCTTATAATTTTGAAGTATCTCGTTATGACACTGGTATATAACATTAACTTGGTTTATAACTAGTTGAGAATCATCAAAGATATTAATTGACTTAATGTTTAAGGTGATGGTGGTGTCGGAGTTATCCTCATTCGATAATATTGTTAGTGCAATCAAAATCTAGTTTGAAAGATAATGGCATAGGCTCACTGTCAAAAGGAATGAGGATAACTCTGACACCACCCCCACGCTGACATTTGGAACCATCAAATAATAAGGTCATCTGGTAAATGGTATCATCTAAAGAGAGGGTAGCAATGGATTCATCTAGGAAATCAAAGTGATAGGATTCATTACCAGAGAAAGGTGCATCTGCAAGTTGGTCAGCGATGGTTTTTCCTTTGACATATTTTTGATGAATGAATTCAAGTTCTAGGTTTGCAAGAAGCATAAGCCAACATGCAGCACGTTGATGTTGATAAGTCTTGGCGTACATGTAATGTAAGGGATCCGTATTGGTGACAATGAAGGTTTTGTGGTTAAGTAGGTAATGGCGTAATTTAGTGGTGACACAAACTAAGGCTAAGAAAAAAAATTCAGCATGAGTGTATCTAGTTTCGTAGTCCAAAATGGTACAGCTTATATAATAAACCTCTTGCTCCATGTGTTGCTTGTCGTGATGAGAGAGTATGGCACCCAAGGAATGATCAGTAGCAAAAATGTAAAAGGTAAAATTGTTGGTCATCCTTGGGGGAAATGAGTACAGGTGTTTGGAGGAGGTATTTCTTTAAGGCCTTAAAGGCTTTATGGAATTCATCATCCCATTTGAAGTAGACATCCTTTTTGACGAGATGATGAAATGGGTGGCAGTGGTCGGAAAGCTATGAAATAAAATGATGAATAGATTACAACTTGCCTTGTAAACTACATAGTTGAAAAAGGTTAGTAGGTGGAGGCATATCGATAATAGCCTTGCTTTTAGTGGGATCAACTTCGACGCCATGCAAAGAAAAAATAAAACCAAGGAGCTTTCCAGAGATAACAGTGAAGATAGAATTCTAAGGTTGAAGGGTCAAATATGACCTTAAGGATGGTAATGTGTTCTTCCCGATGTTTGGATTTGGAAAGAATATCGTCAACGTAATCTTCCAATATGTGATGCATAATGTCATGAAAGATATAATTCATAGCCTTTTGATATGTGGCACCAGCATTTTTAAGGCCAAAAGGCATGACACGATAGCAGAAGGTCCCCCAAGGAGTGATGAAGGAATTTTCTTGTTGATCTTCTAGGGAAAGTAATATTTGGTTATAACCTGAGAAACCATCCATGAGTGATAGCATCTCATGGGCGGGGGTGAGATCAACTAGTTGGTCAATACTAGGTAGAGGAAAGTCGTCTTTAGGTCAAGCTAAGTTAAGGTCATGAAAATTTGTGCAAATGTGGAGTCCCCCTGTCACTTTTATGATAGGAACAATGTTAGAGATCCATTGGGGATAATTAATGGGTAGGATGAAGGAAACTGAAAGAAGGCACTGGAGTTCTTCTTCGACAAGAAGGGAAATGTAAGGCTGCATTTTCCACAGCTTCTGTTTTATAGGTTTGGCTTCAAGAATAGTTACTATTGTGGACCACAATGTTTGGGTTAATACTAGGCATATTAGTGTAGGATAAAGAAAAATCGTTGCTATGATACCGGAGGAAAGAAGTAAGAGCTTCCTGTTCAGCAACATCTAATGATTGGCCAATATTTAGAATGTGTGGGTCGTCCTGAGTGTTACTTTTTATTTTGATGGTCAATTCATTTAACATGGTTTGTGTCTAAGAAGGTAATGACCAGTGAATATAAGAATCTTCCGCACCAAGGTAGGTGAGAATATAATCATCATCCTGACATTAAACAAAATTAATAGAAGGTGTATCACCATCGATCATGTCAGGATACCAGAAGGGAAGAGAAGAGGGAGCCTCCCTAGGAAAATGGTATTCATGAAAAAAAATAAAAGGAATGGATTCTGGATCCATAGGCTCCGTAGGTGAAGGTGGTGAAGTTGGTAAATGGGGTGAAGGAGGTTCATTGTCTTCAATGAGTTCAACTCGGGCCTTCTTGGGAGATGGTTCGGTAAAGCCAATACCACTACAATATTTTTGTTTATAGGTGGTGCATGGGATGTTAGTATGGCATATTTTTTCATAGAAACCAAAACCAAAACCCTTCTATGCACAACGATGGAGGAAGGTGTGGGTGAAGTGGCAGTTGGTGAGAGATTGAAGGTCAGATGAAAATTGTCATGTTTGAGAAGGCGGCCCGAGTGAGTAGGTAGAAGTATCAAGTCCCCCATACGTTAAGTTGGTGCGAAGGTGGGGAGAACCGTAATGTAAAACCTCACATATGTGGTGATCATAGCGGAGATGTTGGCAAATGCTACCATACTCTTTTGCATTCTGTGAAAAACCGCCGCCCTGATCAGGGAGGCGGTTTTGTAACCGCCACCTTGAAGGCGGCGGTCGTGTAACTGCTGCCCTGGTCAGGGTGGCAGTCGCAGTCTAAAAACCCACGCGGGTTTTTAACCTTAAAAAGCCTAAAACATGTAAAAAATGACCATTTAACCTAAAAATGGAGCCTACCCAGTAGACGCCTCCCCTAGGTGGACCTTTTGAACCTAGCATTTTCAAAAATAACCCCCTCATTGCAAAGAATTTTCCATTTCAAATTTAAAGAGGGAAAAACACAAAATTGAAGAAAACCAACCTGTGATCTAGAAGGGTGGTGTTCTGCACGTGGAGGCATGCTCACGATCTAACTGCGGACGTTTTGACTCTATTCACATGAGAAACCGTCACCGTGGGTCACAGAGCTCAAAATCAATCAAATCGAATCGCGCAAATGAATAGGAAAATGGGCCCACTTTCATATATATGAAAAGTAAGGAATGTGTCGATGTTGTACAAGTGGTACTCCCCCGGAGTGAGACATTGAAAAATGCATTCTAAGGTATCGGTGGTCGGTATGTGGGTAGAAAAAATGGATGAATTATTAGGTAGAGAAGAATAAGAATTATTGGTTGGTTGAGAAGTAGATGGTTTAGTGGATGGGTTAGTTGCAGAGGCTGCAGTGGTAGTGGGAATAGAGGAGTTAGGTATGGGCAAGGTAGCGACAACGTTGGTGGAAGGGGTTGTGGGTAAAGGAGAAGTGATGGCGGTGGAATATGCCTCAACTGGTATAAAGACATCATTAGGTCTATATAAAATGTTACACGTTTTAAATGGTGAAGGGTCAGCTGGAATGGTATAGTTATGTCCTTCATGTTTAAATTTTACATAGCGATATAAGGTTGAAGGAACAAAACCCATGACATGGATCCAAGGTCAACTAAGCAACATGTTGTAATGGAATTCTCCGTCTAAGACATAGAACATTCTGGAATGGTAAGGGGGGCCATGTAAATGTAGAGAATGATGGTGCCAAGGATCCAATTTATGGCATCATTGAATGAACACAACATAAATGGGTTATTATGCATGTAATTGGTGGGGATGCGCATTTGGTTGTATGTGCAGGAAGAGATAATGTTGATGTTGGCACCACCATATATCATAACGTGTTAAACGTGTATATTATAAATGTATATGGAAATGGAAAGGGTGGGATCAGGATCATCTGATTGGAGAGGTACAATATCGTCATCAAAGAAACTAAGATTAGATATTTGATGACTAGTAGCGGGTGCAAAGGAAGGTGATGAAGTGTTGATAAATTCCACATGGTGAGGAGTGATCATGAATGCCATAAGAGTTGGGTCATTATCTAAGACCTCGATAGATTACATAAACTCCATGAGTTCTTATCAATGAGATTCAGATATTTACACAAGTTTGTATAAAGATGTTTTTAGAGGGGATTGGGGCAACTGTTTTATCATTGTATGATGGGAAACCCCATCAGAAATAGGATATGTGGGTCCCCGAATGGTGAATTTTTTTGTGGGTGCAGATAGTATATTAGGCATATGATTGGTGGATGGGCTTGTTTCCTTTGTCTTTCTAGGCACGAGTGGCAACGTGGATCATGTTAATATGAGGAAGAGAGGTGGATGGAAAATTTATGGCATGAAAATTATAATGGCATTATGGAAAAAAACCTAGTGTGGGATAAGAGAATTGTGAAATGAGTAGGGTGCACTGGCATTTTGGTGGGTTTTTGGCTATCTCTCTTATGCAAACCATATTGATCTCAAATGTTGGAGGTGGATAAGAAGGTTGTGGACGTGGAGATGAAGGCCATTGAATAGGTAAGGGATGAGGGTGTGTGGTGATAGGTGAAGGGGGAACAAGGTCCTCATCTAAAAGATCGTTATTATCAAAGTTTTCTTACGGAGGACAAAGTTGGAGAAGAATAGTTTTCAGAGCCTTACAATTTTCTACATCATGCCCTGGCACATGATGGTAGGCAAAAAATTTTGTATCATCAAACCCTACTAGTTTAGGTTTGAGTGGGTCGTAAGGTCTAAGTAATGGCAATGTGATGATGGAGGTCTCTAAAATATTTTCTAAGATGTTGCTGTAAGATCCTGCCAATGGATCAAAATGTGAAGTAAGTGTGGGTCGAGATGGAGGTGTGAGTTATTTTGGTGGGAGAGGTTCTGCGAGAGGTAGAATTGGAGGTGGGGTAGATTTGACCATTGGTTTTGTAGGTTGTACTATTTTAGGCTTGGTTTGTACCATCTTGGGTAAAGGCGTAGAAGATTAACTAGTGATAGAAACTGTTGTAGGTTTGGTTACCTCTTTGAAGGGTAGTTGGTTTTTCAACTTTTCTTGCACCTCCTTGGGTAAAGGTGAAGATGACATGTGTGATGTAGAAGGGAAGGAAGATGGTAGAAGAGGATGGGTTAGCCAAGGTGATAACATAAGTGCGTTGAAAGTATTTAGAAGAGGCGAGGTGGAGGGTATTGGTTGAAGAGTAGGAAATACCATAGGTAGGGAAGAGGCTATTAGAAGTGGTGTAGGTATATGTGGTAAATAGGTTGCATGTGAATACAAAGGTGTACATTGTGCAGGTAAGTTAGGTGTAACAGAGGCTCGTGATGAGGTGATGGGCTGCTGTGTTTTTAGTTTACCCTAGGTGAGAGGATACTTGGATAAAGTGGATGGGTGAGGTTCTAGGATGGACAAAATTGATAAAGGTGACAAAGGAGTAGTAGGTGAAACCGGCGTATGTAGCCTAGAAGGTTGGGTCTTCCTTTTAGGTGGAGGTATGGTTTTTTTGCAGGTTTTTGAATATATGGCTAAATAAAATTAGACATGAGGATGGAATAGGTTTGATGTTAGCATGACACCCAATGTGGTAATGGTTCTGGGTGCGGGGGAAGGTATGGGTGATGATGAAGGCTTAGGTGTGGGAAAAGGTGATGAAGAAGAGGCTGTTACGACTAGTATGGGCATGGTTGGTTTGGTTTTTTGAAATACCTTTGGATAAATTGTAGAGGTATCAACAGATGAAATTTACATTTGGGGTTAAAAAGGTAGCCGAATGCATCCCTAAAGCATGGAATTATCAATATAATCCAAGAAGTCGACTAGGCGTGAAAACAACATTGTTGTACGAGGAGATGATGTTGACTTGGCGGTAATCCATGTACAAAATTTCTGTGAGACAGGGAACTGGTTGGATTTAGAATTTTTGGGTAAGAGAACCGAGAGAAAATCAATAAGGTCTTGGGAAGCTAATTGGGAATGGTCACCAACAGGCAATGGTGCTTCTAAAGAATCCCCTATGGGTAAGGGAGATTATGTGTAGATGTGGTAGGTTCCTCTTTTAGTAGAGAGGAAGGTGAGCATGACTCTCCCATGGGTAAGAGAGTTAACACTGTAGGTTGTTCATTAGGTTGCGAGGTGAGTGGTGAAACGACATCGATAGATATTGTGGACTCCTCCATGGGTGAAGTGGGAGATGAAGGGGACTCCTCTGTGGGTGTAGGAGTAGATGACATAAGTTACTCCATGGGTAAAGGTTCTCATGTAAGAATATCCTCAATAGAGGTGATAGGAGGAAATTGATGAAGGGCCAGTACGAATTCAAAAACAACATGAACTTCATGGACATTACTGTCATTAGTTGAAGGTTCACCAGTTTGGTTAGATGATGGGGTGTGATTAGGAAATGGCTTCTTGATGATATGTAGGGCTTGATTAGTCGGTGCATTTGGGTTCTTCAAGATGAGATCTCCATTTTCTAACATTTCCTGGACAATGTTTTTTAAGGTTACACAATTACCATCACTAGGACATTAACACAATGATATTTGTAGTAATCATGTTCCTTGTACCATGTAAGCATATGATGAGTGGGGTCAAAACTAGTATGTGGTTTGATGGATGGAAGAGAAATTACTCCGGCTTTTAGAAGTTTTTCTAAAACTGAAGAGTAAGCTTCCCTGATTGGAGTGTATTTTTGTTGCTCTTCCTTTAACTAAAAATATTTAATGAGAGAAGGTTAGAGGAAGGTTTTGATTGATTAGATGGGTGAGATGGGCTAGCTTTTAAAACTACCATGTTGGCATATCCTTTGGCTTTTCAATAATTTTTTTAGGGTTTGGAAGAGGAAGAGGCATTATTTGACTTGAATGCAACATTTTTGTTATGTAATTGAATTTTCTTCTCTTAGATGGCATGAATTTCAAATTTTTGTGCCATGGTGAATGCTTCATAAAATGTACAGAAGGTTTGGACTTAGAGAGTTTGTGAGATGTGCCTAGCACAATCCTTGGTGAACAACTCTATAATCACATTTTGCTGTAGTTGGAATGTAAGCTAGTTGATGAGGCTTCACTAACAAGTGACGGAATCTGTGATAGATTCGTCATCGTATTGTCGTGTAGTACAAGTTGGTCATGGTGACCTTCTTAACGATATTGATCGAAAAATGCTCTAGGAAGGTTTGAGCCACTTGGTTGAATGAGTAAATGGAATTTGAAGGTAAACCACTATACCAATCCAATACAAGTCCTATCAAGGACATTGAGAATGTCCATAAGAGTACAACTTCATCATGAGCGATTAGATAACACCTATCTTTTAAATACCACAATTGTTGTTGTGGGTCCTCTTTGTTATTAAACCAATTTAATTTGGGCATTTCCCAATGCGTAGGGTATGGACGAATGGGAATAAATGGATGAATGGTCTCATTGTAGATTTCGTCATATGTCAAAGAGTTGTGAGAGCTAGAAATTGATGCTTCCAATGTTTTTATCTTTTCTATCATCATTTTAATAAGGTCATTGGTAGGTTGTGATGACTGGGCACCCACTGTAGTATAAGGGGGTAGATGGTGAATGTATGATGAGAGCAGAATCCCAATACATGGTGGTTCCAAGTACGAGAACTGCGAGGGGGAAATAGATGCAGGTGGAAAATATCCTGAATAGGCAATATATGAGATAGGTGGTTGTTGGTGATATGTGTAAGTAGGTGGGGTGGATGTAGTTATTCTTTTAGTGATTGGAGGTAAAGACTGCGGGATGGAGAAGGTAATGTTTTTGGAACAGAGTATGGGTTATTGACACCATGGATGGTTGCGATGAGATATGTATATACAAGGTAGTAGGTGCAGATGGAGCTATGCTCAAGGTGGCTGATGAAGGAATGGTTGACACCATGGGAGAAACTGATGTCAAAAGTGCTACTGATGTCATAGGTGTCACAAATATTGATGTTGTGGGGTCAATTTGGGATACTATGGGTGGTAAGGTGGAAGAAGGTAAGGCCGAGTTAGTACTAGCTAATGTGGAAGTGGGGGTGAGGGTAGGGGGGTGGACACATGCATGTCGTATACCAGTTGTCCTAATAAATCTTGAGTAGATGAATGGGAAAGACAATATTGTAAGGCAGTGGGATTTTGTTCAAGGATTCTTGTAAACTCCTTGTCACTGATACTAATGATAAGGGGCTGAGTACAGTTTGTAGGTGACAAGATGGAAGGTATTGAGTTGTGGAGATCAATTACTTCAATTTAGCATGCAATGAAAACTTGCTGGAAAATACAATAACCATCATCGATTAGAGGGTAACCGGCATCGGTCATCCTGGACTAGCATCGGTCATACAAGACTGAACTGGCATCGGTTAAGGATAACCGGCATCAGTTACCTGTAAGAGGATGTTTTAGTTCACTCTTGGGAATTAGATCTTTTTTAGCATTAAATTATATCTATTGATTCTAATTACATGGCTAAGTGCCCTAAGTCTATAAATGACTATATATGCATAAAGCTAGGGTTTAGAAGTAAGAGATTAACAAGAATTAAAAAGAACTCACAAAATTTGACGAGAGAGAATTCTTGGTGATGAAGCAAAAGCTTGAAGAAAGAAAGTACTTTACATCTAAGAGGTGTGGGATATTGTAAATCTTCATTGTTTATCTTGTCAAAAATTTGGATAATAGATTGGCTTGTTTTTTGGTGGATGTAGCCCACACTGGGTGAACCACGTTAAATTTGGTGTTGATTTATGTCTTTGGTTTTTATATTTCTTCTGGTAGAATATCCACTTTTATTTTCATGTATGCTTAGATCTAATATATTGTATGTACAACCAGTGTGCTAACCCCAACAATTGGTATCAGATATTTGTTTAGAGGTATTGTGTGTGTTGACATATTTACTCACAGAGGGTTTTCTGATTGAGTGGGAGCTACAACAATGGGAGAAGAAAAAAAATACAAGGTAGAGAAATTTGATGGCCGAAATCATTAATTATAGAAGATGCAGATTGAGGATTATCTGTATCAAAGAGATTTGTATTTACCGTTGGATGAGAAGTATAGACCTACGAAGATGACTAATGAAAAATGCAAGATTTTTGACAGAAAGGCTTTGGGATCTATAAGATTAAGCGTGGAAGCATTCAATGCTTCCAATATTACAAAATTGGATTCTACGGTAGAGTTAATAAAATCTCTTGCTAATTTATATGAAAAACCCGGTGCTTTAAATAAATTTTATTTGATGAAGAAACTATTTAATTATAAGATGCATGAAGGTCGATCTGCATCTAGTCATTTGAATGATTTCCAATCTATTGTAAATTAGTTAAAATCAGTTGCAATACCATTTTATGATGAGATAAAAGAACTTTTACTATTATGTTTTTTGTCTGATAGTTGGGATAACTTGGTAATGGTTATTAGTAATATAGCGTCTGTTAATAATGTTTTGAAGTTTGATGATGTAGTTAGTATAATCTTGAATGAAAAAATTTACAGGAAGAGTACAGAGGAATCATCATTTAAAAATTCTTTGAATGTATAAAGCAAGGGCAGGAAGAAGGAGAGATCCAAGACTAAGAGTAATGGGAAATCAAAGTCAAGGGATAGCAGATCTAAATCTAGAAGTAAGGGAATTACTTGTTGGAAATGTGGAATGAAAGGACATGCAAAGAAAGATTGTTGGTCAAAGAATAAAGAGAACTGACAACCAAAAAGGTAAAGAAGAAAATCTTGTTTCATCATAGGTAATGCAAGATGCTCAAGATTCTTTCTTAAGATAATAAAATTGAATCATGAGTTTTAGATTCATGTACTTCTTTCCATGTAACCCCTAATAAGGGTTATTTCAGAAATTATGTCTAAGGAAATTTTGGGCATGTTTATTTTGGTGATGATGAACCTTGCAGTATTACTGGTAAAGAGGAATTTCATATATAATTGCAGAATGGAAATACATGGGTATTGAAAGATGTGAGGCATGTGCCAAGCCTTAGGAGAAATCTTATTTCTGCAGGGCAACTAGATGAATCTGGTTGCATGGTTACTTTTAGAGGAGACTCTTGAAAAGTTGTAAATAGGTAAGAAGGTAGGAACATTATATTTATCTACCTGTATTACTGATTCTTTTTCTAAATTATGTACTTCAGATTTAAATGCATGCATATGGCATAACTGGTTGGGCCATATGAGTCAAAAAGGAATGCAGATCTTAAAGGCTAAGGGTAAGTTATAAAATTTGAAAGATTTAGGTCTTGATTTCTATGAGCATTGTATCTTTGGAAAGAAAAAGAGAGTGAGATTTTTCAAATTTGGGGTAACTAAGGAGTAGAAATTGGAGCTTGTACACTCATATGTGTGGGATCAGCTCAAGTAGCCTCTCAAGGATGATCCCAGTATTGTGTTACTTTCATTGATGATGCTAAAAGAAAAGTATGGGTTTATTGTATTAAACATAAATATGATATTTTTTGAGACTTTTAAAAGATGGAAAACCTTTGTTGAGAATAAATCAAATTCTAAGTTAAAGTTTCTTAGATCTGACAATGGTGGTAAATACTATAGCAAGGCTTTCAAAGATTATTGTTCAGTGAATGGAATATGTATAGAAATAACGGTTCCAATAACACCACAGGAGAATGGTTTTGTAGAAATAATGAATAGCAAAATCATGGAATGTGCTAGAAGTATGAGGATACATTATGGATTGCCCTTACAATTTTGGGAAGAAGCAGTTGATACAGTGGTCTATTTGATTAACCGCGGGCCTTCAAGTTAACTAGATGGAGGAATACCAGAGGAAGTATAGACTAGAAAAGAGGTAGATCTTTCTTTTCTTAAAATTTTTGGTTCAAAATATTTTTTACATGTTGATAAGGGAAATAGGAAAAAGTTGGATAAAAAATCCAACAGATTCGTGATGTTGAATGGAATGAAAGAGAATTTACAAGGATCAAATTTTGGTACCCAAGGATGAACTGGTTGAGAAGTTTGTGAATGAAAATGAATTCTCGGATTTAAAAATTATTACCTACATGGTGATTTCACTTTTATTAGTTATGGATCTAGTGATTTCAGTTTCTATTTTTGGGATTTAGGGAATTCTAAAATTATTAGCGATTCGTTGGTTAGCAGAACCGGTGTCGGTTAGAGGTGACCGGCGACGGTCACTGTCAGATTTAGATAGGAATGTCTAGGAGGTCCACATTGTGTTGGAACGTAATGATTAAGTGATCTGGCCAACCGTAATATATATAGCTCCATCACTAATATATAGGTTAATATTTAATAATATGAAATATTTATATTTCTATTATTTTTTTTTTAATATTGGTAAATAGTTTTTTGAAAGGGACTATACCCCTTGTGTACAAAAGGAGGCCTAAAAGCCTGGAATAAGAGAGAGGAGCAGAGAAGCTGTATCAAAGCACAAAAGTTACAGCAAAGAACACCGAAGCCTAGAAACAGCAACACAAACGAGACTTAACAGCAAAACAACGGCAACAAAACAGCAAGCCTACAGCCAAGAAGCAGTAGTAAAACTGGACTACTTCTTGGCCGCTTGATCAATACTCATCTTTACTTTTTTCCAAGCATGATACATACCCAGCGTGGTCATATGAGCAGCATCCGTCTTATCGAGCTCCTCTCTGGTTCTTTTACTCTCTTTCTCATTGCCCCAAAGAGTAATCGGGACACCGCTGAGATGCGAAACACTTCTTGCATGACCTTCGATGAATTCCTCTATGGCCCTGAATGCTGCGAATATTATACTCATGCCTAGTCTTCGTTTTCCCAAGGCGGGAGTCTAGGGAGGTCAGTTTTTTGTATATTTCATCAAGCTGGCTATTGCCAATGCTCCCTTCTCCCTCAATGCTTTTTTTTGCCTTTTTGCTTAGCAAGATTTTTTACCTCATCCTTCAGCAATTTAAGCTCAGCCTCTAAGGCCTCCAATCTTCTAGAAGGGTTATCCGTTGGTGCCGCCTAGGGACTGGCACTACTAATGTTCAGCAGATCACGAGCAATGTCATCCAAAGGTTCATCCCCCTCAGCAGTAGACTCAAGGTTGAGTCTCCTAGAAGCCCTGGTGACACGTTTAGAAGTAGAGACAGTGTGGGTGGCAGGGGGCAGCAGCAGGAGGAAAAGAAGGAGAAGCATGAGCAGCCTGCATGGGGGGCATCAGCACCGGAGGGCGTGGGGATGGCAGCAGCAGGGACAGCAGGGGAGACAGGACTGGTCAGCAACGGAGCCCAACAAAGCCAGGCCGGGAGAGGAAGGGGAGACCGGGGAATTTGATAAGGCAAGTGCTTGTGAATAAGCAGAATAAGCCCTTGGTGAAGGGGAACCGCCCGGGTATGCTTCTGGAACTCCAAAATGGAGCGCTCAAGAGAGTTTAACAGATAGTGGGGGGAAGCAAACCAACCTACTCCTACGAAAGTGATTCAAAAAGACAAGGTGCTTGGCGAGGGACAGTAACAAACCTGCCTTCCAAGGATATGTAGCGAATCATCATGCGGGTGACTTCATCATACGGAGAAGGAATTGAATTAACAAGCAGACCCGCGGTGGTTGAATATAAGCTTCTCCTCCTCCTCCACAAATCTTCTCTCTTCAGCCTCTTTGATAACCCTCTTGTTGAAGAAGCGGTATCCTTCCAAGCTGAGGCCAGTCGCTTCGACTATGAGTTCGTCATTAATAAGAATCTTCTGCCCTCCATAGTCGACCATCCCTCTCATTCCACTCCTTGGCAAAGCGAACAGAGATGCTTTGATCATGCCCTTGCACTCTCTCCACAAAGTTGGTGAATCCGCCAATACTAAGAATGTTCCAGAGCTAGGTATATTTCTATTATTAAATATGCTAACCTAGGTATATAATTTAGTCTAAATATTTAATATCATGAAATGCTTATATTTCTAATATTAAATATTATAAACCTAGGTGTATGTGTCAACCATTTTAGGTTGAAAAGGTGGGTCGGGAGACATACCCGATCACCTTATATAAAAAGGACTTTAGGCCCTCATTTGATATATTTGAGAAATTTGATATATTAGGTTATTTTCAAAGTGGTTTTTACCCTATTGGGGTTTTCCACTATAAATATTGTCACATGTGTTATTTATTTCCTGTAATTATTTCTTTATTTACTTATGTTATGATGTAATCTTTATTTAAATATTTAATGTAACATTATGTAATATATAAGTTGATTAAATCCGTATTTATTAGAATCCTCAAATTTTAACATGGTAACAGGGTGAGGTAAATTAAATAAATTAACATAAAATGTTTTGTATTTAATTTATTTAATTTGTACGGGTTTTTTCAACCAACCCGAAAGGGTATTTAAAAGTATTTGGTCTCCTTTTTTCTCCAATTTATTTTGGCATTACATTTGTGTAAAGTAAAAATTTTAGGGTTTTTCAATTTTAAATCCCTAATTTTTTAGGGGGGAGATATAATATGATATGATTCTTAATTTCATTTACATTTTGTAAATTATATGGAATTAATGTTTGTTTGGAGATTGATGTGTGCATAGGTGAAAGGGGCTTCAAATATTTACCCGCGTGAAAATCACATACAGAAAAAAAAAAGATTTATTACTATATGAAATATTTTTTATGTTTTCTATAATTTTAAATGTTTGCAGGTTAAATATTTTGGAAGGTAAATTCATACCCGTGTTATTTGGTCCCCTCTAAAAAGATTTGATTTGAAAAACTATAGTTTATAATTAATCTATAACTATATCCTATATAATTTGAAAATTATATTATTCTTTTTAAATAAATATATATATAATATAAAATAACGTTGATATAATAATTTATATAAACATCATATTAAAATTTATATAATATTGAAAAAAATTATATATTAAAAGCCGTAAACCATATTAAAATTACATGGGATTGAGGGAAGAGTCAACGGACCATATTCTAAGCCTAAGTTTAAATCATATTTAAACTTAACTTATAAATCTAGGCATATATAGTTTTTTTTAAAAGAAACAAACCTAAGTTTGAATCATATTTTATATATATGGTTATTTTAAACCACTTAAAATATAAATTTTATTAGATTTGGTTTATATATGTTTAAAAAAACTAAAATGCTTACTTTTTTTTGTAAGGGGGGCCATGTCTATTCTTGGCTATGAAGGGATTACTTTTTAAATCTTAACACTTATTAAATAAAACCTAACATGTGTTCCTAACCATTTTTTTTTATCCATGTAATAAGGGGGTGACTCCATTCATTCAGATCTTATAGTTTATAAAAACTATATAAATAAATCTATTTAAAGGTTTTCTTTTATATAAGACTGGGAGTAGAGAATAAAATGAGATGATATCTCAGGTATAAATGTGGAACTCTCAAGTATAAATAGATAATTATGAAAAATGGGTTAGTTTATTAGTGGCCCATGTGATGTGTGGTAAATATTTATTAAAATATTGGTAGTTATAACCACATAAAAGTTTTTAAAAATTTAGCTTACAGGAATTATATAAAATATTTTGCACTATTTTTATCCTTTTAAATGTGTGCAGGGTAAAATTAAGAGTAAATGAAGGGAGGAGACAAGGTTCATGAAAATAGGAATTTCAATTTATTTCATCAGTCAGGTGAAATTACTTGTCCCCTCTGTAAAATATACAGGTTAATCTATACTCTCATAAATCTACTTGCACCTGGTAAAATTATTTTAACCTTGTCTATGTCCTTTAAACCCCTTTATAAGGGTTATGTGTTTTTAATATAAAAACAATATACTATAGTTTATAATTTTTATGAACTATATGTTGTTTTTTATTTTCATTCTATAAATTACATACATTTTTTTATAAAAAAAGTGTATATATTTTTACATTATAAATTATAATAGGTTATTTTAATGTGTTAAAATATAACATCCCTATTATTATACAGAAGAAGAAATTCTGGAATTTCACATTTTGGAAATACACAACAATGTTTAGCTTTATTAAATTTGACGGTCAAATGACCGTCATGGTAGACCAAACATAAGACAATATGACGGTCATTTAAACGTCAAATTTAAGCTCGTAGGTTCTAGGAAACTTTCAGTATGTTAATATTGACAGTCAAATGACCATCACGATAGACCAAAAAATAAGCCATCATGACTGTCATTTAGACATCAAATTTAAGATTGTTGAATTTTTTTTGCATTAATTTCTTTCAGAAATTTGAAGTTGTTATGCATTCTTAGGGGTCTCTTCTTCACTTCTATATGATTAGAAATATTTTT
Source organism: Taxus chinensis (assembly GCA_019776745.2). Classification (NCBI taxonomy): domain Eukaryota; kingdom Viridiplantae; phylum Streptophyta; class Pinopsida; order Cupressales; family Taxaceae; genus Taxus; species Taxus chinensis. Next base: position 464,989,776 of record CM034156.1, on the reverse strand, counting down.
TATATAAATTTGGAGTATAATCCAGAGCCTTTTATAATGTGGGTTATTATTTTAATCACGAGAGGTTAATTAGTATGCATTGTAATGACAGAATTAGTTGTGATCAAATAGTTTCTTTAAATCTGTAAAATTTAGATCTGATTCTATTAAAAGTGTTGTTTTTATCAATAAATATGTATCTAACTCTGTGGTACATTGTATATTATAATGGGGTATGTTTTACAGGTTTATGAAAAAAATGATGTCCAACTATTTTTGTCTTCACAAAACCTAGATCTGAATGAAACCAACTACAACATTTGGGTCAAAATAGAATTTATGGAGAGAAAACTCTAGCCGATTGTTTCTGGATCTGAGGTTGCTCCCATCGGTCGTCAAGCAACTGTAGATAACATGAATGCACTCTTGCAACGAATGTAATATGCTCTTTCTATGCAATGTGAACGATAAGTACCTTCTACACATTGCTAATATCGAACATCCAAAAGAGGTATGGACACAACTAGAATCCATGCATGAAGGATGCTCTGTATATCAAAGATAGTAATGAGAGCATAATAGCTGAAGGATTTTAAAGAAATGATCTATATATTTTTGATGATTTCTCTTCTGCATATTTTTTTATATCTCAGAGTTTAAACAATTCAAAACTATGGCATGAAAGGTTATGACGTATTAATTATTGAAGCTTATATGAAATGTATAGATAAAGTCTAGTGAAAGGTTTACATGTGTTGTATTCTTCTCTTTAAGTTACTTCATTAAATTCTTCTAAATGATGGTTTGGATTCTGATTTAGTAAATAGTCATGATGATGTTTTGATGCTATAGATGTTTTTAAAACTCTTATCTTCCTAGATAAGAAATTAAATTGGGCTCAATCTATGTTAGAAAACTCAAATCCTATTAACTTTAGAAAAATGACCGGAAGCCATCATATGTACCATGTATTAATTATCTTATATGAACATGAGCCGTGAAGTATTATAGGGTCTAGGTGGATATACAAAGTAAAATATAATGGTGATGGTAGTATTAACAAACATAAAGCTAGACTTATTGCTAGAGGTTTCACTCATAAACTTAGTATTGATTATGTTGAAACATTTCATGTAACTAAAATGAGTACTATTATGACCTTATTTGTAATTGTCACTCAATTTGGGTTGTAAATCCACCAAATAGATAAGAAAAATTCTTTTTTGAATTGTGATTTAAAAGAAGAACATTACATGTTTCAACCTAAAGGATTTGAAGAAACTTGTAAATAAAACTATGTTTGTAAGTTGAGAAATCTTTGTATGGTTTAAAACAAGCTCTTAGAGCTTGGTATGTAAAAATTGTTTCATTCTTTAAATTGTTAGGTTTTGTTAATTGTTCTTCTAAAAGTAATATATTCTTTAAGAAATAAGGCTCACATATTATCATTATATGTATATATGTTGATGATTTTCTTATGTCTAGTGACAATTTTGATTTAATTCATAGGATTAAAAAGAAATTAAAGCAGTATTTTGAAATGAATGAGTTAGGTCTCTCACATCATGTTATTTGTATGATTGTATTTCATTCTATTGTTATTTTTCAAAACACAATATGCAGCCATTGTATTGAAAAAGTTTCTTATGATTGATTGTAAACCATTTTATACTTCAATGGAAGTTGAAATAAATATTGATCCTAAATCTGCATATGAAAAAAATTGATCCTATTTTATATACGTTCTTAGTTGATAGTTTGATTTATCTAACTATAACTAGATTAGATATTTTCCTATACAAAAGGAATTACTACAAGGTTTATGCAAGAACCTTTTTTAGAGATAATCAGAATGTTGCAAAAATAATTTTTAGATATTTGAAAGGAATAATCAATTATGGGTTGCATTATAATAAGAATGAAAATACTCTCTTATATGGATTTTGTGATTCTAACCATACTGATGTTGTGTTATAAAATATATTAGATATCTATTCATTTTTTTTGTGTAGGAATCATTACTTGGAACAACATATACAATCAACAATCTCTATTTTTTCTACTAAGGTAGAGAAGTACAATGGAAGAAGTAAAGAAGTCATGTGGTTGCAACGGTTATTGGTAGAGATACACATGGAAGCTAAAGGAAATATTTATATTCTATGTGGTGGTCATAGTTGTATTACTCTTGATTAAGAATTCAGTTTAATATCAGAGGACAAATAAAATTGAGATACATATACGCTTCACTCGTGAGAAGTTGTAAAGTGATGAGATAAATCTCAAGTTCATGTTGAATAAAGAGCATGTTGCTGACATCTTCACAAAGTGCCTGAGTGCTGCAAAGTATTGTCACTTTTGTCAAAAAACTTGGATTATCGGAGTTGCCATTGAGGAGGAGTGTGCATGACAATGTCACCTTTTAATGGAACTTGGTTTTTATAAAAAGACCTTCGATAATTCGTAAAAGACCTTCCAGCAGGTGTAAAAAGAGCTTTAGACATATATACCTCATCGACTTCTTTTTTAGAAAGAAGTGTAAAAAAATCTTAAAGGTGGTCTTCAGTAAACTCTTTAGTGCTATTGAGTTTACTGGTAAACATCCAGTACAAGCATATTGTTAAGGAGGTTCTTGGTTGTAAAAGGCTCCTATATGCTTGGGTTCAATAACCTTTTATGAGAACCTAAGAGAACATGTAAAACTCACAAATCATACTTAGTCACTGATCATAGGATGATTTTTGGGATTCCAAATCCTTTCATACTAAAGGTAAATTGAGTATGATGAATGTGTTATAATTCCTTCAACCGATATGCTAACCTAAAAACTTTATGGTTTAAGGATTGTAAATCATATAGTGTACCACGGGTAGGTAATCTATTAGCATATATTATGTTGTCCCACTTAATATTAAGGGGGAGTGTTAGAACATAATGATTAAGTGGTCTGACCAACCCTTAATGTATATGGGTTCATCACTAATATATAAGTTAATATTTAATAATATGAAATATTTCTATTTCTATTATTAAATATGTTAACCTAGGTATATACTTTAGGTTAAATATTTAATATCATGAAATGATTATATTTCTAATATTAAATATTATAAACCTAAGTGTATGTGTCAACCATTTTAGGTTGAAAAGGTGGGTCGGGAGACATACCCAATCACCTTATAGAAAAAGGACTTTAGGTCCTCATTTGATATATTCGAGAAATATATCAAGGTGTGTAAATCAAGTGATTTAGTTTTACCCTTGGTAAATAGGGTTTTAAAGGAGGAGGTGATCATACTTGATGCAAAATAAGTTCTCTAAAGTAAAAATATTATTTTCAAAGTGGTATTTACCCTATTGGGGTTTTCCACTATAAATATTGTGTCACCTGTGTTATTTATTTCTTATAAGTATATTTTTATTTACTTATGTTATGATGTAATATTTATTTAAATATTTATTGTAACATTATGTAATAAATAAGTTGATTAAATCCGTATTATTAGAATCTTCAAATTCTAACGTATTGAGACTCTGGTACCCCAAACTCATGTCAGAAGGTCACAAAGGGTAAGTAAACCTCCAGAAATATTTACACCTTCTCTATTTTATTTATTATTGACTAATAATGGTGAACCAGAGAACTTTGAAGAAGCAATACATGATAAGACCCACATCCAGTGGGAGCATGGCATGGATGAGGAGATGAACTCCTTGAAACAGAACTAGATATGAGATTTAGTTAAGTTTCCAATAGGTAAGAGAACATTGCAGAACAAGTGGGTTTAAAGGATCAAGGAAGAAGAGGATGGACAGAAATGATACAAGGCAAGACTTGTAGTAAAGGGATTTACACAGAAATCAGGTATTGACTTTGGTGAAATATTTTCTCTTATTGTTAAGATGAATTCTATTCATACTATATTGAGCTTAGTTGTAGTAGAGGATTTGCGTTTAGATCAACTAGATGTAAAGACAAAGTTCCTTCATTGTGATTTGGCTGAAGAGATTTATATGTAGCAGCCACTTGGGTATGAAGTCAAGCATAAGAAGAAATTAATGTGCAGGTTGAAAAAGAGTCTATATGGGCTCAAACGAGCTCCAAGGTAATGGTACATGAGATTTCATAGTTTTATGCAAGAACATGGTTACTTGAGATGTGAATATGACCATTGTGTTTATTTCAAGAAGCTTAAAAATGGGAGCTATATTATTTTTTTTGTATGTGGATGATATATTTATTGCAAGATCTAGTATGTAGGACATTGATGAGCTTAAGAGAAATTTAGCTCACACATTTTCTATGAAGGATTTAGGAGCTGCAAAAATAATCCTTGTCATGCAAATACATAGAGACAGGAAAAATAAGAAATTATATTTATCTCAGGAGGATTATATCTACAAGGTGTTAGAAAGGTTCAATATGCAGAATGCAAAACCTATTAGCACATGAGGAGGTCAAATACATAACACTTCAAATTGAGTAAAGATCGGCGTCCATCATCACATGATGAGGTCAAATACATGACACAAGTGTCATATGCTTTAACAGTTGGGAGTCTCATGTATGTTATAGTTTGTACCAAACCAAACATTGCATAGGCAATGGGAGTGGTGAGTAGATGTATGGGAAATCTAGGTAAAGAGCATCAGAAAGCAATCCAATAGATACTTAGATATTTGAAAGGGACATCTCGCATGCAGTTATGCTATGGAGGTTTAGATATTTCTTTATGTGGCTATGTTGATTCATATATGGCTGGAGATCTGGATGGTAGAAGGAGCATCACTAAATATATTTTCACAGTAGTTGGGACAACAGTTAACTATATTTTGAGATTGTAGAAGGTTATGGCTTTGTCTACTACAAAGGTAGAGTATGTTGTAGCTACAGAGGCTAGCAAAGAGATGATATGGATAAGTAGGTTCATGGAAGAGTTGGGAAAGGAGTAAGATGATTGTAAATTGTTTAGTGATAGAGTATAATTCATTTGGCAAAAAACTCAGTGTTTCATTCGAGAATGAAACACATTCAGTTGAGGTATCACTTCATACGGCATGTATTAGAGGATGGATAGTTGAATTTGGAAAAGATTCATATGAGCAAGAACCCTGCAGATATGCTAATGAAGCCATTCGCAAAGGAGAAGTTGGAGCTACACTCCACTTCTATTGGTCTTCAAGTTTAAGACTTGAAGAGGAAGAAATAAAGCTAAGGATCAAAGAATGATGATGTACAAGTATGGTGTAGTAACTAATCTCCAAGTGGGATATTGTTGAGTTGTGGAGCTCAATTAATTTAGTTTAACGCATAATGGAAACTTGTTGGAAAATACAGTAATCGTCATCGATTAAGGGGTAACCGGCATCAGTCACCCAGGACCAGCATCTTTCAACCATGGAAGGAACTAGCATCAGTTAGGGCTAACCGGCATCGGTTACCTATGCGATGATGTTTTAATTCACTCTCAGGAATTAGATATTTTTTTAGTATTAAATTATATCTATTGATTATAATTGCATGACTAAGTGCCCTAATTCTATAAACGACTATATAAGCATAAAGCTAGGTTTTAGAAGTAATAGATTAACAAGAATTAGAAAGAACTTACAAAATTTGGTGTGTGAGAGAATTCTTGGTGATGCAGCAAAAGCTAGAACAAATAAATTACTGTACATCTAAGAGGTGTGGAAGATTGTAAATCTTCATTGTATATCTTGTCAAAGCTTTGGATAATAGATTGGCTTGTTTCTTTGTGGATGTAGCCCACACTAGGTGAACCACATTAAATCTGGTGCTGATTTGTCTCTTGGTTTGTGTTAGTACAAAATCACAGCACCCCTGGACGTAAATCAGGCTTCTAGGTTGATGTTCAGGCATCTAGGTTGATGTTCAGGCAGCTAGTGTGATTGCACAACATTGAATCCTTTCTCCAAGCGTGGGACTTGTAAAACCGAGAGAGGAATCTCCAGAGAAGGCTGGTTCCTGCTCCTAAACTACCTGCCACAAGATACTCCAGTGCAGGTAAGCTAATCTAATCCTAATCTAACCGTGCCAAGGAGACAGAGAGAGAGAGAGAGAAAGGAAAAAAATAGCAAAAGCCTACACTAAAACGGTGATACACCAGAGAAGGAGAATGTTGAACATCTATCAAAACTGCCATGGGACAAAGAGAGGTGAGCCATTGGGAAGGATGGACAGAAGCATCACAAACCCAAGGATAGATTTCACACAGAAAATGTCCCAAAACTCCATGAACACAGCTCCAAACCTGCAATGAACATTCAAACATGCACAGACACATGCAATGATGAGAGGCAAGAAGAAGACAAGCAAAAATGAGAGAGGATGGACAGATGCATCACAGAACACGTTTTGTTGCTCCAGAGGTTTGCACAGAACATCATTCCATTAATGGTAAAAGGTAGGAACGCCATTACAGAGAAAGGGAGGAGGTTTCGAACTCCATTTTCAACCCTAGAGAAGAAAATAAGGGAGAGCAGAGAAGAAAGAATGAACAACCTTGTTTTTTTCAAAAAATGAGCCAAATCTGGCTTTTACATTGCATGGGTCGAGCCCAAGGGACAGAAAACATGGGATAAAGGCATGGGAGCCCATTCCTTCCTAACTACAGGTGCATTAAAATCAGCATGGATGAACCTTACAAACCCATACCCTATCACTTTGACCGGATTACAGGAGAATGCGACCCATTCTGCATTAAATTTGGTCGCTGGAATGTCATTTCTGGCACATTATCACGCATCAGCATTTCTCAATTTTCTCTCTTTAGACCACACCAAAACTCAATATTGATCCCAGAATCATGTAGATAATTTCATACAGCTTTCTGTTGATATAAGGAACGTGCAAATCTGAGCTTTGGATCGAAAGTTATGGAGGTCTGAAGTTTTAGGGCACGGAACAGATCAAAATGAATTTTAAAATGTTTTCCCACTCTTCGCCATCTGGATGACACGTGGCACGTGCTGATTGGACGAGCAATTTTCTCTCCTCTGTCTTTCATGGGCTTTCCTTTTGAAATTTCCTTGTGGGCCCCTTAAACTTGGACACGTGGCGCCATTTCATTGGTTCGGTTCAGCGCCGATAACTCGTCCCTTTGACCTTTTGACCTTTTCTCCTGTGAGGACACGTGGCAGTTTCTGATTGGTCCTCGGCTCCTTCGGCTCCTTCGCGTACTTCGCTTCCATTTGTCCCAGATGTCCCATTTGATTTTGTGCCCTTCGTGCTCATTTCGGCCGGTTCGGGCATTTTGCGTCCATTTGGCCCGATTGTCCCATTTGCTTCGGACTGACTTGACTCTTTTCGGCCGGTCTGCGCCTTTTTGGCCCGATTGTCCCATTTGCTTCAGACTGACTTGACTCTTTTCGGCCAGTTCGGCCGGTTCGTGCCTTCGTGGCCCAAATGTCCCAATCACTTTTTGACTGCCTGTGCTCATTTCAGTCGATCCGGCCGGTTCGGGTCTTTTTGTCCCAAACGTCCCGAGCAACACTTAGCCAATTTTTTTTTTTCCTTTGGCCGGATCGGCTTTTCGCGTCCTCCACGTACTTCTGGCCCGATTGTCCCAAATGCAATTTGGGCCACCTAGAGGCTTTTCGGCCGATCCGCGCCTTGACATCCCAAATGTCCCAATTGCTCCCTTGAGTAGGACTTAGCCAATTTTCACACTTTTTCCTGGATCAACCTACTTGCCTTTCTGCAACCTTTTTTGCATTTTTTCAGAGCTTGCTCCTTCCTTCTTCGGCCTGGGGAGTTAGAAAAATTCCTGAAGGGACCCTAGAAACCTGATTTTTACTCTGAATCAGTCAATTGCCTTGGGACTTGAACATTCTGACACATGTTATCAAATTTTACCCTGGGGGGGTGAAATTTTGGATAACAATTTGGCGACTCAGCAGGGTCATCTGCCTGCTAGATGAAAAGACCAGTTGCCTGAAGCAATCCATTGGGCATGGAGTCATAAGTTGCAACCTACAAATGATCTGAACTTTGAAAACCTCCCCTCTTGAGCCACTTGGAAACCCATTGAACCTGGAGTTTCTTCACCAAGATGCCACTAAAATGAACTGTGCAAGAGCAAAGCCAGTAACACCAAAACTATGTACAAAACTGAAAATCATACATGCCCCAAATGGAACATGCAGAGTGTGCACAAGCACTTCTTCTGCTGAAAGCAAATCTTCCTACTCTACTCTAGCTGGAAGCAAAGGCAAGCTAAACAAACCCTGCAACTGGTTGTGCAAAATAGCTCCCTTTCTTCAAAATTGGCAGCCATGCAACTATTTTGACACTGATCATGGCTGTTTGGATGGATGGAAAATCAACAAGAAGCTGGTCTTCTATCCAAATCATCAAGGTATCAACTGAAAATAAATCCAATACCTCTTTTATTTGCTCTGCATTTGGATTGGAGAGGTATGGCAGTTGATCCTTGGTACTTTTTAGCTCATCCTCATGCTCAGAAGCAAGCATGACTGGTTGTGGCTTCTCCTTTGGCTCCAATGAAGCCAAATACCTGATTGGGCAAGGTCTGATCCGTTTGATATGCCCATTGTTGTGATTTTCAACTCCAAGAATGGAGTCTTCTTGTAGACCCACCTGAATGGATGATGTGGAAGAAATGGTGAAATTCTTCTGTACTTTCTCTTCCTCCAATGAAGAACATGGAAGATTTAAATCTTCCAATTTTGGTTCCAAAGGGCTGCTATAAGATGCAGGCTGCTGCAAATGAATGCTCTCCTTCATGACAGCAGACTCTTGTGTTTGGAATGTGGATGATGAAAGAGAGAATGGTGAAAACTCAACCGGCTCTTCTTCATCAAAACAATCCTCCAAAACTGACAGGTAAACTGCCTCATTGTTGTCCCGCTGTTCTTTTTTAACTTCCTTCATGGTTTCCTCTTGATTTGCAACTTGACCACCATGGTTTCCTTCACTCTCCAATATTGAGTTTGAGAGATCAAACTCCTTTTCAGTATTAGAACTTGAGAGAGGTGAAGTAGAAAGAAGAACTGAAGGTTCTCCTGTAGCCTGCTTTGTGCTCAAAGTCCTTGGATCTGCACTTTTCTCCTCCACAGCTAGATTGTGCTCCTCTTCTTTTGGATTTGGAGCATCTCCTCCTTCCTCCAATGTTTGAAGAGAATCTTTCTCTTGATTGAACTCCTCCTCCAGCATGAAGTTTTTCAAGTCAAACTCTTCAATTTGTTGCTCTAGAGGACAAGTTAGGGCTGCAAGATCTTCTTCTTCAATGAAATCAGTCCTCGCCACCATTTGTTCAACCTTAGCCTCTTCTGTAGGCTTAACCATCAAGGGGATCTTTGTCATCCCAAACTCGGCAGCCCAAACCTTCAAGTCGTCTGTTATTTCTTTTCTGTTGGGCTCCTCTCCTTGCTGTCCTTGATGACTGATTTTTACAAGTTCTTCTTCCCCACATGGAATTGGGAATGCAAAAGGAGGAATGGGCTGAAACTCAACTGATTTTACAATTTTTTGCGGTGGTGGAGGCAGTGAAACCTCTTGTTTCTTTGGAGGAGGGGGTATTTCTGTTAGCTCTTGTGGAGGGGATGAGTGTTTGGAAGGGAAAAGAAAAGAAGAATCGAGATGGGGTGGAAGACTAGGGGATGGAGGGATGGATTCAACACTTGGGACAGCAGATGGAGGGTTTAAAATTTGCAGGTCCAGATGAGATGATGCTACTTGAGTAATGGGAAGAGAGAAACCAGATGATGGTGTAGAACTTACCCATTGACAAGGTTGTTCAACACCGACTGTACAGGCCTCTATTTTTGCTGTCCATTGTGCAAGTTGGGGCAGCATCTTTATCATGAAGTCCAGCTTCTCTTGAGGGCTGAAGTGTCTTAGAAAAGGGCCTCCCCATGGACAAGGAGTCCTGTAACCAATTCTGAAAGCTCTCATTTGAGCTGTTGCTCTGGACTGCAACATCTCCACCTCCATCTTTTGGATTTTCTCCAACAGACCAGCATCTTGGATCTGATTGTCTTCATTGTATGCATAATCTTGCTCTTGGAAAGCTCCATAGACAAACTGACTTTGGCACTGCTTCTCATATGGGTATGCATATTGATCTTGAATCTGCTCAAAATGCTGATTTGGAGGATTTGTAAAACATGTTGGAGGTGGAATATACTGTTGTTGTTGATGTGAAATCCATGATGGAAATGAAGTCATGATTGCACAACTTCATGGAATGGAAAGGAATGAAAGGGATGGAAAGAAAGATGGATGAAAATGAATGGAAAGGAAGGTCTGCAACTTCAGAGATGGTTGTTGACCTGATGGAGTCACCAGATGTGTTTGCAAGTGCCTCCAAAGGCTGAAATCTTCACAGGAACACATTAACCTGCAAAAGGTGAAGTGAAAGACCTCTAAGGTCCCACCGGGCGTGCCAAAACTATTAGTACAAAATCACATCACCCCTGGATGCACATCAGGCTTCTAGGTTGATGTTCAGGCATCCAGTGTGACTGCACAACATTAAATCCTTTCTCCAAGCATGGGACTTGTAAAACCGAGAGAGGAATCTCCAGAGAAGGCTCGTTCCTGCTCCTAAACTACCTGCCACAAGCTATTCCAGTGAAGGAAAGCTAATCTAATCCTAATCTAACCGTGCCAAGGAGACAGAGAGAGAGAGAGAGAGAGAGAGAAAGAAAAAAAACAGCAAAAGCCTACACTAAAACGGTGATACACCAGAGAAGGAGAATGTTGAACATCTATCAAAACTGCCATGGGACAAAGAGAGGTGAGCCATTGGGAAGGATGGACAGAAGCATCACAAACCCAAGGATAGATTTCACACAGAAAATGTCCCATAACTCCATGAACACAGCTCCAAACCTGCAATTAACATTCAAACATGCACAGACACCTGCAATGAAGAGAGGAAAGAAGAAGACAAGCAAAAACGAGAGAGGATGGACAGATGCATCACAGAACACGTTTCGTTGCTCCAGAGGTTTGCACAGAACATCATTCCATTAATGGTAAAAGGTAGGAACGCCATTACAGAGAAAGGGAGGAGGTTCGAACTCCATTTTCAACCCTAGAGAAGAAAATAAGGGAGAGCAGAGAAGAAAGAATGAACAACCTCGTTTTTTTCAAAAAATGAGCCAAATTTGGCTTTTACATTGCATGGGTCGAGCCAAGAGGACAGAAAACGTGGGATAAAGGCATGGGAGCCCATTCCTTCCTAACTACAGGTGCATTAAAACGGCATGGGGAACCTTACAAACACATACCCTGTCACTTTGACCGTGATTTTACAGGAGAATGCGACCCATTCTGCATTAAATTTGGCTCGCTGGAATGTCACTTCTGGCCGTGCAGAAGAAGAATGCGACCCATTAGCATTAAAACGAGTTGTTGAAAGGTCGCTTCTGGCCATTACCACACGTCAGATCCGTTTCTCAATTTTCTCCCTTTATAACTGCACCAAAACTTGAGATTGATCCTAGAATCATGTAGAGAATTTCATACAGCTTTCCGTTGATATAAGGAACGTGAAAATCTGAGCTCTGGATCGAAGGTTATGGAGGTCTGAAGTTTTAGGGCACGGAACAGATCAAAATGAATTTTAAAATGTTTTCCCGCTCTTCGCCATCTGGATGACACGTGGCATGCGCTGATTGGACGAACAATTTTCTCTCCTTCATCTTTCATGGGCTTTCCTTTTCAAATTGCTTTGTGGGCCCCTTAAACTTGGACACGTGGCGCCATTTCATTGGTTCGGTTCAGCGCTTGATAACTCGCCCCTTTGACCTTTTGACCTTTTGACCTTTTCTCCTGTGAGGACACATGGCAGTTTCTGATTGGTCCTCGGCTCCTTCGGATCCTTCGCATACTTCGCTTCCATTTTGTCCCGGATGTCCCATTTGATTTTGGGCCCTTCGTGCTCATTTCGGCTGGTTCGGGCATTTTGCGTCCATTTGGCCCGATTGTCCCACTTTGCTTCGGACTGACTCGACTCTTTTCAGCCGGTCCGTGCCTTTTTGGCCCGATTGTCCCATTTGCTTTGGAATGACTTGACTCTTTTCAGCCGGTTCACGCCTTCGCGGCCCAAATGTCCCAATCGCTTTTTGACTGCCTGTGCTCATTTTGGCCGATCCGGCCGGTTCGGGTCTTTTTTGGCCCAAATGTCCCGAGCAACACTTAGCCAATTTTTTTTTTTTTCCTTCGGCTGGATCGGCTTTTCGCGTCCTCCGCGTACTTCTGGCCCGATTGTCCCAAATGCAATTTGGGCTGCCTGGAGGCTTTTTGGCTGATCCTCACCTTGACGTCCCAAATGTCCCAATTGCTCCCTTAAGTAGGACTTAGCCAATTTTCACACTTTTTCCTAGATCAACCTACTTGCCTTTCTGCAACCTTTTTTGCATTTTTTCAGAGCTTGCTCCTTCCTTCTTCAGCCTGGGGAGTTAGAAAAATTCCTGAAGGGACCCTAGAAACCTGATTTTTACTCTGAATCAGTCAATTGCCTTGGGACTTGAACATTCTGACACATGTTATCAAATTTTACCCTGGGGGGTGAAATTTTGGATAACAGTTTGTATATTTATTCTGGTAGAATATCCACTTTTATTTGCATGTATGCTTAGATCTGATATATTGTTTGTACAACCGGTTTGCTAACCCCAACATGGTGATTGGCTAGGCAGGAGTGGCTAAAGGCTTGCATGGAATACAAGGGCATTGGCTTGGCTATGAGTCAAAACCATGTGAGTTAGTGAAGATTTGGTAATCTGATCTCTTTAAATGACACAGAGGTATAGAGGTAATGTAGAAAATATGTTCTGAGAGGTAAAACTAGTCATTGTTTTAATTAAAAAATTAAAACATAGGAACCGAAAGCGGTTAGGTTAATCGATGATGGTGATAGAGAGTGACTGATGACAGTTAGGGTGACCAATACCGGTTACTATGGAAAATCAATTTTTTTGCGAAGGAGAAAACAACTAATGAAAATGAAGTAAAACATGGATTTGACGCTGATTTTAAAGATCTAGAGGTATGATGATGTATCTAGGGAAACTCAGAAAGAATAGAAAATGTGATGAGGGGTATTTTTGGTAAAATGACCAAAAAATCACGTAACGTGAAATGGTTAGGTAAACTGAAGACGATCAAATAAATAAATTGATGACGGTCACTGGATTGACGTCGATCACTGTAAATTTTGAAAAGATGGAAAATTTGACTTTTGTGACTTAGATCAATTAAAATACCAACCCATAAACCTGAGTATGGTGATGATGAACCCTAACACACTCAGAAATAGTCAGAATACACCAACTATGATTATGGAGTGTGAAAGGAAGAAATAAATGGAGAAAACTACCTCTTAACTCAAAACACATATCAAGCAAAAACTAGGAAAAATGAAATCCTATTGATGAATTTTATGTTTTAGCTTATGCTATTTAAGACAAACTAATGAATAGAATTTTTTTGGGTTTTATATAAGGTACCTATGAAAATCCAAGAACTAAGGATGGTTTCAAGTAAATTTTTGATAGGGGTGGTCCATTCTCTGAGATAATGATTGGACAGAGAAACCAATTGGGTGCCCACTATCAATCCTTTGATTGTGTGATCGTTGAGAACTTCTTATAGGTAGGATGATGTTTAAGAATATGTGTAAATTATTTAAGTGGTTTGGTATAGAGAGTGTGTAAAGTGAACTACAGCTGGATTAGTCAACCATCAGTGGGGCATGACTTCCAGCATATAGGTTTCCCTCAATTAATGTGAGCTATAATGCAACAAACCAGAATGAAATGCAAATGTTTTAAGCCCAGATCCACATTTACGTTCGATGTAGCAAATGGAGAACAAGAAGAGGAATGTTCTTTCACTAATGCAATGTAGTAGAAAGAAAGACATATTATTTTTAAAGCATCAAAAACACAATTTATTTTAGACAATAGAAACAATGATAAGATTCCAAAGAAGAAAATTAATGTGAATACTTTTCAAAGAGAAATAAATACACCATTTTTTACCTAGGAATGAACAAATGCAACAGAACCCCTGATGTGTCCCACTGGGCGTGCCAAAATGTTTCACCAGATTCTTAATAGATTAATGAAACAAATAAGGGTAGAAGGCCAAGGAGGAATACATGTTGTTTGTTGGTTGAAGGTTGTGCACGTGAATCTGATTTCCTGATCCAAGTTGATTATGTGAGCTTCCTTTTGGCTAGGAGGAACTACCTGAAATACAAAGCAAGACCACAAAATATAGTTAATAGCAAAAGGTTAGTGGATTTCCTAGCATGAGCTAGATCCAAGAAGTGTGATAATTCCTTGACGGTTGTCAATCCACTGATATATATAAATCAATATAAAGTAAATGAACATGCAACTAAAACAATCTAATGCTAGTGTTTTGATTTAGGTATATCAGATTACTATCAATGTTGATCCAAGTATATGCTTTAATAATTAAATTGATGAAGGTCTTGAGTCAGGTTATAGGCTAGGTAGGTGGTATGGAGGTCATAGGAAGGGTCTGGGTAAGAATTTGTTTATTTTGGGTTGGGCTTGGATAACTGGGAAGCTTACAGGTCTGAAGCAGTTTAGTAGACACAGAGACCGATGTCATTTAGTCTGTGACCGATGATGGTTTAGGTATTACCGATACTGGTTTAAGATGACCGATATCAGTTCATATGGGTGTGGCTGAATGTCAAAAATAGGTGTCTAGGCTCTCTCTATGTGTACATGGAGAGTTGGGAAGGTCTATGGTGAGGTTGTAGGTGGGGTACTAGGCTTTGGGGGTGTTAAGGTGATTTTAGTGAAACTATGACATGAGGCACAGTAACCGAGGTCAGTCTGGTGACCGATGTTGGTGAAAGGGAAACTGACGATGGTCAAGATAACTGGTGTCGGTAGGGAAAATTTTGTGAAAAATTATAAAATGTGATTTTGGGCTTCTCTGTGATTACATAGAGAGTGAAGGGGGACTGGTTGGGTTTGTAATAAGGTGAGGAGAACTTAGGAAGGTATAAAGGATAAATAGGGAGAGCCAAAAGGTTGGAAGTGGCTAGATAGGTAAATAAGTAGGAAGATGGAGATGGAGGAATATAGGGAAGAGAAATATCTTGTAACAAAAAGATGAAGATCCTATTTAAGTAAGTACATAAATGATGCAAAATAAAACATACTTATGTGTATATGCAAGCTTGGTGGGTAAAGTATGGTGATGGTTGATCTTTGAAGAACTGGGTGGTCAGTTTTATGGCAGTGCTTCATCGGAGTGCTCCTATGAATGCCAATGCCTTTGGATCAATCTCATGTACTTGTTTGGACCTTTGGTTGAATGTATTATATCGTCTTAATGCTAAGAAAACTCTGGTTCGTGCTTGAATGCAGATAGCTCTTTCCAAAACTCAAAGTGACCAACTGAGGAAAAAGGTTTCAATATTGTATATATGGTAACTGAAGACATTCAAGGTGACCGGCGTCGATTACGGGCTAACCAACGTCAATTAGGTCGAAAAATCCTAGGTTTACCAAAAATAGCAGATCTTGTCTATTTTTGGTGTGCTCTTCTTGTCATTCTAGGTCTCACGTGATGGTTAGTGATTAGATAAGTAGGGGTGTTGTTGGATAAGGAATAGGAATTTAATTTTAAATTTAGACTAAGTCTTAGTTTGTTAAGATAAGTAGATATTGAGTCTTAGTTAATTAATAGGCTAAGAATAAGTCCATAGTGAGGTGTCTAGGTGATGTTGTTGGGTGAGGTGTAAATTAACCTAATTAAAGTAATTATATTAATAAATAATATGAAGATGGGCATTAATTCAATTGTAAATAATTAAATTAATGTAAATGTGGGGAAAAGGGGTCGTAGTTAGGTGAACATGTTATGTTAACTGATTGAAAGGGGACTAAGGGGAGTGTGACCCAAATTTGGTACCTACAAAGAGTTAAAAAAATTCATAAAAGCATGGAACACCATCTTATATGTTTTCTAAGCACTCAAAAACATTTAAAGCATGAAACAACTCAAAAAAATTATCAAACCTCATAAAGCCTCTTGAGATCATGCTTAACCAAGCACCCTGAAAATTGACCTCAAAAGAACATGTCATTACTTGCTCATACCATAGAAAAAACTCAACTACTCTTGCCATAGATTTCTCAAAACTACCCCAAAACTGCCTTAAAACTAGTCTTCATAAATAGGGTACACTTTGAACTTTAAAACCTCAACCATGATCTAAAATCATCTTATAAATGTATTTAAACTCAAATTATTCCATAAAAAGTAAATTAGTCAATATGTACAATAGGAAAATTTTCCACAAACTTAAACTTTCCAAGAACAGGCATTTTTTAGTGGGGCCCACATACTGTCAAAAACTCTAAATCACACGTGGATATATCTGGAGGATTCCTCTACAAAATCAAATCATTTCTTTGTCCAAAACAATCAAAATTGGATCACTATGTAAGCATTTTCTTGCGATTCACTTTTAACCTAGGGTTTTGGGAGGGTTTCAAACCGGTTTAACTTCTTAACGATGGATCATAAAAATGTGACAATTAAATAACCTCATTAATTTTGTAAATTCTTCATACCTAACATAAAAATCTATGCAAAATAGCTCAGGTCCCCATGCAAATCAAAAAGTACACAACGAGCATCAGAAGGTGAAATTTTACCTCAAATCTTCACCTTTACAAACACAAATTTGGAAAAAACTTCATATCTTGAGAAATTCTCATCATAATGACCTAAAACTTGGCATGACGCATCATAAAAACCTGTTATAACTGACCCAAGTCTCATCCATGCTCAAATTATTCTGAAACTCTCCATCCACGGTGACTTACCTATATAATCTTATCTTGTTCTCAACAAACTTACTTCAAAGGACCCAAAAACCTCATCAAATCTTAGAGTACATACTACCATGTATACAACACTCTTACCATGCTTGTACCTGACTACTCTTCTCCAAAACTCAATCCACCATACCATACCCCATACTCTAGGTCTATGAATATGCCTAGAATGACCTAGAAACCATGTCTAATACATGTAACATTACTCTAAGACACTTGTGATTGTCCTAAAACTTCATATAAATACTCCACGTGCTACTACCAAGATTAACCAGTTGCTCTAAACTTCACTTTATCATTCCATGCCTCATAATACTCATTAGCTCTCACTAACAAAAATTTGAAACAAACTTCTTTCATTAGAACTAACCTCAACACCATTTGACCAACCTTGAACACATGAAAATTAGTTGCATCACATTCTATGATCTTGTGCCAACATCATCCATGCCTTACATTATCTCTACAATCCCTCATGCTAACTCAAGACACCATCAAGCATGACTAGGACCAAATAATTCTCAACAAGACTCAACACTTCTTCACAATGAATAACACTTCATGGAGACTCCTAAGTGCTCTTTACTCCATTTCCATCAATGGATTTGACATCAATGACAAATACTAGACACAATGGCCAACAATCTTTCCCTTCTTCATTGATGGCAATCACCTTAAGAAACATTGATGGCAACCAATAAGACCAAACACCTACTTGACTCTTTCCACATTTCTAATGCTACTCTCCCCCTTTGACATCTATGACAAATGCTACACTCATGAATAGATATAATAAATTATAATTCTTAATAACAAGACACAACAAAATAAAATGCACAACTAACTTATTTGATTTACTAGCAACCCCTTGGACTAAACTTTGTTTATCTTGTCTTAAACAACATTAAATGATCCATGACCCTAAATAATCATCCACACAACTCGACCTGAGCTGAAACTCTCCATATTTTTTCTTCATACTTGCTATGAAACTTCTTCTAGGTCTATTTTAGGCTTAAAACCAATTTTTTACTCTAGGAACAACCAAGACCAATTTTAGGACCAATGTCCCTAAACCAGATTTTCAGTGCAATTTTGAAAATTTTCATAGCATGATAAAAACAACCCAAGAATTTAAAACATCCTCTAAATTTTTCCCCTGTAAAAATTCCACCATACACTAGTTATCAATGAAAATAAGGCCACTTACCTTCACCAACTGCCATGGAGGTGGATCAAGAACAATACCACAACTGACTTACCTTTTTAATGTTCATTGTCTTTTTACATGCCAACACAACCAATTGAGCTTGTGACAAGATCCCCTTGAAAATATACTTTCTTACAAACAAATTACCCTCTATAATAAGCCCTTATAGACACCTTGGATACTTTATAAAGGATCATTATCAATTCTTTCAGATAGAAGAGGCATTATTATCCATGTTACTCATCATTACAGTGTGTAACATCATACTATAGCCTATCACGATGCAATCTTTCAATATTCTCTGATTGTAAACACTTCTTGGCTTTATTTTTAAATATAATGAGCACCAAAAAATCATACACAACACCTTGAAAATAATGCTCAAACTGTAACAAAATATACTTTACATGTACTTGGAATGAAAATAATAGACCTTGATCACAACTCAAAACATTTTATCTTTTGGATACTACCTTTTAATCTTGCATTTTTTCTTGAATCTTCTCCAATAGACCATCACTTTGTAGATATTACTAAGAATATTTATGTCATATGTCATATCTTCAATACTTCATGGCGTATGTCATAACATTTGCTTCATAACTCACTCATGGAAATAGGTTATCATATCAAACCATTTGAAGCATCAAAAAATCTTGATTACACTTTTGATATTCAACCTAGATGCCCATACCCAGTCAATGAATTCAATATATGAATAGATAATAAAACTTAGATGATACATCTGATATTATACCTTCAAGGATAAAAACTTTAATAACAAAAATTCATGGAAGTGGTTGACCCTTCTTGCATGAATAATCATTTCTTCTTATGATAACTCTTCTTTGACAGAGAATGATTACAACTTTTAGATGTTCACACAGATCATCTTCTTGTACATTAACAAATAATCACCACACTTTTATGCAAAGATAATATGTTCTTTCGACATGATAGTAACAAGAAAACATGCCATTATCACCATATAATCAAAATTCTTAGAAAAATGTCATAACTTTTTGACTGAAAATAAATTTTCCTTCATACCTTCTTTGTTAGTGACTCAAGGATTCAAATTATGATTATCATATTCATGCATATTTCTTGTCACCATCAAGTAATATTGTCTAAATCCTTTATCTTCTTTAATTATCTTCTTTTATTCATTTAAGAGCACAAGTGTGCAAATTACTTTCTTCTTGAACTAATCATGAAAGCTAACCATCTCCTTCTTAAATCATCCTTCATATTTGAGAAAAATCAGAGTATTACATTCATAAGACATAGTGAACAATTCAAACCATATGATCTGTCTTATCTATCACAATCAAGATTATGATTCACTAACTTACTCATCATGGAACAAACAACACTGTATTATCTACTCTTAAGATTCTCAATCATTCATTATCACTTGAACAATTCAAGAGGCCTCTCTTTCATAAACTAACTTTCAGCATTGATTATAAACACTTGGAGCAATTGCAATATATTCTTAGGCCTCTAGGCACTCTATTATTAACATGATGAAAATACTCCCGATCTATATCACAATAACAATGGACTTGAATAGATATTCTTAAAACCTATTCACGTTGCCATCTTGTCAAATATAATGCAACATATGATAACAATATTTAAAGTAAAGAAATTACCCCTTCAAAACATTGAATCATTGCTTTGTCCAAAACAATCAACACTGGATCACTATGTAAGCATTTTCTTGCAAGTCATTTTTAACCTAGGGTTTTGGGAGGGTTTCAAACTTATTTAGCTTCTTAACAATGGTTCATATAAACGTGACCATTAAACCACCTCATTATTTTTTTAAATTCTTCATATCTGACCTAAAAAATACATGTAAAAGAACTCAGGTCCCCATGTAAAGCACACAGTCCACAACGAGCATCAAAAGGTGAACATTTACCTCAAATATTCAGCTTTACAAACACGAATTTTGAAAAAACCTCATATCTTGAGAAAATATCATTGTAATGACCTGAAACTTGTCATGAAGCATCATAAAAACCTTTTATAACTGATCCAAGTCTCATCCATGCTCAAATGCTTCTGAAACTCTCTCTCCACAATGAATTACCTGTGTAATTTTATCTTTCTCTCAAAAAACTTACTTCAAAGGACTTAGAAACCTCATCAAATCTTTGAGTACATAGTTCCATGCATATAACACTCCTACCATGCTTATATCTAACTACTTCTCTCTAAAACTCAGTCCACCATACCATACCACATGCTCTAGGTCTAGTAATATTCCTAGAATGACCTAGAAATCATGCCAAATACATCCTCCATTACTCTAAGACACTTATGATTTTCCTAACACATAATATACATACTCCTCATACTACTACCATGCTTAACCAGATGCTCCAAAATTCACTTCATCATTTCATGCCTCATACTACTCATTAACCCTCGCTAATAAACATTTGAAGCAAGCTTGTTTCACTAAAACTGACCTCAACACCACTTGACCAACCTTGAACACATTTAATGAGCTACATCACATCCTATGATCTTGTACCAACATCATCCATGCCTTACATTATCTCTACAATCCCCCATGCTAACTCAACAAACCATGAACCATGACTAGGACAAAACAATTATCAGTAAGACTTGATCGACACTTCTTCACAATGAATAACACTTCATGGAGACTCCTCAGCACTATTTAATCCCTTTCCATCAATGGATTTGACATCAATGATAACTACTAGACACAATGGCCAACAATCTTTCCCTTCTTCATTGACGACAATCACCTTCAGAAACATTGATGGCAACCAATAAGACCAAACACCTACATGACTCTTTCCATGTTTCTGATCCTACTCTCCCCCTTTAACATCTATAACAAATGTTACACTCATGAATAGACATAAAAAATGACAACTCTAAATAACAAGACACAATGGAAAACAATGCACAACTGACTTATTTGATTTATTATCCCCCCCTTGGACTAAATTTTTTTTATCTTGTCTTAAACAACATTAAATGATCCATGACCCTGAATAATCATCCACACAACTCCACCTGAGTTGAAACTCTCCATATTTTGTCTTCATACCTGCTATGCACCTTCCTCTAGGTCTATTTCACGCTTAAAACAAAGATTTTCCTCTAGGAACTACCAAGACCACTTTTATGACCAATGTCCCTAAACCACATTTTTAGTACAATTTTGAAAAATTTCAAAGCATTATAAAAACAACCCAAGCATTTAAAACATCTAAGTTCTCCCCCTGTCACAATTTCATCATACACTAGTTATCAATGAAAAATAAGGCCACTTACCTTCACCAACTGCCATGGAGATGGATCAAGAACAGTACCACAACTCTGAGTTACCTTTTCAATGTTCATAGTCATTTTACATTCTAACATAACCATTTGAGCTTGTAACAAGATACCCCTGCAAATATACTTGCTTACAAACAAATTACCCCCTATGATAAGCCCTTCTAGACACCTTGGATACTTTAGATAGTAGATAAAGCATCATTATCAATTATTTCAGATAGAATATGTATTCATATTCCTGTTTCTCATCAATTCAATGTGTAACATCATACTATAGCTTATCATGATGCAATATTTCAACATGTTATGATTTTCAACACTTCTTAGTTTTATTTTTAAATATAATGAGAACCAAACAATCATACGCAACACCTTGAAAATAATTCTCAAACTATAACAAATTATACTTTACCTATACTTTGAACAACAATAACAAACCTTGATCACAACTCAGACCAATTTATCTTTTGGATATTGCCTTTGAACGTTGCAAGTTTTCTTGAATTTTCTCTAATAGACCATCACTTTGTAGATATTACTAAGAAAATTTATGCCATTTGTCATATCTTCAATACTTCATGGAGCATTTAATAACATGTGTTTCATAACTCACTCATGGAAATAGGTTATAAGATCAAACCATTTAAAGCATCAAAAAATCTTGATTACACTTTTGAGATTCAACCTAGATTCCCATACCCATTCAATGACTCCAATATTTGAATAGATAATAAAACTCAAATGATACATCTGATATTATACCTTCAAGAATAAAAACTATAATGACAAGACTTCATGGAATTGGTTGACCCTTCTTGCATGAATAATCATTTCTTCTTATGATAACTTGTATTTGACAGAGAATGATTACAACTTTTATATGTTCACACAAATTATCTTCTTGTACATTAACAAATAATCGCAACACTTTTATGCAAAGATAATATGTTATTCCAACATGATAGTAACAAGAAAACATGCCATTCTCACCATACCTTAATCAAAACTCAAAGAAACATGTCATAACTGCTAGACACAATATATATTTTACTTCATACATTCTTTATTGTTGACTCAAGTCTTTAGATCATGATTATCATCTTCATGCATATTTATTTTCACCATCAAGTAATACTATCTAGATCCTTTATCTTCTTGAATTATATTCTTCTCTTCATTTAAGAGCACAAGCGTGCAGATTACTTTCTTCTTAAACGAATCATGAAATTTGACCATCTCCTTCTTAAATCATCCTTCATATTTGAGCAAAATCAGAGTAATAGATTCATAAGACATAGTGAACAACTCAAACCATATGATCTCTCTTATCTATCATAGTCAAGATTATGATTCACTAACTTACTCATCATGGAACAAACAACACTCTGTTATCTAGTATTAAGATTCTCAATCGTCCATTATCACTTGAACAATTCAAGAGGCCTCTCTTTCATAAAGTAACTTTCAACATTAATTATAAACACTTGTAGTAATTTTAATCCAGTCTTAGGCATCTAGGCACAATGTTCTTAACATGATTAAAATACTCCTAATTCTACATCACAATAAAAATGTACTTGAATAGATCTTCTTATAACCTATTCACCATGCCAAAATATAATGTAACATATGATACCAATATTTGATGTAGAGAAATGACCCCTTCATAACATCAAATCATTTGTTTGTCCAAAACAATCAAAACTTGATCACTATGTAAGCATTTTCTTGGAAGTCACTTTTAATTTTGGGGAAGTTTCAAACCGGTTTTGCTTCTTAACAATGGTTCATTAAAATGTGACCATCAAACCACCTCATTATTTTTGTAAATTCTTCATATCTGACCTAAAATTCTATGCAAAAGAGCTCAGGTCCCCATGCAAAGCACATAGTCCACAATGAGCATCAAAAGGTGAATGTTTACCTCAAATCTTCACCTTTGCAAACACAAATTTGGAAAAAACCTCATATCTTGAGAAAATATCATCATAATTACTTGAAACTTGGCATGAAGCATCATAAAAACCTCTTATAACTGACCCAAGTCTCATCCATGCTCAAATACTTCTGAAACTTTGTTTCCATAGTGACTTACCTATGTAATCATGTCTTGTTCTCAATAAACTTACTTAAAAGGACCTAGAAACTTCATCAAATCTTTGAGTACATACTTCCATACATACAATACTCCTACAATTCTTGTACCTAACTACTCTACTCTAAAACTCAATCCATCATACCATACTACATGCTCTAGGTCTAGGAATATGCCTCGAATGGCCTAGAAACCATGTCAAATACTTGTACCATTACTATGAGACACTTGTAAGTGTTCTAACACATCATGTACATACTCCTGTTTCTTCTGACATGCTTAACTAGATGCTCCGAAATTCACTTCATCGTTTTATGCCTCATACTACTCATTAGCCCTCACTAACAAACATTTGAAACAAGATTATTTCACTAGAACTAACCTCAAAACCACTTGACCAACCTTAAACACTTGTAATGAGATGCATCACATTGTATGATCTTGTATCAATATCATCCATGCCTTACATTACCTCTACAATCCCTCATGCTAACTCAAGACACCATGAACCATGACTAGGACCAAACAATTCTGAATAAGACTCAACACTTCTTCACAATGAATAACACTTCATGGAGACTCCTAAGCACTTTTGAATCTCTTTTCATCAATGGATTTGACATCAATCACAACTACTAGACAGAATGGCAAACAATCTCCCCCTTTTTCATTGATGGAAATCACCTTCAGAAACATTGATGACAACTAATAAGACCAAACACCTACTTGACTCTTTCCATGTTTTTGATGCTACTCTCCCCCTTTGAAATTTATGAAAAACTCTACACTCATGAATAGACATAAAAAATGGCATCGCTCAATAACAAGACACAAAGGAAAACAATGCACAACTGACTTATTTGATTTACTATGCCCCCCTTGGACTAAACTGTATTTATTTTGTCTTAAACAACATTAAATTATACATGACCTTGAATAATCATCCACACAACTCCACTTGAGCTAAAACTCTCAATATTTTGTCTTCATACTTGTTACGCACCTTCCTCTAGGTCTATTTCAAGCTTAAAACCAGTTTTTTCCTCTAAGAACTACCAAGACCACTTTTTGGACCAATGTCCTCTAAGTTCTCCCCCTGTCACAATTCCATCATACACTAGTTATCAATGAAAAATAAGACAACTTACCTTCACCAACTTCCATGGAGGTGGATCAAGAACAGTACCATAACTCTGAGTTACCTTTTCAATGTTCATATCCTTTTTACATGCCAATACAACGAATTGAGCTTGTGATAAGATCCCCCTACAAATATACTTTCTTACAAACAAATTACCCTCTATAATAAGCCCTTTTAGACACCTTGGATACTTTAGATAGTAGATAAAGTATTGTTATCAATTATTTTAGATAGAAGAGGTATTATTATTCTTATTACTCATCAATTCAATGTGTAACATCATACTATAGCTTATCATGATGCAATCTTTCAACATGTTATGATTTTCAACACTTCTTAGTTTTATTTTTAAATATAATGAGCACCAGAAAATCATACACAACACCTTGAAAATAATGCTCAAACTATAAAAAAAAATGCTTTACCTATACTTTTAACAACAATAACATACCCTGATCACAACTCAGACCATTTTATCTGTTGGATAATGCCTTTAAACCTTGAGCGTTTTCTTGAATCTTCTCTAATAGATCATCGCTTTATAGATATTACTAAGAATATTTATGTCATCTTTCATATCTTCAATACTTCATGGAGCATGTCATAACATTTGCTTCATAAATCACTCATGGAAATAGGTTATCAAATAAAACCATTTGAAGCATAAACAAATCCTGATCACACTTTTAAGATTCCATCTTGATGCTCGTACCCATTCAATGACTTCAATATTTGAATAGATAACAAAAATGAGATGATACATCTGATATTATACCTTTAGGGATAACAATTGTAACACCATGACTTCATGGAAGTGGTTGACCCTTCTTGCATGAATAATCATTTCTTCTTATGATAACTTATCTTTGACAAAGAATGATTGCAACTTTTAGATGTTCACACAGATTATCTTCTTGTACATTAACAAATAATCACCACACTTTTATGCAAAGATAATATGTTCTTCCAACATGATAGTAACAAGACAACATGTCATTCTCACCATACCTTAATAAAAAATTACAGAAACTTGTCATAACTTTTAGACTGAATATACATTTTCCTTCATACCTTCTTTATTGTTGGCTCAAGGCTTCAGATTATGATTATCATCTTCATGCATATTTCTACTCACCATCAAGTAATATTGTCTAGATCCTTTATCTTCTTGAATTATATTCTTATATTCATTTAAGATCACAAGCGTGTAAATTAATTTCTTCTTTAACTAATCATGAAAGCTGAACATCTCCTTCTTAAATCATCCATCATATTTGAGAAAAATAGGAGTAATAAATTTATAAGACATAGTGAACAACTCAGACTATATGATCTCTCCTATCTGTCACAGTCAAGATTATGATTCACTAACTTACTCATCATGGAACAAACAACACTCTGTTATCTACTCTTAAGATTCTCAATCATCCATTATCACTTGAAAAATTCAAGAGGCCATTTTTTCATAAACTAACTTTCAACATTGATTATAAACACTTGGAGCAATTTCAATCTAGTCTTATGACTCTAGGCACTGTATTCTTAACATGATGAAAATACTCTTGATTCTACATCGCAATAACAATGTACTTGAATAGATATTCTTAAAACCTATTCACCCTACCATGTTTTCAAATATAATGCAACATATGATACCAATATTTGAAGTAGAGAAACTACCCCTTCATACCAATTGTTGGGACAAGAGTCACACCATCATAACAGAGAGATGTTCCAAACTGAAACAACCTTCTTAGTCATACATATATCCTTTTGAGAAGACATAGGCCTAAGTAACATCATGATATAGTTCTCCAACAATATAGTTATTCATTTCAATATCAATATCATCAAACTTCCTATACTAATGTCTTTGTAACTTTTAACCTTATCCAACACATGAGCAACCTACGACCTAATGAATATGGGACCTAACTTCCCTTGAGTCAATGTAATCTCATTTCTTAGTCGATATAGACCTCTACTCCTCAATATTGAAAAACCTAGAATATGCATGCCATATATTGGCTAATCACTGCGACTTTGATATAATCCTTCAACACTTCATGGTCTTCAAAAAATGAATCAGATACTTAGAAACAGGGGTATTGAACTTTAAATCCATCTTCATGTCTTGTTTGAGCATCTTAACGGTCATTTACACATACATAAAACTATCACAAGTTTTAATGTTGCTTCATAGACATGACCTTTTACATACCTTATCAGAAAACATACTACTTATCATACCATCCCTTGATGTACATGTTTAGACCATATACTCCCATGAGTTCTTATGACTCAAAAAATCACTTTTGTAGTATTTAGAATCATAAACATATGACAAGGACATATGCACCTTGAAATATCATGATGATACAGATACATTATTTTCAAGATATTCATGGACACCTTCATAACTGATAACTTTGTGTTACCCATTTTTGCACCCCTTGCAAAATTAGATAACTTCAAAAATTGGATCTGAGCAAGTTCATGGGACTTTAGTGATGAATCTGGAGAAAAATAGGTAATTTGCATGATTGAGGAACTTGGAACCATTATGATGCACTTCCCCCCTATTTTCAAATCTTAAAGGATCTATAATGAGCCAAAACATTGAGTAAATTTTGTGAAAATGAATAAAATGGTCATTTTTAGACCATTTGCGGGTTTTTCGAGTTCAGGATAAACACATGGTACAAGTTACATCAGGTCACTTGTTCCCTGCATCCCCGAAAAACTTGCAATGAAAAAATTTGGCTAAGGGCTTAGTGTAATGTGGGTTTGGGGTGAGTTGTGGGAACATGGGGGTGTGAGAGTACTCATTGCAGGTGATACAATGTTCTCAGGAACACTTAGTTCCCCATTGGGCAAAGAAAACCAAAAAACAAAGGTGGTGGGGAGTTAAAGGATTCCTAGTAATATGGGGGAGTTAAGTGTGGGGAGAACAAGTTCCCTGGATGGTATGAAGACCCGTAAGACAAAGGAGAATAAGATTCAATGAATTGCGGAGAAGTGGGAGCTACAGAGGAACTAAGGCATCGGGCCCGTGGGAGTAAAATGCAAACCAGTGGTCAATATGAAAATTGCATAGTTATCCCCGATTCCCAAAAGCAAGGAAGGGTTACCATGTTACAGTGGTCAGAGGTGAGCACGTGGAAGGTGTTGGGTCCACGGGTGGAGTATGTAGGGTGACGTTCAACACCCAAATGTGAAGTAATCCCCACCCCCGCATCCTATAGAAAGATGAAACGTGGAAAATTTTGGGCCCTAAGGACAACTTTGTAGTTTTGTATTTCACAGAACTGCACTATCGACATGTAAAATGTTAATGGATCCCCACCCACCACCACGAATGGAGGAATGACAAGTGGCAAGGACAAGGCAGTGTATATTGTGCCAAAACAAAATCTTGAGGCCAATCAAAGGGTGCCACATGTCATAATATTTTACTCCACGAAATGCAAAATTTCAAATGCTCGTATCTTTTGATCCAGACTAAAATTTATATCAATGGAAATATCTCCTCAAGCTCTACAATCTAGTACAATTATATTTGAAATTTAATGGCATTTAGTGGGGGAAATGGGAAAAATCATTTGGGAATTGAAGACATGATTGCAAGTAGCTCAACCACCAAAATTAATGAAAAACGACGCTCCATTTCCTTCTACAGGATAAAATGGTCATAGGAATGGGTTGCAGGGTCGCCCATGCCCCTTCTCATAAGATTTAATGCATCCAGTCGGTAGGTGAAGAACTAAATTCGAATTTCCCTCCTTTTCCCCCTCTTCCTCTTTCCCATTTCTATATATTGTAAGGTAAGGCTCATTTGTAATGTTGGACATTATTGTAATGTTTGTGCATTCTTTTGTAAGTGTTGCACATGCATATATGGATTTTAGACCTCATATTTTAGCATCTACATGGTGAATCTTTCCTTTCTCCTCACTGTAATGTATTGTGCATCTTTCTAAAGAAATAAGATACTTTATTTGTGGTTATCAATCTATCCTAGCTCGTTTTCTATTGCAAATTCATGCCTTTAATTGCATTTATAACTATTTTGTGCATCTTTTGTTCTCCTTGTAGGATCTAATTTTGTTGTGTCCTTGAAAATAGAGGTTTGAAGATTGTTTTTCACTCATATTTTCCCTCTCCTTCATCATTATGTTTCTATTTTCCCTCATTTGAGAGTGTCTCTCATTGATTTTCTTAGTGTTATCACCTTTGTTAGTGTAGGATTTTCCATTTTTTATGCACTTTTATCTCTCCACGGTCCCTTGGATTGTTAGAATAGGAGTAGATAACTACATCTCTTTCCTTAGGAATAGATTAGCATTAGGATTAGGCATAGGAACCAACCTTCTTTGGAGGTTGATCTCATTTATGCAAGTCCCACACTTGTGAGATCATCCCTTGTTAGTAAAAAGT
The DNA here is from genome assembly GCA_019776745.2 of Taxus chinensis. Taxonomy (NCBI): domain Eukaryota; kingdom Viridiplantae; phylum Streptophyta; class Pinopsida; order Cupressales; family Taxaceae; genus Taxus; species Taxus chinensis. The sequence continues at coordinate 464,960,700 of CM034156.1, read as the reverse complement.
AGGGATCTACAATGAAAAAAGTATTGGGTGCTACTTTTTGTGATAATAGTTTTGGCACACCCAGTGGGACCTATAAAAGTTAATATTTCCATTTTTGCCACATTTGGGTGTGTATTTTGGTAAAATTTTATCCTTTGGAGGCTCTACAATGACACATATGGCGAAACGAAGTATAAAATCAACTGGTTTCAGCAGTCAGAGTGCCTCAAGTTCATGAAAAGAATTCAAACAAGGTCTAGAATAGTAGAAGAAGGATATTTTGAGTATCTCAACTATAATCAGGGAGGAGGAGAAGAGGTAGAGAAGTTCAAAGGCTTCCTTCACCACCAAATAGGACTCTATCCACACCGCCTCCTGGTAGTCCTTTCTTACAATCTACTAGAATGTTAAGACCTGTCTTAATTGCACAAAAAGGGAATTTACCATTTGTTAAATTTACTGGTAGTAGTCCTCTTACTCTTAGTGCCCAAAATGATATCCCATTGGCAGCCTTAAAAATTATTCCTTACTTCACTAGGGAGAACCATACCACTCCAACTTACCATATTCAAGACATTTCCAATGTTTGTGTTGTTCATCAAGTTATTGAGTAGGTGTAGCTGTTAGAATACTAACTTCTTCATTAAAGGGAAAAAATATCCAATGGTTCAAGAGTCTAGGACCAGGAACAATATCTAACTAGAATGATCTGGGGACAATGCTTTGCAATCAATTTGGGGAGAAGGAAGGTAACCGCTCACGTGTCTAAAATCTAGGTAACTTAAGATGCAAGATTAGGCACCTCACTTATTTACATCATTTCTTCTAGAATGCATCATCTAATTTCCTCTTTTCATCACTAATTTCTTCTACAAATATCCTAAATTCTTCTAAAAAACATACAAAAATAACCATTCACGCTAGCGCTTACCTTTTAGCACTAATGCACCCATTTTAGCATTAGCACGCCCACTGGCATTTCCGTACATTTTTCTTTGAGTAATATATGAGCTCAAAAATCAAAATTCTTACTTTACGTACCTGCGGGCCATCCCCAAGAAGCCTCATGTAGTCTCAAACTGTGTATGCATGGTGCATACAGTCCTGAACTCGTGCCATTTCTCTCGTCGATCAGGGTAAAATCCTCTCAAAAATAAAAAAGGGTAGGGTAACAATAACTCACCGCGATGAATTTTTACCCTCCCACCCTGCTATTTATAGTCGTTTTGACCTAATTCATCATGTCTCTAGCCCCCAAAGCACTATAGGATTGTCATGATTCTTCTACATTCTTCTAGCACTTGCCGTGATGATTATTTTTAATAAATAGTCATTTTTTCACCCATTTTCACTACGCTGGGGCATGTTTTTGCTTCCCAACGACCCTTTCTATTACCTAGGGTATAATTTTGGTTCCCCAACATTTTGTTGGCAATAATTGCATATATTGTCATTTTTCTGCCTAATTTTCTTCCAAAAATTTCAAAAATTCTAAAAAACTCAAAATTTGGTAAAAACCCAAAAAAAATGGTAAAAATTTAAAAAATCCTAAAAATTGCAAAAAAAAAACAAAAAATCCTAAAAAATTTCAAAAATTCTAAAAAAATTAGAAAAATAAAAACCCAAAAAAATTGGTAAAAAATTTTAAAAATCCTATAAATTACAAAAAATCCTAAAAATTGCAAAAAATCAAAAAAATCCTAAAAAATTTAAAAAATTGCAAAAAACCAAAAAATCCTAAAAAAATTGGTAAAAATTTCAAAAATCCTACAAATTGTAAATTTTCAAAACATCCTAAAAAATTGGTAAAATTTTCAAAAATTCTAAAAAAAATCAAAACTTGTTCAAAATCCAAAAAAAACATAAATTCAAAAATTTTCAAAAATTGGTAACAAACATGCACACAGCTTAAACTTGTGTCAAATGCATTATCCTTAAACATCAAAGTTGTCCTACAGAACATCTTTCTTTGATTTTCACATGTTCTTGTGTATGACTCGTGGATCATTTGGACCCACCCTCCCTCAACAAAAGTTTGTTTGCTTGTTATATTTGTCTTCCCTTGCACGAACGTGTTGTTTGGGGTAGTTTCATAGTGCACGATTAATTTTTCATGGGAATTCTACGTCCTTCATTTATTCACCTCAAATGTATCCTTACTTGGGTGTCATTCTTAACCCTTTTCATTAATTCACACAGGTTGAAAGAGAATTTTGATGATAAAAACATTTGTGCGACCGTCTTGAACATTATTTGTTTGAGTATGTGTGTTTGTACTTGTTTCCCTATTAGGTTAGCTTTTGTTCTTTCTTGAATTGTATTACGTTATGTATGTTGCATTGACTTGGTGTTTTAGCAATGAAAAAATGTTCATATTATAGTTTTTCATGTTATTATACACTTTTTTTATATGAGTATATTTTAATAAGGGTCGATGATATAGATCATATGAGCAACATGATGAAATAAAATTATTTTTTAAATCAGTTGGATGAAAGTTATTTACATTCTCTTCATCTTCATTTTTCTTCCCTATCATTTTATTCTATCAACACTATTCTTCCAAATCACTTGGGGCAATAGGGATCACCTTTTATCCCCCCTCCCCACTCACATTTCTTTTATCTGTTTCCTTCATCTTTTTCAATCGTCAATCGACCTCCTCCATCACCCCATTAACACTCAAGGGGGCATCCTTCATTCTACCAAATTTTCTTATATCTCTTCAAAATTCACTCGTCTGTACTTGTCTACTATATTTGAAGTGGTGTCGCTTACACCACCCCAAAGAGGGGTGACTGTAAACACCTAAAATCCACTTATGCAGTTTTAATACTTAAAATTGCACTATATTCTTTCTCATCATTTGGAAAATTGTTTACACTTCATCGAACAAACACATCTTCTCCTCTCATTGGGTCAATTAATGACACTTTATTGATTAACCACGGTCTTCACTCTCTTTTTGTCGATTGACGAAAAATTCATCAATAAACCATCATTTTCCCTCTATTCTTGTTCATTAATTATACTTTGTTAATTAATTAGCCTTCATATCACTCAAGATGATTATTAATGACCTTTCGTTAATTACTGTTCTCTTCTACTTGAGTTAATTAATTATTATTAATTAATTACGCTCGCTCCTATAAATCAATAAATCACCATTTATTAGATTAAATTATTCTCTTCATCACCTGAATCATGTTAATTTTCCTCTAAATAGCTTCTACAAGCTTACATCTACCTATTAATTAATCACATTTGATTAATTAGACCCCTCTCAATTCCCATAAAGTGCACATCCTTTATTAAACATGCATATCCTATGCACATCCTCTTTGGGCTTTATCCCACATCCACCAAATTGCTAGCCTTGTCAAATAGGCAAGCTATATAAAGAACCCTCATCCTTACCTTTTTTCTTACACCCCATTTGCATTAGTGAAAACTATAGGCATTTTGATCTTGAGTCATTATCCATTTTTGAAAATAGCTTCTCCATCTTACATCCATTCTCGATGATATAGATCATATGAGCAACATGATGAAATAAATTGTTTTTACATCAGCTGGATGAAATTTATTTCCATTCTATTCATCTTCATTTTTCTTCCCTATCATTTTATTCTATCAACACTATTCTTCCAAATCACTTAGGGAAATAGGGATCACCTTTTATCCCCCCTCACATTTCTTTTATCTGTTTCCTTCATCTTTTTTAATCATCAATCGACCTCCTCCATCACCCCATCGACACTCAAGGGGGCATCCTTCATTCTACCAAATTTTCTTATGTCTCTTCAAAATTAACTCATTTATACTTGTCTACTATATTTGAAGTGGTGTCTCTTACGCCACCCTAAAGAGGGGCAAATGTAAACACCTAAAATCCACTTATACAGTTTTAATACTTAAATTTCGCTAACTATCTTCATTCTCGTCATTTGGACAATTGTCTACACTTCATCAAGAAAACACCTCTTCTCCTCTCATTGGGTCAATTAACAAAACTTTTTTGATTAACCATGGTCTTCACTCTTTTTTGGTCAATTGATGACAATTCATCAATAAACCATCATTTTCTCTCTATTCTCGTTAATTAATTATACTTCGTTAATTAATTAGCCTTCATATCATTCAAGATGGTGATTAATGACCTTTCATTAATTAGTGTTCTCTTCTACTTGGGTTAATTAATCATTATTAATTAATTACACTCGCTCCTCTAAATCAATAAATCACCATTTATCAGATTAAATTCTTCTCTTCATCACATGAATCATTCTAATTTTCCTCTAAATCCCCTCTAAATGGATTCTAGAAGCTTACATCTACCTATTAATTAATCACATTTGATTAATTATACCCCTCTCAATTCCCATAAATTACACATCCTTTATTAAACATGCAAATCCTTTGCAGTTCCTCTTTGGGCTTTATCCCACATCCACCAAATTGCTAGCCTTGCCAAATAGGCAAGCTATACAAAGAACCCTCCTCCCCTTTTTTCTTACACCTCATTTTTATTAGTGAAAACTATAGCCATTTTGATCTTGAGTCATTATCCATTGATGAAAATATCTTCTCCATCTTGCATCCATTCTCTCAAATTGAAGAGCATGGGAAGATCCAAAAATGGCCTTGTAGCCATTTCTTGGTGAGATCTCATCTTCAATTCTTGAGGAAACAACACCAATTTGATTTTTAGGTGATCTAATTAGGTTCATTCCTTAGGTATAAATATCAAAGAGTAGCAATGGCTTTGCATTTAATGTATTTATCATGTTTATGCATTGTAGAAGTTGTTTTCCCTTAAACTCTTATCTTAATGGTTCTATAGTAGATTTAGCTTATCTTTTAGATGACTAGGTGTTAGTCTATTTCAATTAGCTTTGCAAGATTATTATGTTCATAGTACTTAGAACTTTACTTTATTAGATTATACATGCATTGACAAACATTTTATCATTCTAACATGTTAACATGTGCTTCACATGCATCATTTGTTATGCAAGGCTACTTGTTTCCATGGTTATCGGTTACAATGTTTTTACTTGTTTGCCATTATTTTCCATTGTTTACAGGATTTTCCCTTTCTCTAGTGTGCACACTTGTATGCTGTTGGCTTGGTCGTCCTTAATTTTCTTGTGACATCGTGAGTGGTGTCCCATTTTTGTAACTTTCTTTTCACTATCTACATTGTCTTCTTGGGTGTTTACATTATTTTCTTACACATTGTCTTCTTAGTTTACACCTAGTATTATACATGCATGTTTGTTCATACTAATATTTTCTTCATAGCCACTTATTTGCATGTGCCTTAGTTTCTACCAAGCACATCCGCTTCCCCCTGCATGGCATAGTTTCAACGGTCATTCCTCTTTTGGGCTGCATACTCCTACAGTGACATCACATGCACCCCGAAGAGGGGGGAATCATTTTGGTGAATCAATCACCTCATATAATGATTTATACACAGTATACAACACATCATAGTATCGATACACCACAGTTCAAGGATCAGAATCATACTTGGGTCCTTATTACAATGATGCCTTACTATAACTGGGGGGTGGTTACAGAGCGATCGGGTTCAGTACGGTCTATAAAACTCATACACAATAGATTTTATAGGGAAGGTTGTCCATAACACATGTATTAGTACACATCATCTGTAATGGTGTTCCATATAGCGGGAAGTAGTTAAATTTTTGAGGATGACACTGGGAATTTTATCCCTACACTTCTTCCATTACATTGGCGTTGGATCACCCAAAAAACCATATAATAAAGAGATATATATTGTTTCAAGAAGAGGTTAAAGGTTGGAGGATAAATCAGACTTTCCTCCCTATAATTATTTGGCTAGTGGTGTGAGATTGCCCAAAAACTCACTCTTCATTGACATTTATAGGATCCTTTCTACACTCTTTTCTCATCATGGATCAAGTTCACATGTTCCTTTTTTACATTTTCAACATTTTCTTTTACATACTTACATGATTTTTACACACACATACATGTGTCTTTACACACACGTTTATCATATACATGTGTATTTGACTACTTGATCATTTTTTCTTTTTCAAGTCCATCTGTATGGGAAGCAAGTATTCAAAAACATCACACACATCATCATATACACACCCATTTCCTCCCTAGGTTCATTTTCATCTCCCTTTTACATTTTGGCATCTTTAGTCTCCACACTCCATCTTTTTTACCACTCCACACCTTGTTTAGTCCCTCGACACACTTTCTACGTCAATCTACATGGATATTAGGTATGCATCTCTATCTACTTTATGTTACCGAGCATTCTGATCACCAATATAAAGTGGGATAAAATGTTGACACAAAAATCATGCACTTTGAGTCATTATATATTCTCAATCACATACTACTATTTACATGATTCCTAAGTAAGAAAATTACTAATTAACCCATGTCTTTGGCAACCTTTATTTGCTTTATGCTTTTTCTTTTAGTCTTGCACTTATACTTTCTCATAATATATTTTCACCTTTTAGCATTTATCATTTTTGGACACTAGTGCCCAGCTAGGATGCCAGTGCTAGGAACCCCTCTCCCCTATGGGCGCCCTAGTCCTCTTTGTACTTTGGTCACACTTTTTGGGTAATTTCTAAACGTTTGAGCATCTTATCTTTTTGGTAGTCATAAATTTTGGGTTTAGTAACAAAATTCAAGAAAAGGAATCATATAAATATAAATTCATGTGAACATAATAAAGGAACAAGCACTAAGCACCTACTATCACCACCTAAGGTTTCATCCATAAAAGGTATCTATAGCTACATTTACATCCATCTAGCTCTATCACATGGAACAAAAATTTGGCTCATCTACATCACACTTCATATGAGGGGATTCTATTGTTTCCATGCACACATTATTTTCATTCTACATCTAGTTACTTTCTTGTTACTCACAAAGTGTGACTAGCACAAGAGCAACCTAGGGCACAAATTCCCCACACACACCTAGAACTACATTAGGACTGAGATGTACTGCAGTGCTCATTGATAAGTCCATCAATTTTGTAGTTGAGAACCGTCTGACCCCTTCATATGTATCTTTTTTTAGGATTTTGATGTTTTTCTTGGGGTTTTACAGGTGATTTACCCATTCCAGGTTTACAGTGACATCTAACAAAGTGCAACAGCATACACATGAAAAGAAGCAAAAAAGTGCAGACACCTAGTAGCCATATCGGAACTAGGTTTTGACCATTTCTATAGACTACGATGCCCATGAGTGCCCCTATCCTTCTCCAGGTTCCCTAGTCCAGTCAAATCTTCCAAATATGTAATTTTTAGAGCTCCTAAATGATGATTTTATATCTCGATTCATCTAGTCTCCACTGTGACACAGTCCAATAACCTATGTGGATCACCTAAGGTTCTTCTAACCCTCTTTACACATTATGGTTTCATATTTTCTAGCTTAGTTTTCTTGGGTATTATTTCAATATTTCATTATTCATTTTATTTACTTCAAACTTGCATTAGATTACGCTAGTGTATTTACATTTTAGCATAATCAGGATGTTTGAATGCTCTTATAATGTCCTTTAGATGCAACCTTAGGTTATGATAGTAAATGCTTAGTGCTTGGTCCCTTATTATGGTCACATAGCTTTGTATTTATAAGATTCCATTTCTTGAATTTCATAATTAACCACTAAAATGCTGACCATCAAGAAAAATAATATACCCAACATCTAGAAAGGACTCAAAATATGCGAGAAAAATACAAAGAGGTCGAGGGTGCCCAGAGGGGACGGGGGTGCCTAGGTGCTAGCATCCTTGTTAGGCATTGGTGGCCAGACTCAAAAGAACTAAGGTGTTGAAAGTCAGACTGGGAAAGAAGGTGTGTAAGACCAAGAAGGAAACTAGAAATAATGAAAAGAGGCCAAATACAATGGTCAATTAGTACTTTTCTCGCTTATGAATCATATGAATAGTGGTATGTGACTAGGACAACTTGGGACATATTCTAGTGAATTGAGACTCCAGTATTTCAAGTATTGGAAGAAATCCATCTCCGTTTTTGCGTATATTGGATTCCATTTTTGGCTATTTCAGATTCCATTATTAGCAATATTGGATTCCATTAGTAGCAATATCAGATTCCAATATTTTCATTATTAGACTTATTCGAGTTCCAATTTCTCTATTATTGGATTCCAATTTCGCTAATATTGGATTCCAATTTCCATATTATTGGACTCCAATTTTTCTATTACTGGACTCCAATAACACTATTATTGGATTCCACTTTCACCACATAATCTTGACAGTCACCCACTTATATAAGCCTAGCAGTTGCTATCTTATATAACCCAAGTGGTTGCTAACTTACATAACCCAAGCAATTGCAAACTTACATAAGCCAAGCATCCACTAACTTAGATATGCCAAGTGGCCGCTAACTTACATATACCAAGCGGCAGCTAACTTACATATGCTAAGCGGCCGCTAACTTACATACGCCAAATAGCCGCTAACTTCAAGATAGTGCGTAAGTAATTGTTGTCATTTATGTCATTGATCAATCTTAATATCTTCATACATATATGACTATTCATGCATACCTTATTCAAATCAATAAACGTTGACGTTGAAAATACCTTCCCTGAACTTCCTTGAATGGTGTTAAATTTGACAGTTGTTTAGACATTTTTCATGATTTTATACATAACATATTTGTAAATACTTTTTACAACTAGCACATGTGACTTGCATCTTTAAAATGTGACCATCAATAATTTTATACTTTTATATAAATAATTTATTCATATATATTAAGCATAGTTAAAAAATCTAGAATTGTCATTTATAAATTTTGTAAGTAGTGTGTAAGTGCAAGTGATCACACTTACAAGTGCGATTGGTTGCATGTCTAAGTGCAACCCTTGAGTCACACATCTCTCGACTCACACTTTAAGTGCGAGTATCGACTGACAATGCTAAGTACGAGTATTGACTCACACTTCTAAGTGTTAGTCTCAACTCACACTTCTAGGTGTGAGTCTTGATTTGCATAGCGAAGTGCGATAACTCACCTATCAAACAATTTTTTGGTAACAGTAATTTGTCAACATTGCCCTTTAAAAATACAAAACAGTGTTTTTTTTTACCAATTATTGTGTATAAATTTCATTATTTTTAATATATATTGATGTGAAATTTGATTAGTTTTGTAATTTATATATAAATCTATATTAATAATTAATGGTTAAATATTAAATATGTAATTCATGTGTGACGTTTGTTACAAAGATTTACAATTATTTCATTACAAAGATTTGTAAGTATTTGCAGGATTAATGATAACCATTTCGTAAGGCAAAATGCTAATTAATGTTGGCGTTTTCCTCAACATTAATTGTCCATTAATTCGAGCTATGTAAAATTCACCATTTAAAATTACATGCGTCATTCGAAATATGTACGCCTTTTGGAGCATGTAACTGTTTTCAGCCATTAATTAACCATTTAGTTAAAAGAAATGTAAAATCATATGCTTGCCCTCTTAAATTCATGCATCAATGAAATTGGAGGTTGGATTTGTTTATTTATCACTATAAATAGACAATTTTTGAGTTTATATTTTTAACATTTGCCTTTCTATTATCTTCGTCATTGCGTAAGCTTATTCATCAATAGAAACATCTCATCATTTCAAGCGTCGAAAAATTTGTGCTCGAGTTCTGGAAACATTATGATTTCCTCTCCGTGCCAAAAATTGGTACGCATTCTCACCATCAGTCCCTCCAAAATTACAAAAAATTGGTAATGTAAAAATTTCCATAGCTGATTAGGGATTATATCCACATAAAATTTTCCATAGTTGATTAGGGCTTATATCCATGTAGGGCTTTTGTAGATAATTAAATGGAAGCAAGTTTTTTATTCAATATTTTGTACATGGTAGTTTTGTTTATAAAATAAATAATTTTGTAATATAGTAAACATTTGTTAGAAAAGTGAAAGAGGATGGAATGGATCACATCTTAACAAAGAAACGACGCAATTTAATATGTAATAACATGAGAGGAATATTTACATAATTTCTAAAAACAAAAAACACCTGCCAAGAGCTTTTTTTCTTGAGTCTTGAAAAATAATCCTGGTGGTATAGATGGTCACTCAATTTGCACGATAAAAAAGTGAATATAGGAATCGATTTATGGACATGGTGGTGTGCAGGAATAGAAGAGAAAATGTATTTTATAAAATTGATATTATTTTGTTGCCTTTATTGTTGTTCGCAAATAGTCCTTCGTCGCACATACTCAGAAAAATTCAATGGCCATGACATCGTTGACATTGTCAATAAAAATATTTTAGAAGATATTCATGTTAATCATAAGTTTCCATTGAATGTGTTGGTGTTGGATTACAGTGATCTATTTGCGAAAAAAATATGGCAATGTAAAAGTAGGACAACCAAACATATTTTGGAGAACATAAGAATGAATACAGATTTGTGAAAGGATAATTTGAGGAACAAGGAAACTCTAAGATGCTGCTACTATGGAAGTAGAAGAAATCCACAAAAAATTTCACAAAATGTAAATTTACTCTGTTTGCATCGTGTCTATGTGGTTTTTTGTCTTTTGCTACCTACGAGATTTCTATCTTCTATGCTTCAATGTCATATTATGCCTTAAGGACCTTTTTGTAAAAGGATGCAAGTCCTTTCAAAACCCCCATACTAACCCTTATAAAAAAAATGGACATAGTTTTTGTACATCAAAATATGTTTTTATGGCATAACCTAGCAGAGTCTATGATGACAATATATTACTTTATTTTTTTAATTCATATAAATCGATAATATCCAATTAATATGGTGTCGCATAAGCTAGTGAATGCTAAGTTAAAAATAATATTATTTAACTTGTTAAATGCTAGCGATCCATAAGCTCAAAATTTTATAGTGTGGAAGTATTAGGTTACCTTAGCGGGTGCTAAGCTCAAGACATCTTACTTAAAATTTCTCCTCAATCCAACACTCAAAATAAAAAAATTCTATTAACTTTTTAACTTTCTAATGTTTGTAATTTATTTAAATAATTTTTTAAACTATGAAACTTATTTATATTTTTCTTTATTTGTTAGTTAGTATTGATTTGATAAATATGAGGCATTGTTGCAACATTGATTTATTTTATTTAATAAAAATCATAATTATAAGAAAAAAATCGCACAACTAGCACATCTCCCATCCATGAGGCATGAACTTAATGCTCTATCTTGTTTAATTTAAATTTTCATTAACAAAATTACTATTAAATTTTTTTATTAAATATACATGAACATAATGATTGGCTACTTTATACAGGCATTAAGGCACCCATAAACCTTACAATAGAATGCATCGTGAGCATCACCAAGAGTGAACAAAAAAGAAACAGGACAAAAATGGCTAAAACAGCTTATCCCTAACTACAGTCTAACAGATCAATACAAGGAAAAATGGCAAAACATGGATGGGAAAACATCCCAAACGATATAGTCCACAAACAGTCAAAAAACTCTCCAAAAGCTGATGAACTAGTTAGTCCTCCTCTGGTTGATGCTCCTCATGTACTTTCATCTTATCATCTTATTTTCTCGTGATAGGGATGTGGTCTTCAACCTAATCTTCCTCATTTGAACTACTAAGGTGGATATTATGCCTGTGAACTTTTTCTCCCTGCTCCAGCTTGAACATACACCCCATAACTTCAAAATAAAATTTTTGATCTCTACCATATCAGCCCTGGTAGAGTTTTGGGTGATGAAAAATTTCTTAGAGGCATCAATGCAATGCATGACACTTTTTCCCATATTTTTTCTAACTTCGCTTAAGGCCTCCATATCCATTTCCACCTGACTCACCCTAAGAGAAATTTTATCAAAAGGCACATTCTAACCTAGCTCTACTCTCTCTTTCCCTTTAGATGACTCCCCTTTCATATCAATCAAAGAACCTGTAGCTCCAGTACTAATATTTCCATTCCCCTGAGGTTCCTTACTCTTCTTTCTCCTTATTTTGTTCATATGGTCCGCAAGAGTACAATTTTCATCTGAATCCTCGGATTTGGGCTCTAATTCCTTTTCCACCACCAGTTTACCATTCTTAAAAAGGAAAATAATTTTTCCATGGTGTATCGCGGTATCAATATTTCCCTATTGAAAATCATTCACTAATGCCAAGAGCGACATAAACAAGAAAAATGGAAGGCTCATAGCAATCTTATTCCTAAACATATTAAGCATAGTGAGATAGTGAGTAAATATCTTTCTATAATTGACTTCAAGAGTAATGTACCTCATAAGATGGAGGTAGACCGTATTTGAAATATCAAGGATGCAGAATATAGTTATACCATCTACTAGTAGGTAAACCATTTCTTTACCAAGGAAGAAAGTCTCAATTTTGTGTTTGTGTTTGGTGCAATATTTGAATATCTTTAAGCCATATGTCTCCATTCCAGTTGCCTGCACTATTAAATCCTCTAAAACATGAATTTCCATGCCACAGATCACCATGTTATCATTTTTCCATGCCCAACCAAACTCCAACACAAGATAAGGATCAGACCCCGTGATTTTTGAGATGAAATTCCTAAACCCCACAATTTTCAGAATGTGCCACAAGGAGGGGTTGTCCTTCATAGCACCATAGATTCTAGGCTCACTTCTCAAACGACCACCTCCCATGGTTTTAGTTGACCAAGATTGAAAATGGAAGAAACTATGTCCAAAATTAATTGTAAGAGTAAAATTAATACAAACCCGGCCATATATCCTGCACATGGGAAGGGTCCTGTTAACCATAAGTACAATGATGAAATCCCAACAAGGGAAAAAAACCACTGACACATCAGTACTTAATGTTCTTAATGAGATTAATAACATTGGTTATATCATCTCCCCTCTCACACACTTAAAAATTACTTCCTTTAGCCCCCAATTTGGCAAGATAATCTGCACATTTATTACCCTTTCTCAGGGTTTGAATAATTAATTACATTTATCAAAATATTTTAGTAAATTTTATGTAGTATCACTAAGGATATTGCTTATGGTATAATTATTAATTTTATCCTTTCTCACATTATCTAGTGTTAACATCTTGTTTTGAACAGCTAACCTGAAAAACATGTTGGCATTGGTGAGAAAATCCTTAATCAAAATTTTCCTCTACAAATCATTTACAAGACAACATATGTTGGGAAAATGAATATGTTTGGTCCAAGAACTTATATGTTAGGTGTTATACTTAAGCATTATAAGCATTATCTCCATAAACATATGTAGGAAAATCATTTATGGGAAAACAATTGATCTAGGACTTTTAAAAGAATTCAAATTATTTTAGAAACACATTCAATATTTTTCATTCAAACAACAACATATTATAAGTACAACATAAAAGGTATTTTGTAGTAAGTAAAAAATATTTCAAATAAATAGAATTTTTGTCCTCCAATCTTTACAATTCAATTCCAATTAAGGCAGGCAGTCTTCATGTTGTTGAACTTGGGGAGTAAATCCTTAGTCCAATTTTTCCTCCAGAAATCCTTTACAAGACAACATATGTTTTGGAAATGAAGATGTTTGGTCTAATAACTGATATGTCGCATGTTATACTTAAGCATTATAGTCATTAATCTCCATCAATGCATGCAAGCAAAGAGTTTTTGTAAAAGAAAATAGATCTAGGACGTTTAAAACACACCAGACTATTTTAGAAACATGTTCAATATTTTTTCATTCAAATAATAACATATTATAAGTACAACATAAAAGACATTTTTTAGTAATTAACAAATATTTCAATCCTTTCAATATTAAGAACTTTTAACATCCACGACACTAGTCGCACTTATATTTGAGTAGTAACAAATTTAAAAAATAGGTTACAAATTTCACTTTAATCCCAAACTACTATACCTTTTTTTGTTATATCAATTCAATCCTCCAAACAGGAGGAATTTCATTACGAGATTAACACTAGAGATACTAGCGGAAACTAAACTCAATATGTCTTTCTTTAGCTTGCTAAATGATAGTGACTCTTTAGCTTGAAATATTATATTCTTCAAATACATTCACCTACTAACCTCAAACTAGGTTGATTTAATTTGTTAAATCCCAGTGACCACTAAAATCATAATAATACCTCACTTTCTTTTGTCGAAACCTTGAGACCCCGAAGATCCAAATATTATGTTGTGTCATAATCTAGCAGACACTAAGTTCAAAATATCATACAGTAACTTTTTAAATGAAAGTAGCCACTACGCTTGAAGTAATATAAACAACCAACTGCCGACTGTACCAGCAACAAAAAAATATTGATTCAAGTTAATGTATATACCCACACCAATATGAAGTCACGTAAGGGTTCAATATAAGTAGAACTTTTAACATCCACGAGGCTGGTTAAAAGATGAAAAAAGTATATTATTCTTGTCATGTACCTGTAATTATACCTGTAATTTTGAATGCAATTGTACCTGTAAGAGAACACAAACCCAATAAGGATATTATTCTTTCCACTTGTATCTACATTTACTTTTATCTTGGTCTGAACTAAACACACTGCTCTCTATTGAAAAAATCAAACCCCGGGATGGGGAGGACTCGTGGGGATGCATTTTTTTAGACAATGCCATCCCCATCTTATTCCAGTTAAATAGTTTTTTTTGAAATCAACATACCAAATATCGCAAAAAAAATCCCATCACAAGCGTTTCTTTTGTTCCCTGTAACATCTTTGTGCTTACCCACTTCATTTCCATGTGTACAATGAACAACCTTGGAGAACCTAAATGTAACAAATAGAAGTGTCAATACAGAAATTCTAATAATATATTTCTTTATGATTTTTTGTCTAATAATCTATACAATACGAAATCATGTCTAGCAATGTTAGTTAGTTCGCTTTGCTTCATTTTGTTTGTAGATTCTTCCTTTATAATATATATTAACTAAATACATTTAATATCACTAAAATTCAAACCTTCAACCTCCACTATATGCAGTAATTGCAAGAACATTAACTAATTAATGTTGGGGTTGGATGAACATTCACTAAGATTAAAATTTGTTAGGTTATGTTGAGGCATAACCTCTTTTGGTGGTGGCAAGAGGATATGGAATTTGAGGATTTTTTGGGAATTTATGACATTCATAGATTGTGCTCGTGTGATAGACGGGATCAATTAATGACTATTACTAATCAGGACAAAATTCAATTAGAAATCTTGGAGACATGAGTTGAAGATTGAAATGAAGGTGTTCAACATCTCTATTTAAGCATCGTCTATATCGGGCCTTTGGAAATCACTGTCAAAAAATCCCTATTCACTATGGGTAGCACCAGAAAACACATTGAGCCTTCTTCCTGTGAAGAGGTCAAGGCCAACTTGATAGTATGGAATATTTTACGTGATGGTGGTGTTACGTCGGTTATGGAAAGGTTGTCTGGTCGCTCTATTTGAGTAACGTGCAGTGTGCTGGAAACCTGGAAGAAAGGAAGAGTCAAAGTGGGAAAGACTAAATTTCTTATTTTGATAGAGTCCATTTTGGTTGTGATGGGGCACCCCATGGAGGGAGACATTTATTTTCAACACTTTCTTTAGGAGGAGATGGTTGATTTCCTTTATCCTGGTGAAAATATGACAATGTATCACTCGAGCTATGAACATGACTCGCTTCCACAATCTTGGGATAGGGTTGCTAAGAAATTGAGGAGGTACTTCATGCTTCAACGATGCTACAAAGTTATCTATGGACCTTATCTTTTTCTTCTTACACATATTCGACATGATCAGAAGGTAAACTTTGTGGTTTTTCTATTTCAATCACTTGAGAGGTACCTTAAAATGGCTATAGAAGATGAAGGTCCTTTCCTACACCAAGGCCTTTTGTATTTTCTCTTTAAAATGGAAGCTTCCCAAAAATAAATCTCATGTTTCCCCTCTAAGCCAGGTGAGCACCATCATGTCCCCCCTCCTCTTCTATAACCAGCTCCCTATATCCATTGTCATCGTTGTCACCTTGGTCTCCCTTCTGACTCTGATTCATACATCATGATCATTAGCCCTTGTTCTTTCACTCTTAGGTCTCCCTTGTCTTATCTGGAGGCTCATAACCCTATGGACACCTCAAAGCACTCTCCTAAGGTCTCTAAAAAAAATTTAGACCCAACATCTACTTCCTCTCCACCTCTTACCGATGCTTCTCTGGCTTCTCCTCTCATCTCCACTGACATTGTAATGGCTACAATCGTCTCAACTCACCTAATCGCAGAAGCATGTGTGACTAACCTCACACATTTATGCATGGAAGTTAGCATGGATTCAGAAATTCCATGTGTTACAGGATCTCTCCTTGGTTTACCCTAATTCTCCTATGTCAGATAAAATGGGCTCCCCCACTGCAGCTTCAGAACACAAGGAGCATTTAGAGAAGATATCTCTTGATCCGTACGAGGCCATCGAACATTATGTTACACTCACTATCTACTATCAAGGAATGGAAAAGTCACATGGTCATGACCTAGATGAAAATCAATGAAGACTTCCTGGAACACATTAAGTTAGTGGATGTGCTGGTTCAAGGAAGGCCTACTGCCGATGCTAAGGATGAAGAAACTACTCTCATGAATATCCATAAAATGTAATTTGGCTTTGTCCAGTTTGGGAATTTTTGGTTTTATATTTTTTGTTGCATACATGATTGTTCTATTATTTTCTCACTATAATACCTGGCCATAAGGGATTTTTTATGCAAGTATGTGGGTCATTTGGGAAAACCCCCCCTTTACTCTTATTCTAAAAAGTTTTATGTTTTTGCATATCATACTTGCCACTAAGCTCCTAATATGTTAATGGGTTTTCTTACATCCTCACGATCACTATGTTCCAAATTTTATGTCTTGGTATAACCTAGCAGCTTCTCAGATGACAGTATCTAACTTTATTTTGATAAAACCTATCAACCACCAAGTTCCAAAACTTTATGGTGTGGCATAACGTACCGTTGTCTAATATCAAAATATAATTTTCTTACTAGTTATGTGGTAACGAAAACTAAAGTCAAAATATTATATTGTGGGTTTAGCACCAGAAAAAATTTTAATATCTGCCTCTAATTTGCTAGATGTTGTAAAATATCTTAATTATGAATTATTAAACCCTAGTGATGAAATCAATAGATAACATGTTGTGGAAAAACCTAGTGGCTACGAAGATAAAAATAATATATTGTTTAAGTACCTAACGGCCGCAAAGCTCAAACTATGTTGATTCAAATTTGCTAAATCCCATTCACCATTAAGATCCAAATATTATGTTTTGGCGTAACCCACCGGCAGTCAAGCTAATAATATTTTATTTCTTTTGTTTAAACCTAGTGAGCATTAAGCACTAAATATTATGTTGTGTCATAATCTAGTAGACGCTATGCTCAAAATATCATTCAGTAACATGGTAAATGATAGCAACCACTATGCTCGAAATAATATATTGTGGAAGTACCTAGTATCCACTTAGTTCAAAATATGTTAATTTAATTTGTTTAATCCTATCGACCGTAACCTCCATATATTATGTCATTGTTTAAACTAGCATCAGCTAAGTTATAAATATCTTCCTTTAATCTTTTCACTTTTGTAAAATATTGTAACTATGAATTATTGAACCCTAGTGAGTTCAATCTCCAAATAATATGTTGTGGCAAAGCCTACCGGCTGCTAAGGTCAAAGTATCTGAAACCACCAGTAGTATCCAAATATTTTGTGGTAGCATAACCTAGCGGGTGCTAAGCTTGAAATATCTTAATTTTGAATCTTAAATGCATACAAAAAATTCAACTAGTTTATACTGGTCTTGATTTCTATAAGGATCTTCAGAGTCAACGTCTTTCTTTTTTTTGTTAAATACTATTGATTTTTTAGCTCAAAATATTTATATTCTTAAGTTCTCTCTTTCTTTTTTTTAAACCTAGAGACTATTAAGTTCATAATATTATGTTGTGGCATAACCTAGTGGCCACTATGTTGAAAATATCTAAAATTAATTTATCAAATCCTAACCACCGATAGGCTGCAAATATTGTGTGGTGGCATAAACTAGCGAGCGTTATGCTCGAAATATCTTAGTTTGAAATAACATATCATGTTTGTGATACATAACCTAGAGAATTAAATACCCAAATAATATGTTGTGGAATAACCTAGTGACTGCTAAGCTCTTAATACCAATATTCACTAAGATCATATTATTATGTTGCATAACCTACCCGCCGCTATGCTTATAATATCTTACTTTCTTTTACTAAAACCTAAAGACTTCTAAGATCCAAATATTATGTTGTGTCATAAGCTAGCGGACGCTAAGCTCAAAATATAATTGGGTTATATTGTGGCATAACCTAACAGCTGCTAAGCTCTTAAAACCTCAATTTAGTTTTTAAATCCTTACTACCGCTAGGTTCCAACGATTATATAATAGCACAACCTAGCGGGCACTAAGCTCGAAATATCTTAATTTAAAATAAAATATCATGTTTTTGATACTTAACCTAGCGAATTGAATACCCAAATAATATGTTATGGAATAACCTAGCGGTCATTAAGCTCTTAATACCAGTATTCACTAAGATTGTTTTATTATGTTGCATAACCTACCCGCCACTATGCTTATAATATATTAGTTTTTTTATTGAAACCTAGAGACTTCTAAGATCCAAATATTATGTTGTCTCATAAGCTAGTGGACGTTAAGCTCAAAATATAATTGGGTAACTGGATAGATTATAGCACCCACTAAGATCAAAATATTATACTGTGGAAGTACCTAGCACATGCTTAGCTGAAACTATTTTAATTTAATTTGTTTAATCCAACCCACCATAAGGTCTTAATGTTATACAATGTGATATACTCGATGAAGCCTAACGGCGGCTAAGCTATTCTTAGTCGTAAAGAAAGCGTTTGCTTGACCCAAAAAAGTGTGTTGCCTATAATAAAATCCACCTATCCTTGAGTCTGCAAAGGTAAAGGAAGACTTCATCCAAATAAGAATTATAGCCTAGTGGTCACTAGATTAGGAAAAATAAATAAAAATCATTTATATCGTATTCAAAAAGGAGTTTACATAAACGGTAAAAAATAAATCTAGAATTTATATAAATAGTATACGTATAGACTTGGACTCATTGTACCCTAGAGTCTGCTAAGCTATACTTAAAGGCAAAATATTTTTACATTTAGGACAAGAAAAGAAACCTGTACTACCAACCAAGAAGTTAAACTACATTTTTAAAAATACAACGTGATCTACTCGTTGCACCCTAGTGACCGCTACGATATTCCTAAAGGTAAATATATCATGTTCATAAATGTTATAAATCTAAATTCTTAATGTTTGCTAGAAATCATATTAAAAATATGTAAAAGATAACAAATAAATCTAGCATTTATATAATGGATACATAAATATACATTTAAAATCGTATCTTTAATATGTTATACAGGTAAATGTATAGTTTTATCTAGTTCTTACAAGATTTTGGCAGAATTATTTTACAATTATGAAATCATATGGAACATCAAAATTGCGTCTAAGAATCTATAAAACTAGTTTTTACATATGACGCCATCTACTCATTGCATCCTATCGGCCGCTAATCTATTCTAAAAGGTAAATATATCATGTTCATAATGAAGTTGTTTTATAAATCTAAATTGTTAATCTTTGCAAATATAACAGCTGATGAAGAATAAAAGCAATTGCTAGGACCAAAAAATGCTATGTTGCCTATATAAAAATAATTGATCCGCAAGGGGCCAAGGAATACGAATGCTTTTTCCAAATTAGAATTACAACCTAGGGGACACTATGGTAGACAATTTTTCCTGTGGTAGAGTTTATTCATAGAAAGAAAATCGTATTGAAAAGATACAAATGATAACAAATAAATCTAGAATTTATATAATGGATATATAAATATACGTGCAAAATCTTATATGTAATTCGAAATAGAATTAGGGTTTCATAAATAGGTTGGCAAAACAACCAATTATATCATGGAAGACTCAAAGCTATGTTAATTTTTGGCATAGATTAGCAGACTCCAAAGGAAGAATATATTAATTATAAAATGCATATTGATTAAAATTATATTTAATTTTATTATTGCATATATAATGTGTTTAAATTTCAATGTATATACCATAAAAATGATGAAGACATTACCTTTGGCTAATTCTACATGGAAACATGTATATAATTGGAAATAATTATCATACAATTGAAATCTTAAGTTTTATAGTTTTGAATTAATTTTTTAACCTCATATATTTTCCTAAAATATCTAAGCAACAACCATGTAAAAAATGTAATATGCATTAATTAGCGAGGTTTATTTGCATCATCTTGATAAACAACATCAAACTATTTTTGGTTCTCCCGACGAAAATAAAATTTAAAAAAAGGTGACTATGCCAGAAGCTATCATTATCCTAAAAAACAATCACATTAACGAGAACAAAAAATTCAAAATGAAAATTGCCCAAGAGAGACATAGAATGGCGGAAATGCGAAAGCATTAAATAAAGATAAATACTAGAGCAGAAAAGTGATTAAAATTACTTTCATTAACGCACTAAAAAGTGAGTTTTCATGAAGAACAAGGCAATTTGGCACAGAGATCAAAATCAACAGGAAAGCAAGGCTTGACTATGGAACATGATTCAGTAGGAAAAATTAAGCCTTGTGTGGACCATGATTAGACTACCGTGCAAAACACAGGAACCAGTCGACTACATAGCAACTAATATATCTCACAATAAAAAGGTACACCTTTACTATAAATACCTATTTTAGTAATATCTAGAATTATTTCATGTTTTATGTTGTCTGTGAAACCTCCATTTGTTGTCTCATTCAAACAATCGTCATGATTCTTTTCACAACCTCTATTGTTATCTTCCTTCGTGTGTGTCCTTTTTGTGCATCCTTTTTTTCTTCTTTTGTGTGTCTTTCTCTACGAACAAGATTATAATCACATGCAAAAAAACCAAGATTCGAACGCTTGGCCCTTCAATCTACGGTCCACACATATATTTTTATTTTGAAGTCATTCTTTTCTCATTGATGGAAAAAATCTGAAACCCTACTCAATATTTCTCTGAGTTATTTAATAAATTTTTTAGCACATTCCACGAAAGAAATTTCAAAAATAGAAAAAGAGCGAGATATGAAAATTTGAAATTTTCACTTTTCCCCTCTAAAAGAAAAAGGGCAAGCTATTGAAATTTCAAATATCTGAAAACTCACCCCCTCTACAAGAAATAGGGTAGGCTATTGAAATTTAAAATATCCAAAAACTTTCCCCCTCTAAAAGCAAAAGGGCAGGCTATTGAAATTTCAAATATCCAAAAACTTTCCCCCTCCAAAAGCAAAAGAGCGGGATATTGAAATTTCAACTATCTGAAAATGCAGGGGAATTCAAATTTCCCTATTTTTATTTTTCCATGGTTTAAAAATTAAAAACTAATAATTTTTCATTTCCTATAGCCTATAATAATATATACATAATAACAAATATATTATACAACATATAATTGAACCAACCATAGAAAAAATATATATTAAGAAAAACAGAAGAAATAAATCATAAACATAGTTTTGAAGATTATTATAATAATATACAAACATTTACATTCCATTCTTTATTAAAATCAATTTCTACATTTTTGGATATAGTGTGCGCTAATGCACATTAATTATCCAATGAAAATGAGCCACATGGTAAGTTTGAACAAGGTATTTCAGATATTAATAAGGCTAGTGATCCAAGACTTACAGTTAGTGTTAGTGAGCTATTTTCAAAATAAGAAATGTTTGAGCCTAAGGTCTAATATTTTGTTTCTGTCAATAAGTAAAGGAGCTTAGTGGGTGCTAAGCATTTTCTTTGTTAAGAAACGATGTGAAATATGTCTTGAAAACCATGTATTTTATGGCAACTACATTCTAAGCCTAGCGATCCACAACTTTACAAAGAGTGTTTAACATGAGAAGAGGTAAAGGTAGGAGCCTGGGGGCTGCTAATCTAAACCATGATTTATTATTTTATGTCTACTTTTAAAATAAGAAAATTTTGAGCTTAGGATCTAAAATGCCATTTCTGTCAATAAGTAAAGGAGCTTAGCGGACGCTAAGAATTTTCTTTGATAGGAAATGATGTGATGTATGAGTTGAAAACCATGTATCTCATTGGAACTACATACCAAGGCTAGGGATCCAAAACTGTAAAGATAGTGTTTAAAATGAGAAGAGGTAAAGGTAGGAGCCTATCGGCCGCTAAGCTATACCATGATTTGTTGTTAATTTATGGTTATTTTCAAAATAAGAAACTTTTGAAACTAGGGTCTGATATGTCATTTATGTCAATAAGTAAAGGATATTAGCAGTCACTAAGCATTTTATTTGATTGTAAACAATATAAAATATGAGTTAAAAATTATGTATCTTATGGGAACTATATATTAAGCCTAACGATACAAAAATGTAAAGATAATGTTTATATTGATAAGAGGTAAAGGTAGCAGCCTAGCAGCCACTGAGCTATACCATTCAATCCAATATGTTATGGTGTCCCATTCAATATGTACAAAATATTAGCAGATGCTAAGCATTTTCTCTCTTAAAAACATATGTGAATTATATGTTACAAATAATAAGTCTTATTAGCACGACATAATAGATGAAAACACAAATGGAGCATCTAAGGGAAATTTGGGTATATCGGGAGCAGGGTGTTTGATTAGAGATGTTGAAGATAAGTTGGTAATAGTAGGGTCTTTCCCTCTCAAATTTGCTTTGTGTAATGTTGTGGAGGCACAAGCCCTTCTCGACGGACTTAAGTTGGCGGTCCAAACTGGTTGCGAAGCGTTAGAAATCAAAGGAGACTCCCAAGTGGTGATCAACCGTGAGAAAAGGAAACGTTGTGTCTTGAAATTTGGATTATTTCATTAGAAATATTTTGTTTTGATTAAATAAAATCCCAATTTGAAACTTTAATCATGTTTATAGGGAGATGAATGATGTCACCAACCTTCTAGCTGATCGGGGCATTATTAATAGAGTTGGCCTAGTCATTTCCAAGTGTGTGATCGATTGGGATGATTTGGAAGAAATTATTGCTTGGGAAGGGAGCCCCGAGGCTCTTTAATTTGAGGCGGTGTGGATTATTTCCTTCTCATCTATGCTTGGTGGCCCCTGACAGTGTACATTTCATTCCAGCTTGTCATGGCAGTTCAGCCTCTATCGCTATTGTTTTTATATGGAGAGAAGAGGGAGATGGCCTTTCACAGGGAGATTTC
Source organism: Taxus chinensis (assembly GCA_019776745.2). Classification (NCBI taxonomy): domain Eukaryota; kingdom Viridiplantae; phylum Streptophyta; class Pinopsida; order Cupressales; family Taxaceae; genus Taxus; species Taxus chinensis. The sequence continues at coordinate 464,937,303 of CM034156.1, read as the reverse complement.
ATAGGCTCACCTGTAGATTATTTTCTAGGCCAAGTCTGATTCTATTAGGGAAGCCTGTTGGTGCTCAATTTGGTCTCACCCCGTTTTTCATTGAAATTCTTCAGTTTACGGGCTCTGTCATGTTTTCTATCTCCCTGTATTGATGCATGAAAAATCTGTCCTCCATTTGGTTGCCATGATCAGTCCCTTCCTTGGTCGAGGATCACTTAAAAGTCCAGAATTTTTTTTTCGTTCCTCTTTCCGTGTGAAAGAGTCTGTAACTTGGGTGTAAACTCAGGTTTTTTTCCTTTCCCTCCGTTTTCCACAGTCATGTTTCATTATTCCTATCTTTTTTTTCCCAAATATATGTGGAAACATGATTTGATATGGCTCAGAGCATCATATTTGGGCCTTATATCATTTCCAAATTCTTTGTCCTTGAAGAAGGATTTATTTCTTGGCACAAATGGTGATTTTCCAGTATTTTACGGTTTGACAAGTGCATTTTTCTTGGTCAAATTTACATCTCACCATCTATGGAAACGTGGCCCTTTCTGGTTGGATGCGGCTTGGCGAGGCACTTTAAAAATTATAAGGCCCACTTCAATTCAAAATTTGTCCAAGTGGAGGGCCAGCGCTCACCTAAAAAGTTCACCTTTTGGTTTGGCCTTGGAGTTGCGTCGGGGAGACACGTGGAGGTTTCCGCTGCCTTTCCCAGACCTAGACAAATTTTTCATGCAGTTAGTGCACTTTGGTGTACCATGGACATGTGGAGGGCCAACACTCATTTGAGGATCAGCCTCAGGGTCCCACCTTAACAATTGCGACAAGGAGGCATGTGGAGGCTTCCGCCGACTCCGCTCTATACTTAAAATTTCAAAAGCAATCTTCTAAAGCCTGGGACATGTGGAGGGACCGTGCCTGTTTTGGGACTGACCCCTAAATTTTTATTTTGAAGAAGCACCAGAAGGACACTTAGAGGCTTCTGCTCACTCTACCTTTGCTTGGAATTTTCAACGGCCAAGGAAAACTGTCTTGGACCCTAGACACATGGCGCCTTCCACTAATCCTTCAACCTTTTTAACAACTCTATTAGACTGAGACACATGGTGAGCCCATGCTTGTTCAGGGTCTCTACTTTTGAGGACCATACCAAAGGTGCACCAAGGAAACACGTCGAGGCTTCTGCTGGCACCTTTTTGTTGAGACTTTTTCAAAGGCCAAAAGGCATTTTTCTTGCGCCCAGGGCACGTGGAAGGATTGAGCTTATTTGGAAACTTACCCCTATACATCTCCTCTATGGTTGTGCCAAGGAAACACGTGGACGGCTATAATGTAAGGGGTAGAATCAATGGTTTTGGTACATTTTACCTATTTTTTCTACCATTTTTGCTCCAAGACTCCTGGAGATGCGAATGTTTTTCATCATTTTTGATGAAATTCCTTGGCGTTTTTGTCTATGAAGTTTCATTGAATGGATTCAGAACTTAATTTTTTAGTCCAAGGTTTGTTAAGGTCAATATTTTGAAGTTGGAAGTGCTCGGGCACTTGCAAAAATGGGAATTACTAGAGAAGATAGATGCAGGGCAGAATTGCAAAGGAAATAAAGAGAAAAGGATGAAATGATGAAAGTTGTAGGCACAAAATATGAAAAAGGTGTTGCCTCGAGAGAAAAAAGGATTACCTATCATATCCAATTGTGCAAAGCCACCAAAAAATGATTAAAAAGGGGATTTCTCGCATGACAGAATTAGAATTGTTAGAAGGATTGCAAAAAAAATGTGGCATGGCATCCTAGTCATTAGTCAAGGGCCCAAGAAATGTGATCAGTTCATAATTGGTCCACCTGGCAGCTTTTGGATGAAAATTTGTTAAATGTCACTTTTCTTAGACAAATTCATAACAAGAAAATTTCCCTCGAATATTCTTCTCTTTTGGGGGGGAATTGAGTGAGTAAAATATATAAATGCAATGAGAATACTCTTGTAAAGGGTCGGGGATTAAATTTCATAAGAAAAATTTGAGAAAAGTCGTATTCTAAGAAATCGTTTGAGATACCTGGTTAATTTCCTTTGTGTTAGATTTTTTATCATGTCAAGTTGGTTACAGATGTATAGCCATTGACGAGCACTGAGATTTCTCTGGAATATTTCCCTATGTAATGTATGCAATATAAAGTGATTATTGAAATTATATTTGTGTGTAAAATCTTAGACCAAATTTAGTAGGAACTACATTATTTAGGCTAGCGATCCAAAACTATAAAGATAATGTTTATCTTGATAAGAGGTAAAGGTAGGAGACAAGTAGATGGTGCAACTATTACCATTAAATTCAATACATTATGGTGTTCCATTCAATACATATAAAATCTTGGTGGGTCTCTAAGCATTTTCTCTCGTAAAAACAAATGTAAAATTATCATGTTACAAATAATATGTCTTGTGAGTACTACATAATGAGATGAAAACATAGATGGAGCGTCTAAGGAAAATCTGGGTATATCAGGAGTATCGGTTCTTGATTAAGATTATGTATGAAGGTAATTTTGGTAATAACATAGGTATGATCCCTGATCTAATTTGTTTCGGTGTTTAATGTTGCGTCTTTTAACTCTAGCCCTTCTTGCTAGACTTAAGTTGGCAGTCCAATATTGTGTGAAAACATGCTAATCTAGGCCTCCATTGAAGCACACCTTCTGGTTAAAGGAACGTCTTAACTATTCTAAAGTTTTCTGTTGTTAAGTTGTCCATTATAGTGAATTTTCTCAGATATCTGGTATAATCAACTTTATCCTACTTAATCTCTCACCAAAATTATTCAAAAACCATGAATCCATCTTGAATTACCCTTGTTTGCCCTATATATCAACAAAGGAACAAAATCTATTTACTAAAATATGCAGAACAATTAGGATCTCATAATGTCTTCAGTAACCTTAGCCTTGTTTTGAAAGTATCTCCATCTTTTAGAAGTGCCAACTCTTGAGAGTTAAATTATAGAGTATTTACCATACTCACATTCTGGGGGTGAAATATAAGGCAGAGTCAGCTCATTCTTATGTTAACTCTGAGGTGACCTCCTAGTTCATATCGCACTTGTTGTTAGTGAGGCATAATATTGATGAGGTCATGGTGATAGAGATGTAATTCATCAAACCCATGCATCAAGCTAACTTTGTGGAAGCACTAGAGGAATGTGGTAGAGCTCAAAATTTTCCTGACTTGGTTCGAGACAAACAATATTTGGAGGAGGTGCGACAAGTGATAGTAGAGTTGTCGGCTAGGATTTTGGTCTTGATGAAATTCACTGAAGTGGTGCATGTTATTTATGCCGAAGGGCTCTCTGAAGGGAAACGTCTTGAGAAATTGGATCTCCCAGGTCTCTCGGCACCAATCTTCATGGAGTTTGCGGGCATCGCAGGGCTTCATCGTAAGCTCAGTTTTTCCTACAACTTCCTCCTTCAGACGTCTTATGAAGGGGTGAATTCAGGAGTTAGGAAGGTGGTTGGTCCTCACCGACCTACTTCTCTGGTTTAATTTTTTTACTATGTCTGGTTTTGGTCTTAGGTTTTTGTTCTAGTGGTCTCTGGTGTGGTGTTTGGGCTTCTAGTCTCCCTACATGCTTGCATATGTTTTGTTCTTTCAGTTTGGGTTGGTAATTTTATGATATGGTATATGTTGTACTTGGGTGGGATCCCTCCAATCCCTACGTTCTGAGCTCCTGTAAAAAGTGTTTAAATATCTACAACAAAATCTATGAAAATATAGTAGCAAACTAAAGCTATATATGTATGGTATTTATAATGACTGGTAGTAATGGTGGGATCCTAGCGACTGCTAAACTAGAGCATGATCTTTTATTTTATCATTTTTTTCAAATTATTAAACTGTTGAACCTAGCGTCCACTATGCCCTTACTTTCGATAAGGAAAAAATTCTTAGCATTTTCTAAGCATTTTCTCCAAAAACCTCATATGTGAATTATGTGTTTCAAACAATATACCTTATGGGAACTACATAAGGCTTGATCCCTCATGTACCTTAATCACTCTAAGAAATAACAACATAGTAAAAAAAATAGGAAAAAAAATTACCTACCTTTAATATTGTAGGACCCAAAAAATAGGAATTTTTTTACCTACCTTTAATATTGTACCTTAATCACTCTAAGAAATAACAACATATATTACTTAAAGAAAGAAAACAAAAGAGAACAACCCTAAGTCCAAGTACAGATAAAGACGTAGGGTTTTTCCTAGGATTCCCTTTTAGCAAGAGGCACAGTTTTGTGAAAGGGTTGAGGGTTCAAAACATGCCACCAAATTTGGACCCATCTCAGGTTGTGGAGGTGTTCGTCTATGTGATAGGAGGAGAAGTTGGAGCAGCCTCTTCATTGGCCCCTAAAATTGGTCCTTTAGGTCTTTCACCAAAAAATCAGATAAGACATTGCAAAGGAGACTGCTAGAGATTGGAAGGGTTTGAGGGTTACCATGAAACTTAATGTACAAAATCATCAGGCCAAAGTTATAGTTGTTCTCAGCACAACTACCTTGGTCATTAAAGCCCTGAAGGAACTTGAACATGACATGAAAAATATGAAAAACATTAAACATATCAGGAACATCTCGTTAGACGATCTTATTAAAATTGTGAAGGTCGTTAAACCCTAATCCATGACAAAACATCTTGCGGGAACTGTGAAGGAGATTTTGGGTACGTGTGTTTGTATTGGTGGCACTATTGATGGTAAGGATCCCAAGGATTTACAATCACATATCGATAAAGGAGAGGTTGACATTCCAGAGGATTGATCAGAAGGAATCGATTTTGTTTTGGGTATGTTTTATTGAGTTTTAGTGTATTGGGTATTTGTTTTTTTAAGGTTGATTGGGGAACAATGGCTTAAATATTTATGGGTCTTTCATTGAATAAAAAGGAGCACACCAAATTTGGTTATAGTGGGTTTCGTTGCATATTTAATGTTTGTGTATTTTCTTGTTTAATGTACTTTGTATTTGTAGGCCTAATATCCTTAATAAAACTGAGTTATTTTGGTAATGTTAGACTGTAAATATCAGATGGAAGCATTAAACCAAAATAAGAAGTAACATCTAGTATTATATTTACTAGCTAAGGTTTGTAATAATTTATTTTCACTTTACAAGACAAAGCTCGTTTCCTATGAATTTGGGGCATGAGGCTTAACTCATTGACAAACATTCTCATAAGTGGTGGTGCAAAGGTTGCAATAAGGTTGGGGTTTGGTAAGTTGGAAAATGGCCTAAAATTTTTATGGCTATGTTGAGGGAAAGGGGGTTTTGTTGGAATTTGATGCAGAGGAGTCAACTTGCATTACATAGTTTTAAGGTTTAAGGGTGAGGTAAGACCATCTACAATTCCATTCCAGTGATATTTCACTACAATCAGATGAACTATAAACACAATATCGATGACATATTTTTCATTACCGGAGCAAGTATGATGGGAGCCTAGTGACCACTAAACTAGAGCATGATATTTTATTTTATCGTTGTTTTCAAATTATTAAACTGTTGAACCTAGCATCCACTATGCCCTTACTTTTGATAAGGAAAAAATGCTTAGCGTTTGCTAAGCATTTTCTCCCACAAGATCCGATGTGAATTATGTGTTTCAAACAATATACCTTATGGGAACTATGTAAGGCTTGATCCCTCATGTACCTTAATCACTCTAAGAAATAACAACATAGGAAAAAATATGAAAAAAAATTACCTACCTTTAATATTGTAGGACCCAAAAAATAGGAAAAAAGAAATTTACCTACCTTTAATATTGTACCTTAATCACTCTAAGAAATAACAACATATATTACTTAAAAAAGAAAACAACAGAGAACAACCCTAAGTCCAAGTACAGATAAATACGTAGGGTTTTTCCTAGTCCTCCCTTTTGGCAAGAGGTCGTGGAGTTATAGAGGATTTGCGGAAGAGGCACGGTTCAAAGGGTTGAGGAAAAATTCTTCCAAAGTTAGACCCATCTCAGGTTGTGGAGGTGTTCGTCTGTGTGATAGGAGGAGAAGTTGGAGTGGCCTCTTCTTTGGCCCCTAAAATTGGTCATTTGGGTCTTTCACTAAAGAAAATTGGAGAATAAATTACAAAGGAAACTGCAAGATCATGGAAGCGCTTGAGGGTTACCGTGAAGCTCATTTTACAATATTGTCAGGAAAAAGTTATAGTTGTTCCTAGCATAGCTTCCTTGGTGATTAAATCCATGAAGGAACCTGAACGTGACAGGAAAAAGATGAAAAACATTAAACATATTTGGAACATCTCATTGGATGATGTTATTGAAATTGCAAAGGTCATGAAGCCTCGATCCATGATAAAACATATTGTGGGAACTGTGAAGGATATTTTGGGTACGTGTGTTTCTATCAGGTGCACTTTTAATGGCAAGGATCCCAAGGATTTACAATCAGAGATCAATGAAGGAGAGGTCGAGATTCTAGAGGATTGATCAGAAGGAAGCGATTTTGTTTTGGGTATGTTTTATTGAGTTTTAGTGTATTGGGTATTTGTTTGTTTTTAAGGTTTGATTGGGGAACAATGGATTAAATATTTATGGGTCTTTCATTGAATAAAAAGGAGCACGCCAAATTTGGTTATAGTGGGTTTCATTGCTTATTTAATGTTTGTGTATTTTCTTGTTTAATGTACTCTATATTTGTAGGCCTAATTTCCTTAATAAAACTGAGTTATTTTGGTAATGTTAGACTGTAAATATCAGTTGGAAGCATTAAACCAAAATAAGAAGTAACATCTAGTAAGATATTTACTAGCTAAGGTTTGTAATAATTTATTTTCACTTTACAAGAAAAACCTCATTTCCTATGAATTTTGGGCATGGGGTTTAACTCATTGACAAACATTCACATAAGTGGTGGTGCAAAGGTTGCAACAAGGTTGGGGTTTGGTAAGTCTGAAAATGGCCCAAATCTGTGATGGCTATGTTGAGGGAAAGGGGGTTCTGTTATAATTTGATGCAGAGGAGTCAACTTGGATTACGTAGTTTTGAGGTTTAAGGCTAATGTAAGACCATCTACAATTCCATTCTAGTGATATTTCACTACAATCAGATAAAATATAAACACAATATCGATGACGAGGTTTTTAGTACCGGAGCAAGTATGATGGGAGCCTAGCAACCGCTAAACTAGAGCATGATCTTTTATTTTATCATTGTTTTCAAATTATTAAACTTTTTGAACCTAGCATCCACTATGCCCTTACTTTTGATAAGGAAAAAATGATTAGCGTTCTTAAGCATTTTCTCCCACAAGATCTGATGTGAATTATGTGTTTCAAACAATATACCTTATGGGAACTACGTAAGGCTTGATCCCTCATGTACCTTAATCACTCTAAGAAATAACAACATAGGAAAAAAAAATTACCTACCTTTAATATTGTAGGACCCAAAAAATAGGAAATGTTTTTTTTACCTTCCTTTAATATTGTACCTTAATCACTCTAAGAAATAACAACATATATTACTTAAAAAAAGAAAACAAAAGAGAACAACCCTAAGTCCAAGTACAGATAAAGATGTAGGGTTTTTCCTAGTCTTCCCTTTTAGCAAGAGGCCACAGAGTTGTAGAGGATTTGCGGAAGAGGCATGGTTCGAAGGGTTGAGGAAAAATGCCACCAAATTTGGACCCATCTCAGGTTGTGGAGGTGTTCGTCCATGTGACAGGAGGAGAATTTGGAGTGGCCTCTTCATTGGCCCCTAAAATTGGTCCTTTGGGTCTTTCACCAAAGAAAATCAGAGAAGACATTGCAAAGGAGACTTACAAGAGATTGGAAGGGTTTGAGGGTTACCATGAAGCTCACTATACAAAATTGTCAGGCCAAAGTTACAGTTGTTCCCAACGTAGCTGCCTTGGTGATTAAAGCCCAGAAGGAACCTGAATGTGATAGGAAAAAGATGAAAAACATTAAACATACTGGGAACATCTCGTTGGATGATGTTATTGAAATTGTGAAGGTCATGAAGCCCCGATCCATGGAAAAACATCTTGCGGGAACTGTGAAGGATATTTTGGGTACATGTGTTTTTGTCAGGCACACTGTTGATGGCAAGGATCCCAAGGATTTACAATCAGAGATCAATGAAGGAGAGGTTGAGATTCCAGAGGATTGATCAGAAGGAAGGGATTTTGTTTTGGGTATGTTTTATTGAGTTTTAGTGTATTGGGTATTTGTTTATTTTTAAGGTTTGATTGGGGAACAATGGCTTAAATATTTATGGGTCTTTCATTGAATAAAAAGGAGCACGCCAAATTTGGTTATAGTGGGTTTCGTTGCTTATTTAATGTTTGTGTATTTTCTTGTTTAATGTACTTTGTATTTGTAGGCCTAATTTCCTTAATAAAACTGAGTTATTTTGGTAATGTTAGACTGTAAATATCAGTTGGAAGCATTAAACCAAAATAAGAAGTAACGTCTAGTAAGATATTTACTGGCTATGGTTTGTAATAATTTATTTTCACTTTACAAGACAAAGCTCATTTCCTATGAATTTGGGGCATGAGGCTTAACTCATTGACAACCATTCTCATAAGTGTTGGTACAAAGGTTGCAACAAGGTTGGGGTTTGGTAAGTTGGAAAATGGCCCGAATCTGTGATGGCTATGTTGAGGGAAAGGGGGTCTTGCTAGGAAGTTGATGCAGAGGAGTCAACTTGGATTACATAGTTTTGAGGTTTAAGGCTGATGTAAGACCATCTACAATTCCATTCTAGTGATATTTCACTACAATCAGATGAACTATAAACACAATATCGATGACGGGTTTTCAGTACCAGAGAAAGTATGATGGGATCCTAGCGACCGCTAAACTAGAGCATGATCTTTTATTTTATTGCTATTTTTAAATTATTAAACTGTTGAACCTAGCGTCCACTATGCCCTTACTTTAGATAAGGAAAAAATGCTTAGCGTTCGCTAAGAATTTTCTCCCATAAGATCCGATGTGAATTATGTGTTTCAAACAATATACCTTATGGGAACTACATAAGGCTTGATCCCTCTATATGGTATGTAGTGCAGCTATTGTCTCCGCCAGGTACATTCCAGCCAACATGATATAATTATAATCAATGAAAAACACTAGCAATCCAAAGTTGTACAGATAGTGTTTACAATGACCGTAATGGTAGGAGCCTTGTGGTCACTCAGCTAGGTCACGATTTATTATTTTATCACAATTTTCAATAAAAGAAACTGTTGAAAGTAGCGTCTGATGTGTCGTTACTTTCGATAAGTAATGAAACTAAGTGTTAGGTAAACAATTTTTCTGATACGAAATGTTTTGAAGAGGGCCATACTTACATTTAGGAAAAGTGTAATCCTTCTCGTTTGTTTTTGATAGCTTGTTGTGGAATTGCCCACCTAGCACTATGCTTAAAATATTGTACTTATAGTAGTTATAGACATTTAGACATAATGAATAAAGTATGTTTGATATACATATATTTCACATTGTCTTATATAAAAAAAATGATGAGCTATCACTAACTCCGTTAATGTGATTTGTTGCTCAAATACTCTCCTCAAAATACCAAACATTAGATCTTCCAACCGTTATCCTTTAAACATGTTCATTAGTCTTGTTACAGGCATCTAATCCTCACTACTACAGTATGACCGATATACACATAAATCACATAGTCTTGTAAAACAAAAAATCCCAAGCTACCGCAAACTCTCTTCGAAATACCAAATATTACATCTTAATGTCCTCTATGGTTTATCATTAAAAAGGTGTAAATGGCTTAAAAATTGTTTTAGGTTGTTCTTTTATATGTTGACTAGAAGTCTATCTACCAGTAAAGTGTGTATTTTTTAACGTTCCTATCATGCCATCTATATAATGTTATGGCTTGTCTGGCTCATATGTAATACTTTCAAAAGGTGCAAATGGTTTCATATCTTTCAATGCATCATAATTTGATTTCATACTTTTATAAAAAAAATTGTTATTATTGATTTGATCCACAAAATATGAATTATTGTAACCAAGTTGAATGATACATAAGATGTCCTATCGAAGCCTAGCGGTCGCTAACCATTAAGTTAATTACTCTGTTATGATACATAATAAATAACTCTAGAATTTGGTGTCTGCTAGGGTACTATTTACATTCCTTAACAGACAATGCAATAAAAACACTTTAATGTTCAGAAATAACCTAATTATTAATGTATTTTACTCTAAATATAGGTAAAATGTCTTCCATTTTTTGTGCTCCATTAAGAACAATTACATTCATCAAAGGAAATATTTGTGGGAAGAAAAGAGATGAGGAATGGTTTGTGGAACTTAATTCCCATAATAACTACCACGTTGACATGTGGTTATTTTTTGTTATAGATGACAATCATGAGGAAGTTGGTATTGTTCTATCATCAGAAGTTATTGATTTGGGGACACTGCATGTCTAGGTGGAATGCTTTGACTTTGAAAACAATAAGTGTCTTATTCTAGATATGGAGTTGGATGTTTCTTTGTTCAGGAAATAGGAAATGCATGCCTCCATAAATAGTGGACCATATTCCTATTCAAAATATGGTTGGAATTTGGGGATTCTAACAAATTCTGAAAAAATTGGTTGTTCAAATGCAGAAGTCATTCAAAATGGTATATTTACAGTATTCAAAAAAATCTATAGAAACAAGAAAACATATTTTGTTTTTCATTTTTTTGCATAGAAAAGGTTTTCTTTCACCTCTAAAACATGTCAAGTTGTTTACTATGTTGAGGCAAACATATTTGAATAAATTGGAGATAAACCAATCTAAATCAAAATTGCATGGGTTGAAAATGAATACTAAATCAACTGGGTCTTTTGAGGCTAGTGTAATAGTAGAGACATTTAATTCTTACTTCCGGAGAATAAAAGGAGACAAAAAAATGAGAGAAAAATTTCTACATTATTTGAGAAATAAGCATCCAAATAATATTGTATTGACATCCTGTAGTGAATCCAATGTAATCAAAAAATTTAAATTACATGAATCACACTACCGCCAGTTTTCTGTATTTTTGGGTGAAGAGAGAAATGGAAAAAGAAAATTTGATTCCCATATTGGGAAAAAAATGGAAAAATGGAAAAAAGATCATGAGGTGGAAGAATTTCTTCCCGTCGCAACTCAGACAATATTAGACAACTATGTGATGTCACTGGAAGGAAATATACCAGCAAGGGTGAAAGTCATAGATAATTTTTTTTGTAAATGTGCATATCCACTCCATCTTCCATCAGCTTTATCATTTATTCCTTCGACTAATCCTTTCAATGTTGAATGTGTGATCGCTGATTTTTATAATTTGGCCAGTGATATTTCTTCCAATGTCATAATGGAGCTTATAACAGTTATCAGAACCAGTGTGTTGGATTGTATTGTTATTGTTCTAATACCAATTGGTTATTCAAAAATGTTAAGAGACACAAAATAAATATACATGGAAAAGGTTAAAGACATTGGAGTATCAATTATGGATGGATGTTACAGACTCTATGATAAAAACGGGATATTCAAAAGTTTGTGTCTTATGTACACAATATCTTATGTTCACAACCACAACAATAATGATGATTATAGAGAAGAGGTCACTATGGATTGGATGGAGAAACTGCCACAAAAATTGGTAACTACAAGCAAAATTGGCCTAAAAGGAAACATCCATCCTTTTTTTGTGAAAGATTGTATGAGTTTTAGGCTGAGATGTTCACTTGATGTTGTTCCATAAATTCTCTAGTACTAGTGTGTTACGGTGGCAATGTCACACTCTGTGCATTGGTAGATTCCAAAATGTATTCCATTTTTATTATTGAGACACATAGTCAAGCGATGTTTCTGAAACATTACTATTCTCATATGAAGAAAGGTTCATCTTCAAAAATAACTTCAACAAGTGATTTTGTTTAATGGCTTTTAACCTAAATATGCTACTTATACAATTATTGTTTATGCAGACAACCACAAAGCTATAAAATGTTATGTACAACCATTTCACCATGACGCTACACAACCAATTCAACATAGTGATTTACTTTCAATCGTTTTATAAATATGTTTAATGAGCTCTATCTTCAATTTCCATAGTTTTCAAATTTTTTTAACAAAGTTATGTTTTTTACAGTTCAGATGATAGATTTGGATGACGCGGGCACATCATCCATGAATACGCCATCAAATCTAGGTATGTTAATCATGTGAATTTACAAAAAAAAACACTAATAAGCCCCACAAATTTATAAGACAATAAATTATTATACATACAACCAATAAGGCCAACAAATTTATAGGAAACAATATGATAGCCATGTGTATTTTGCAACAAAATTATTTATAAGGCCCACAAATTTATAAGAAACGATAACTAACAGATATTATTTTATATGTTTGGCTTAGGGTTGAAAAAAAAGTTTAAGGAAATCCATTTGTAAGCTATGATAACAATTTAAAACAAACTATATAGAGCTTAGTGGACTCTATGCATCCACATTCAATACAAAAATGGTTTGACTAAAAAACCTTACATTCATCAATATCTCATTGATTTAAAACTGCATACTATCTACAATGTTTCACTAATTCACTATTGTTAGCCTCATTAAAGGTTTTCTAGCTAAGTGTAGTTCAGACAATGATGACATAGCCTAGCGGTCACAAATCCTCATCAATAGCTGAGGATTGTTTGACGAATATAAGTGTAGCTTAACATCTATTAAATTTGAATTATAATACAGAGAATAAATTATATTGTACTTGCCATATCACCACGAAAACCACTATGTTTATCCATTTAAGTTTTCCAGAACATGAAATCAATTATGAATTGATTAATGTTTATTTCAAATACATTATGCTTGCATTTTCAATAGGAATAAATAGATTGTGAATTGATGGTTGTTTATTTTAAATAACTCTTGCATCAATGGATCCAACGGCATGTACAGGCGGTGTAATCCAAGCCGCAATCTCAATCGGTAATTGTTAGCCGTAAGCTAAAATGTTGTTTATTTCAATTGGTTTTAATTTATATGTGGCTGGCGAAAATAAAATTTATTAACTTCCCTACATGTAGCGATAATAATTATTTACTCAATTTGAATATGGAGGAGCTGTTATATGGGATAAAAAAATATACAATAGGAAGATGTCATTTAGGTTTGGTGTGAAAGTTATCAACCTGTGAGGTGACCTGTCAGAATTTATAAAATTACTATCACCATACTATGAACTGGGATTCTAGTCTTACACTTCTATGTCTACTGATGTTAAAAAGATATCAATAGGATTCAATAAAAAAATATCGAATGTATTGAATCCAAGACTCACTTGGGAAAAGGAACATTACAATATAATCAAGGGAATAGCAATAAGAGATGTAGAAAAGGTTTGGAGTAGAAATGATTTTTCATATAGTTCAAAAAATACTTTGTGTATTAAATTGGGTGCAAAGGGAAACCCTCCTGAAAAATTTATGGTGGGTATGAAAAGAAGATGCAAAGATTGTACAAAATATAAATGGTTTATGGCTGATTTGTATAAAAAATTATCACAAATAGTGTCTCAAGAATTGAATGTGGTAGAGGGCATCAAATACTTGGAGTAAGAAAAAGCAAAATAACTATTTATCTTTTCATAATGTTTTTATGATTGTACTGCTTAACATTTCCAATAATATATACATTCATATGTTATTATGAAATGTATTGCGTAACTCTATTCTATTATGTTGAGATTGTCAAAATATAAGTTGGGAGGATTTATATTTTCACTGATTATAATATGACAGTATGATTGAATAACTTCTATGGTGAATTATCAGAAAAACTTGCCACTGAAAAATTTGTAAAATAGTATTTTTTTTACACTGTTCATAAAATAAATATAAAATTATACTATATATACTTAATTGTTTTTTAATATAATTAATATATATAAACTATAAAATTTATGGTCATAACTAAAATATGCAAGTCATATGTGATGGTTATTTCAAATATTTGCAACTATTTTACGGATAAAAAGGATTAAAAACATCTAAACAGATGTCAAATTTAACATGACGTTGTGGCCTTTATTGTAACCATTGAAGGACAAGAGAAGATGTCAAGATGATATTTGATCAAAAACCGAATTCGACGGAACTTATGTTTTGGAGCTTCACTAAGAAAAATCATAAATAATGCTTAGTGGTCACCAGCCCGTTTAAAACATAACCATTTTTTGTATATAGCATAGCATAAATAATTGTCAGCGGTCACTAGCCCTTATAAAACATAAACATGTTCTGTATATAACATAGCATAAATAATGGCCAGCAGCCGCTAACCCTTATAAAATAGAAACATGTTGTGTACATAACATAGCATAAATAATGGCCAGCGGATGCTAGCCTGTATAATGGATTCCAATATTTGATTTTCTGGATTCCAATATATGGGACTTTAGAGTACATATAATTCTAATATATCTGATTTTGGGTTCCAATATATGTGATTTTGGATTCCAATATATGCGATATTGGAATCCAATATGTGTGATTTTGGAGTGCAGATAATTCCAATATTTGAAATTTTGGAATCCAAAAATATCAATATTGGATTCTAATATTGAGTATATTTTTAATATGTTGGGATTGGAATAATTCCCAATTTAGTGAAATAAGCATTGGACCTAGAAACATACCCAAAGTACGTGATTTAGTGTTTACATTTGCCCACACATTATGTTGTTGATCAAATGCTTGATAACATAAAGTAGATAAGACATGCGTACCCAATAACTATGTAGATCGATGGTGAAAAGCGTGTTGAGGAGACAAGGAAAAGTGTGGAGTGATAAAAATGAATTTTGGAAGCCAAAGAAGAGGAGGTTAGAATGACCCTAGGGGTAAAATCATATGTGTGATGTCGTGTTGTATCAGTTTTTGATGTCATTTGATTCTTGATTATGTGACTACTGCTTCTGATGTAAGAGCATCACTCCATGTACATGAATAAGCTATCAAGGTATTAAAATTTGGCTTGTTAGGTATGGTCCTAGATCTTTGAGGTCATTAGATGACAGTTGGGTGTGCTAGTTTGTGTTTAGACTCTTCAAAATTTTAAAATTGTATTTTCCTTCCAAAAGGAAAATTTAAATTTGGAAACCATTTTTGGCTTGTTGTAATGTTTTAGAGAACTCTTGGAGCTTGTAACTTTGAAAAATCATGAAACGAGGAATAGTAGTGTGTCTTAGGTCCTTCTTAGGTTCTAAAAGTTATAATATGAGTAAAAAATCAAGGACTTGAGTCCTTAAGCAAGAAACTTTTGTTAAGACCAAAATCACTCAACTGGCCAAGTGGTATAGGTGAGCTATAAATTTTGAAATGTAACTAAATTAACTCATTCCTATCCGGATATGAATCAAGGAAAATATTGAAGGAGAAAAAAACATAGTTTTTGATATATTCTTACATGATTTCTATGTTTTGTGTTGTGCATGTGTGGTATTTTGAGTGGATTTTGATCTCATTGTGAATGTAATAATAATTTAAGCTTAGTATTTATATGTTGGTACAATCCTCTTGGGTGATTCAGGTGCATTTTAATCTTTTGACTGTTGATCATCACTGTAGGATGTAGGGGCATGATTTATAGACCAGGTGAAACATATTGGGTAATTATTTTGAGTAGGGTAAGGGGCCTTGTTGTTCAGGATACTGAAGGTAAACTACTTCATGCTTAGGTTTTGGTTTGATGAAACCTTGATGGGATTGAAACTATGAAAACAGTGTGGAAGTCTTGTGCTCAATCTGACTTACAAAATGTTAATGATAGTTCTTATTAGTTGAGTGAGTGATTACAGTTGTTAGTGAACAAAACACAAGGAGTTAGAATAATGTGACAGTGATCTTATTGTATGTAGGGTTTCCATGAAATATCCTGAACTAGAAGATTGTATTTTTCAATTGCAGTGAGTGAAGTCTTTAGTGGTATTACACTCAAGAGATAAGGGTTAAAATCATTGTCTTGAGCAAAGGAATAAGTGATTCAAACAAATAAGAAGACTCTTCTCCGTGGTAAGTGTATAATTTTCCAAACCATGAAGAGCCTCTGCCTCCAATGTGCATCACAAAGTACACTTTCTTGGTTGATGAGATTGAGCTCTTAGTCATCAACTATTATTAAGATAGAATCAAGGAGGATAATTCTACAGACCATAGGGTCAATTTTGAGTGTTTGATAACAACGAGGAAGAGAGATACAAATATTTTTACCTTCTCGAGTTATAGTACACTATAAAGATAAGCTAGGGTTCGAAGATTGAAGCTTAAAAACTTCAAGGTATGCTTTGAGATTTGTGAGAAATGACTGTAAAAGAGTCTAGTTGGGAATTTTGAAGGATTTTTTTAAGCCCACCTATGGAATTAAGAGTTTTTCTTACCATTCTTCATGCAACACAAAACACAGTTTGGGGAGGCTAGTTTTAGAGTTCACCTTACAAAGAAAACCACCTCTTAATATTGACTCAAACCCTGAAACTTCTATAAATGCAAAGTGGTGTAATGGGTGCCTAAAGATACTCCTTTTTCATCTTGAAGTGACCTAAAATAAAATCTATGCATAACAGATTCTTTTTTATGACCTAGTTAAGGGTTTAAGAGTCAAAACACAAAAGGGGAATAATAGAGATTTCTACAAGGAGTTAGGACTTAAAATTTTAGATACACATTTAAGGGTACAAGGGAACACTAATGGGGATTATGAGGCTTTAGATTCTTCCCTAGATGGATATATCTATATAAGAACCAAGGGGGCATTGTCTCAAGGAGGAAAGACAACATTGGTAAAGAGGAGTATGTGAGCATTTTGGTTGGCAAGGATGTATTCTCATGATGATCCTAACTTTTATTATGGAATAGGTAACAAGGAGTAAACCCTAGGAGTCCTCAAGAAGACCTAAGCATCAGATAGATGTTTGTATTTTAAGGAGCTATTGGAGATGCAAGAGGACCAAAGTTGGGTAACTAAAGGTAAGTGATCATATCTTGATTCATAAACTTATGAAATTTTTTATCTTGAATTGATATGAAACTCTAGAATCGGGGTGAGGACCTTATAGGCCATTGCAAGTGAATTTTTTTTAGGTAAAACAAGAAGTGAGCCATTATAGGAGTACATGATCTTCATTGCAGAGATGGGAGATAGTTGAGAATGAGAATTCCTGGGAAAGGTAAATGTATCCTTGACATGTCAGGAGCACTGCATTAGCTTCCCATAAGGACAGACTTGTGAAAGAGAAGAGCAACTGAATAGTCAAATATGTGTATATGAAATATTCAATCCAAATGACTAAAAAGTATGTAAAAATGTGAAAAGGAACATGTGCACCTAATTCATGATGATTGAAAAGAGTAGAGAGGATCCTGAAACTGTTATAGAAGAACAGTTTTTTTGGGTGATCTCATGCCAAGAATGATTTTTTTGGGTGATATCACACCAACTACATCAAGTGAAAGTTTTTTAGGTAATCTCACACCAAGTGTAGAAGTAGCGTAGGGAGAAATGTCTATTTTTATTATCCAACCTTTGACTTCTTCCCAAAATATAAACACCACTAATGTTGTGTTCAAATCCTATCCATTTAAATTGAGTTTAGTCCAACGTGAAAATAAAAAAGACGTAAAAACATGCATGTTGATTGTGGAAGGATTGTGCATGTCCTATAAAATCAACTGTGTAAATTGTTGTAAACTGTGCCAAACTGAGAAAAAATATGTAACTGCCCCCTAGTCATAGGCACCTAAGAAGGGGCAAGGGTACCTAGATTCTATTTTCTAATATTGGGCACTGGTTTCTATGCTATGTTGAAGACCCAAGTCATACTTTGGGTCATTTCTATAATTCAAGGTTGTTTTATTCATGTATTGTGTAGGTCTGAATTGTGACTATGTACTGCTATATGGAGTGACTAATTCACCCAATGATTCCCCCCTCATTTCAGGTACATGCGACATCACTGAGGAGAATTCAACCCAAAGGAGGACCGACTACTTAACTATGATGAATACCCTTTATGGGGGAGGAATTGTGCTTGGTAGAAACTAAGGCATACGTAAACAAAGTGGCTGAAAATAATTGTTACTGCAAACAAGATAAACACACATATTTAAAACCCTGTGTAAGCTAGCATGCGAGAAGAAAAATTAGACAACAAAAAGTGAGTTTCAAACATGGCACATCACTCACAATTCCGCATTACATTCAAGGATGAAGCATCCAAAAGCACACAAGTAATGATCAAGCAAGACATAGGGCAAAGCCCGCAAACAATGAAAAATAGTGATAAACAGAATAACAGATAACCATGGTAAAAAATATTTCCTGCAAATAAAATTTTACACATGAAGCACCCATTATCATGTTAGAAATATAAAAATTATGTCAAAGTGTGTATAATCCTATATAAGATAGTGTGCTAGTATGAATAGGAAGTAGTTAGAATCGAAACAATAACACATATTATGAGTATGAAAGTAAATGGCCCCAGGAGCTGTTGCGGGACTAGTAAGAGGTATTGTGCCAAGAATCCATACTACATGTAAGGATATATGTAAAATATGCATTCACAACTAGAAGGAAATTGAACATGCATGTGTATATATAGAAAAATAATGACATACAAAGTATCTTTCTAGCATGTGTAACAAAGCGTACATGTAAGCATAAGAAATCAAAATTAAATGTGACCAAGATATGCAATATGTTGTGAATGTGTATGGAATGGGATACAAATTGAATGTGATAGAAGCATCATGCCCCCCAAGCAAATGTGGATAAGTATGCATGAGATGAGGTTCATTTATAAAATACCCCTCAGCAGTCAAGAATGAACCATAGAACAAGATTACGTCATCAGGAAATGATTTGAATTTTTTCCTAGAAATATATGATCGATAAAGCGTAGAGCGTAAAAGGTGAGTGAGTGTGGTAAGGTTCATTTCAGATTTATACCCTTAGTAGTCGAGTATGAATCCTGGAACTAGACTGTGTCATCAGGTAGTGAGAATGTGAGGATAGAAAAATGTGTTGTGAATGTTCCAAGTGTGAAATGTGTTTTGTGTATAATGTGAGGTTCATGAATGTAGTATGCCCTCAACATCCAAGTGTGAACCATAGTACGAGAGTGCATCATAGAGTAATGTGATGATAAAAGTGTATCAAGATGTGAAATACTATATGCAAAGTAAGAATTGAAATGGTAGAAGTGTGAGACACTTGACAATGCTGGAGGGGGGAGGAGAATAAGCACGATGCCCCTCAAGTGTGTGTTTGTGAGTATGTTATCTGATAAATGTAAAAGATGAGGGTCCTCCACCTGATTCTTGTGTAAATCAAGGCATGTTACCATGCTCTAAGACTGATGATGTATGAGACAAATGACGTGTTGGCGAATGAGACTTATGTATATGAGACCTAGGAGGTGATGAACACCTATGTGAAGGAGACCATGAATTTGATGTGCACCTATGTGAAGGAGAGCATGGAGGTGACGAACACCTATGTGAAGCAGAGTGTAGAGGTGATGAACACCTATGTGAAGGAACTTCCCAAGTGATGGATCTAGATTATTGAGATAGACTAGTAGACTTATGAGACTAGGAGGCCATGTGCGAACAAGTGAGCTAGGAGCAAATTGTGCTTGAGTTTTGACAGGTCATAGGGACCTAGATGATTTATCAAGTGCAATAGTAACCTCAAGAGGAGGTTATAGCCATGGTGTGGATGAAGTAACACCATTGATAGTAATTTCTTGCCTATTTTGAATGAACTTTAGACACAAATGGTTTGGGGAGATGATAACCTGGGTTACATGGAGTCGAGGAAGAATTAAGATAATTTCACACCCTTTGACTGAAGATTCCACAAGAAAAGGCACAATCATAGTAATATGACCAACAATAATTAGAAACTTGACATAACCATATGATTTAGGAACTAGATATGACATTTGCAAGAGTGAATAATCAATAGTGACAAGAAGTGCAATAGAATATGTGCTTACACGAAATGATGGATCAACCTATTGATAGAAATAGATCTAATAGAAGCACTAATGTGAAAGTGATTAGAAGAGAATGTAGCATGATTTTCATGATCAGAGAAAGTGATGATTATTGGAGATGCCTCAACATGAGAAACTAGAAAATCAATAGCCCTTGATGCAAGAGTAGGAATTGTGCGATATGTATGATTAGATAAAGAATCGTCTACTTTTTATCATGCTTATAAAGATGATTGTTGAAGATCTTGAGATTATGATTTTCATTGACTGGCACAACAGCCATGGGCTCAGGAAGCTTAATTGCATTATTATCGATAATATCTTCAATTTGATTTCAAAGTTTGAAACATTGATCTATAGAATGTTGAATGCATTAATGATAATTGCATCAAAAAAAATCTTTGTAATTGCGATCTTTAGGATGAGATGGGTCCAAATTGAGTGGAGAGGAAGCATAATAAGATTTCTCTCAACAAGTTGTGGCAATAGAATATGCGGAGCAATATGAAGTTTAGTAAATTTACACTTAGGTAGTTACCATTGAAACTTTTTAAGATTAGATACAACATTTACAGTAGCCTTAGCTTCAGTAGTTTTAATAGACGGCTTGAAATTTGATTTACTTTGAAAGCACATAGAAGATGAAGCCTGTTCATGATACTTAAGCTTACCTATAGATAATAGTTTAGTTTCATGTAGCTTAAGAGTATGAGACAAATGATCGAATGATGGAGATGTCTCGAAGATAACACTCTCTTGGAAAGGTAGTAATAGACTTTGGACAAATAGATCTTGAAGTTCAAATTCTACTGTTATAAATATATTGTGTAACATTATTAATATATTGTAATATTATTAATAATGAGTTTATATAAACTCATATTAATAATATAGTTAGTATTTGGGTGAGTTGTGAGAACAACTCACATAGCTATTTTGGTGTGTGAGAGAATAAAGGTTTGTTAGAGTGATTCTAGAGATATGAGGAAGACTAAGTGATAAGACTTGGCTCCTAGTTTATAGGATCAAGAATTTGTATAATAAGATATATCTAGATGAATACAACATCCCGAATGAATTTAGTTTCTATATTATAATATTCGGTGTTTGTTTTTTATATTATAGTGCAGTGTTTAACACTAACATTGGACTCCATCTTTAACTAGTAAGATTGAATTATATCCATGTGCTAAAGGCATTTTCATTATGGTTTTCTCTTCAATAGCTGATAAAGACATCATTGCTTCCAAGCTCTGGACCTGCGAGTCAAAATATCTTATCATGAAACCTTGGTTCCCATCCTTTAACCCGCACACAGAGTCATTCTCATGGAAACCTGTTTGGATCAGGCTGCCCCATTTACCTCTCCAATTCTAGAGTCATGAATGTCCGATAACCATTGGCAATACCTTGGGTACTACACTCCACATTGATTCTCAAAAAAATAATTACACCCACACTACCTATGCCCGGATCCTGGTGGAACTTGACACTGATAAAAATCTTCCTGCTACCATAGATCTTCAAGTGCAATATAGAAATTGGTCATAAACTCTTAATTATGAAGGTCTACCTTTCCGATGTAGAAGGTGTTTTGGATTAGGACACACCTCTACTGCTTGTGGGATGGAAAAACGTCAACATGAGAAGTGCAACTAGTGGAAATACGCACTCCCAGAGCACCTAATTTTTGTGGATATAAAGGATCTTGAATCTAAAGAAGTAGATGAATCAATGTCAACAAAAACCCCTTTATCTGAAACTCAGATTGTTAGCAACATGAAAAATACACAAGTTGTTGAGGGAAGCATGGAAAATGATAAATATCTCTCTCAGAATAACAACATGGCTGTTATAAATGGGACAAATGTGACTAAGAAAAATACTCCTCCTTTGTCTTCTTCTCCAACCACGAAGGCTCCATCAGGGTGGGTTACGGTCAACAAAAAGAAAAAATCTACCACTCTGAAGGGTAACTCTTCACCTTGATGATTCTCATATCTTCTATTGGCTGGCTGGGTTTCATTGGTCTAATTTTTCTTAGCCGGATAGCAGTTTTCTTCCAATGGTGTTGAAATGCCATTGATGTTTGTTTGTTGTACTTCTGTTGTTTTTTTGCTGCTACTTTGTTGGTTGTTGGTTTTTACTTTGCAGTCTATTTTCTGCTGTCGAGCTTAATTATTCTATCTATATTTTTATCCATCTCTTGTGCTTTAACTATCAATTCTAGCTTCTGAGCCTTGGTGTACAAGGGTATAGTCCCTTTCAAAAAACTATTTGCCAATAATAATAAAAAACACTAGTATCATAGTAGGTCACATATCTCATTGCTAGTATGGAGAATTAGAAGAAAATTCAAGAGCTTCCTATGTTCTTTATTGCCCTATGCATGCTTGTTAAGTGGTGTGATCTACGTGTTGTCGATCTGGCGATCTACACACTTGTTGATACTTCAAAATTTTATGCGTGATATATAGTTTCATCTTTGTGATAGCATTCAATGTGCTCATTCTATTAATTGGAAATTGTGCAAATATGGAACTTGATGAAACCAATTTCATCAATTTTTTTGTATATTTCATTATTTGGGTGTGGCACCTATAAATCGATAACTACATACAAGTAAACACAATTGTTCAACGTTATTTCATTCGCATTTCCTGACTGATACATTCAATTCGAATCTACTGGTGACTCGACTTTCTAGAAAATTTATCAAAGCAATTATCCATTTATCTATGTTTAAAGATTTTGGGTATACAACTAAAACATTAGTCTGATGGTGAACTAATATTGGTTGATGGCGAACTAATATCGGTTAGCATTCTACCTGCACACACATCCATATCTCTAGAGTTGAAAGATTGAAATTTTGAATAACTTGTTGTCTATTTTCAAGGCGGACCTTTGAGAATAAAGAATGATTTATGCTCTCCATGTGATGATTCGTATAGTTCAAACTACAGCCATGACCACATCCACATGATCATGTGGTTTCCTTCAATACATAAGCAGATAATTGGTTATCTATGTTATTTCTAATCTCCAATGAAGGCTTGGACAACGTGCACCAATTTTAAGATCAATCATTATAAGCGTCAAGTGCACATCAGCATAATGGATGGTTTATAGGAATTTTTGCATATATTTTGGTAAAATATCTTTCATGTTGTTTCATTCATTGTAGATAATTTTAGTTTCCATGTACGTTTCATATCCTCCATTAATTAAAATTTCTTGTGTCATTAAGAGGTTGATTCATATGTTTAGTCTTGTCTAGCTTAACCTTAGTATAAATATGTATACATGTTCAAGTACTAAGTAAGCATTTTGTTATATTTGTTATGTAATAAGTATCTATTCTTGATAAGAGTCTAGTTTATTAGGATAGGATCATTATATATCGAAGTCAGTCCAAAACATAAAAGTAATATTTATATTACTTTTTGGTATCATTATATATTAATGTTGTCAAAAGTGTCTTCATAAAACTCGTGAGTCATCAAAAGTGTTATCAGAAGAGTCAAAAATATATATAGAAAAATTAAGTCATTATAAAAGTCAAAGAGTCAAATATTGTAAAATAATAATAAAAAATTGCCTTACGGATGCATTTTCGGTATTACCTGACGTCTGAACAATAAAATGTTTCACATTGTGGGAGGGAAGAAAAGAATAACGTCAATGTGGAAACAAATGTGCTTCATGTTTGCATTTCACTGAGGTAGTAGTAGATTCATGGATGATGGAGGCAATAGAGGAAGGAGGTCAATCAAAGACCTCTTATCAGCCGCAAGCGACAGAGCCACACAATGGTGTTGTGGAATTTTATTTCAATTGTGTGTTTATTTTCTACAAATAAGAACAGATAATTTATACTTGTTCATCTATTGTAATAAGTAAGCTCCTGCACGAGCAATATTCAATATTTCTTACATTTTCTCTTGATGTCAGAGCATTGCAGAAGATCAGAAACACTAATGTAAGTCAGTTCGTAGATCTTGAAAAGGTTTGCGGGAGATGCAGAAAACAACATGAGGTGGAAAATTGATGGGTTCTTGTCACATCAAGGTTTGTGGTAAACTTGTTTAAAACCACGAAAGGAGAGTGAAGACACCAAAATTGGGTCACATTCCCCTTGGTCCTTTGTCAAATAACCATCTCAAACATACTCATCTAACCATGGCCCCTTCCACCCCACATCACCATTAATTTAATTAAATTAATATATATCCTCACAATATTTAATATCTAATTACTGTCATTTCTACCCCACCACCTCACCCTAGACTTATTCTTGGCATGTTTCCATAACCAACAATAACTAAGTCTTACTTGCCTTAATGAGCTAAGATTTTGTCTAACCGTAAAATCAATCCCTAAAATCTCTCTAACCACATTCCCACCCATTAGAAGGGAAGTTTCCATTCTAATCCACAAGAATAAACTAACTGGGCCCAAGAAATTAGAAAGATCTGCCCATTTTGGTAACCTAGGGAATCCCATTTTAACCAACACTGGTCACGCCTAAATCGACGCCGGTCAACACGAAACCATCATCGGTTACCATTTATTCACCCAAAAAACCTTGTTTTTGGGTTGGCACATTCTGAGAGCAAGGGAGAGAAATCAGATTTGCATACAAGTAGAATGAAGATCCTTTCACACATCCATACATCCAGAGCCATCACTAGGACAAATTTTGGAGGCATTGCACTCACGGAATCATTCTGGGAGCCACTGCTACGATATCCAACACTATTCTTCTGATCAACAACCACCTCCATTCAACCATCAAAACATACATCACAGTAAGTACATCTCTACCAGCATTGTCTATTTCAACATAGTTAACTTTTGTCATACCTGTCATTAGTTTAGACTTTGTATGTTCATTCCTCCATTGCTTATTAGCTTGTAATTCAACCATTTCCCTTACTCGTACCACCAAATCACCATTCTGACCTAATATCTATTTCTGAGCATACCTGAGATATCCACAGACCTTCTCATCCACCCTCCCAACCTCATTTTACCTCAGATCAGTCCCTACTAGTTGAATTATTTGAATTTCTTTCACCTCAACCATAATGACACCGATTATCCACAACCATCGTCGGTTCCACCTAAACTGGCATCGGTCATACCCGACCGACGTCGATCTCTTTGTTTTATACCTTGACCAAGAATAGACCCAACAATCATCTCACCAGTTGACCTAAACATCCCAGAACCTGACCCTGACCAATTCCAACAACCTGACACCTAATTATTATTTAGATTTGACTATAACCTAACCTGTTATATTAGATTTGCTTATTGTTCTTGAATGAGATACCTAAATCATATCAGCTACAGTAGGAATTTTTTAATTTCTCACATTAATTTGTTTTAAACAGTGGATTGACATCCATCTAGCGAGTATCACACTTCCTAGATCCAGCACATGCTAGGTAGTCCATTGTCATACATCATTTAACTATTTTTTGTGGTTTTTTTTTCTATTACAGGTAGTTCCTCCTAGCCAAAAGGAATCTTTTGCAATTGGCATTGGATCAAGAAGTCAAATAGCATGCAACAACCATCTATCGACCAACATAAATAGGTATTCCTCCTTGGCCCTTACCCTTATCTATTTCATCATTTAAAAAATGTAAAGAAAACGGTGAAACATTTTGGCACGCCTGGTGGGACCCATCAGGGGTTCTATTGCATTTTCTTCATTCCTAGGCAAAATTTGTGTGTTTGTTTCCCTTCAAAAAGCTTACACATTAATATTCTTCCTTGGTAATATTCTCTTCTTTCTAATTACTTTAAAGGATACATTTTCTTTTAGTGCATTTAAAAAGAACCATTCTTCTCATTTTTTTACATTTAGTGAAAGAGAATACCCTCTCCTATTCACCATTTGTGTCATTGAACATAATCTTTCAATTTGGGCTTAAAATTGGTTGCATTACATTCTGATTTGCTACATTTAGCTCACATTAAAATGAGGGCAACCCATACGCTGGAAATCATGCCCAACTAATGGTTGACACAAAGAATCATAGAAAGCATGTTCTTTCTCTCTGTGTCTTACCAAACTTGTACAAAATTAAAATATACACATCTTTCTTAAACAACATCTTACCTAGGAACACCTATCCACAATCACATGATAAAATTGGTAGGTACTCCCCAACTCATTGCCTCTGTCAAGTAATCATCTCAGAGGACGGCCCACCCCCACCATAACATACCTGAAACCTCTCCTTTTAGATATCCTTCTTCGTAGGATGACTTCATAACCAAAAAAATCTGTTCTAAATACACACAGTCAGTCCTAAAACATAAGAAAATCACTATTAGGATCGTGTTTTTTCTTAGCGTTCTTCTTGACTTGTGTTCTGAGGTGTGAGACTATGAATCTCCATTTTTCTTCTTCCTTGCACACCCCACCATCATAGTTGGAGTATTATGACTTTGTCTGACTGTGCCAAGGCCCCATCTCCTCATTCTCAGGTTTCTAAGTTTGATTATTCACTTAATTTAATTCACAAAACCTAATTTCTTCATTTATTTCTAGTTTCACAGTCACCGACATCGGTCCAGCGACCGTCGCCAGTTCACATCCGACTATCATCGGTTAAACCCTAACTAGTGTCGGCTTTTGGCTTTCTAGTTACTTTACCTGGAATAGCCTTCCTTACTCTTTCTGTTCTATTTCTAGCCCTCAGGGCATCATCATATTTCTCCCCTATTTATACCTATTTTCATACGCAGTTTCCCCTATACACATCCAACATTCTTGTTTCATGCTTTGAGACTGGTTTTCTTCCAAATTGACTAGTATCGGTTTCAGTAACCGTCATTGGTTTTCCCTCAACCGTCACCGGTCAACTTGACCATCATCATTTTCCTATGTTTTATTTTCAAATATATACATTGACCAGATTCACCTTCCAGATCCCATTATTCGTTGTTCCTACTATTTTCTGTGTCATCTACAGAATACAGTCTTACCAGGTCAACACTTGTTCACATGGTGCTAACTCGCAGCCATACTGACGCCCTCATATTTCATGTTGGTCATCAACCACTCCCACCTACTCCCTCACCATCTTCCATCCTGTCACCCATGGATCCTACTCATCTTATCACCATTACAGCAGGTGACGAAGAATTTTCACGACTCCTTGATCAGAATCTCACAGCCTTGCAGTTCTACTTTTCCCACTCTTCCACCCAGGACTCCTCAAGTCAGTTGATATATGAAATGTCAGTATCCATCTCTCCTAACCTTATTCCCACTTCTGCATCATCCCTTAATAATGTGGCATTACCCTCACCTTCTTCACCCCCAATAGTTTCACAGCTAGGACCCATACCCACCATGACCGTTGTGTCTGTAGTATCACTCGTTCATTTCGTATATGTTGTCCCCTCATCGACCATTCAGACCATAGCCTAGTCTGTACCCATTATCTCATAAATACCCATTACAACACAATTTCCCATGGTTTCAGTGGCCCCTACTCCATTCCAGAATATTTTCCTCTCCATCCCACAAACATTGCTCCCAATTGCTACAAGAGTCACCACAACCATCCCACCTAAATACACATACTATTAACCACCCCTATCTCATCTATCACCCATTCTAGATATGTGCCTCCTATGTCAATTACCTATTCTCAACCTCCCTATCAGGTTCAATATCCATACCCTTATGCCACAGGAGTTGTCCCTCCATCACAACCTATCAATGACCTCATCAAGCTGATGATGGAAAAGATGCAGACACTAGAAGTGTCAATTTTCAGCTCACGCAATTCCATCACCTATGATGAGATTTGTAATGAGCCTATTCACCCATCCATTCCTATTCGACCATACCCCGTACACTGGGAAATGCCAAAATTCAGCTGCTTCAATAGTAAAGAGGAACCACAACAAAATTTATGGTCCTTTAAACATGGGTGTTACCTGATCACCCACGATGACGCTTTACTTTTGAGGAATTTCCCAATGTCCCTGACATGACCTACATTAGAATGGTATAGTGGGATACCAAGACATTCCATCTACTCATTCAATCAACTGGCCCAGGCCTTCTTAGGTCAATTATTCATCAACATTGTTAAGAAGGTTACCATGACTGATCTTTATTCCACACGACGGTATGACGATGAGTCTATTGCTGACTTCGTCGCTCACTGGCGTAGCCTCATTAACCATCTCACATTTCAATTACTTCAAACTGAGGTTATAGAACTATTTACTTGAGCTTGTGCTACACATATCTCACCAACCCTGCAGGTGTAGACCTTTTGCACTTTTGACAAGGCATTCACCATGGCATGGAAATTGGAAATTCGTGCTATGAAGAGAAGAAAAATCATCTTCGTAACAATAACATCGTGTTCAAATAAAATGAGGCTTATCCATCTTCAAAACCCCAAAACAACTACATAAAACCCAAAGGATCTACCAACATTGTAATTCTCAAGGCTGGCCCCCCTCATCAATCAAACCCAGCCAAACCCCCTCCTAATCTCTCTCCTGTCCAAGCTTTTCAATTTATATGAGAACATCGAAAGTACACTTCTATAGGAGAATCTTAATATTTTGTTTTGGAAAATCTTGTTAAGGTTTGTTCCATTACCCTCCCACCTATAAAACCACATACTAGTTTTGACCCTGAGCAACCCATGCCTGCATGGTATAAGGAACATGAATTTTGCAACTATCATTGTGTCAAAGGTCATAGCGACAATAACTGCATCACTTTCAAGAATATCATCCAAGAAATGTTAGATAATGGAGATCTAGTCTTGGATAGCCTGAATGCATCTGCTAACCAAAACCTACATATCTTCAAGAAGTCATTCCCTAATCATGCCCCATCTTCCAACCAAGCTAGTGACACCTCAAACAATGATAGCAATGTCGGTGAGTTCCACACTATTTTTAATGACATGCCGGTTGCTTCCCAATTGCCTCATGTTCCTTCCATAGATTAAATCTTAGCCCGAGATCCTCAACCTACACAAGAACCAATTTCATCTACTCCTCCACCCACAGAGACACACCCTTCATTTTCTTATAATTAGCACGCCGCTTTTGACCCCTCAAAATTCTGAGCAGTTGTCAGTGGCACCTCTCTTACTCATAGAAGATGTAGGTCCAGTTCCTACACAAACACAAGGAGAGTACACTTCGGTTGGCCCATCCTCTCCTCTACCCATAGAGGAACCTATAGAAGTACCACTACCTTTAGATGACCATTCACCATCAGAATTTCAAGATCCCACTGATCTACTTTCAGCTCTCTTACCCACAGAGTCTGAGGATAGCCATTTCCTTGTAGCTCAGACACAGTTTATGGGGATTGTCACTCGATCCACGTTGACGCCACCTACATCAGTACCATTCTCATGCTTAGCTGATCACCTAGACTATGTAGATAGATCCTTACTTTGGGGATGCCTTCTACTTCCTATTTCAACACAAATGTAGTTGTCACTCGCTGACACCTCCAATATCTATCCAAAAGTGTTTCGAGTGACCAAACCAAACACAACTACAACTATGGCAATACCTTCCATGTCACCGACCATGGCCCAACTCACACCTCTACCCATAGCCCAACATACATCTACACCCAAACACCTACCCACTGTTATTTCATATCCCTTACCTAAACCTATCACTACCTTAGGGGTCATACCGACAACTAGCCTTACTCACCCACCCATCAAATTAGATTTAGCCATATCCTCCAAAAATGACACTAAAATCACCCTGGCCCCTAAAAAGAAGACCCAACTTCCTATACCTCATACACCAACCTATCCTACCACTCCATTATCGTCGTCACCCTTTTCGTCCATCCTAGGACCTCACCCCTCGACCCTAGCAAAGAAACCCCCGTCCACCGGTAAACCAAGAGCACAAAAACCCATTTCCCTGTCACAGGTCTCTAATATACCCAAGTGACCCACACAACTTCTGCACTCACCTGTAACCTTCTTACCACCCATACCACCACTACCATCCATAACTACTTCACTACCCATGACATTTTCTTCTCTTCGACTCACACCTCCTGCCCAACCTACACCACCTACCTCCACAACACCTCGATTACCCCCATGGGTAACCCATACTCTTCCACCATCAGATTTTCCCTCCACATATTGTACACATGTGTCACCTTTGCCCAAAAAGGTGCAACCTAAAGCTAAAAATCTGCTACCCTCCAATAAAGTAGTTAAACCAATCAAACTTTTCATCGCCAGTTCTTCTACCTTGCCCCTACCTGAGAAAATATGGCCAAAACCTAAGACCACACCACACACCAAACTAGTAGCCCAACCTACTCCCCCTCTTGTAAAGCCTCTTCCTCCACAATCGTCTATACCTGTACCCAAACCCACGTTCACCTCCCATTGTGATCCACTAGCGGGATCCTACACCAAAATCTTAACCAATCTCCTTGAAACTTCCATCATCACATTACCACCTCTTAAAACTTATGACCCACTCAAACCCAAACCAAAAGGGTTTGACGAAACCAAAATTTGCACCTACCATCGTGTGTCAGGACATAATGTAGAGAATTGTAAGGCTTTAAAAACTACCCTTATCCAATTGTGTCCTCCTGAAGAAAATTTTGACGATGATGATCTTCTTGATGAGGACCCCATTTCACCTTCACCAATTTACACAAATATTCCTCCATTGCCTACTCAGTGACAAAATTCTCCAACCCCATAGTCCTTTGATCCACTCCCGAGATTCGAAATTAACATGGTTCACATTACTATCCATGCCCAGAAAGACAAAGGCAAGGAAAAAGCAACTGGCCCATCAACCAACCCTATACCCAACATACCATCCACACCCATACCCAAATTCATCATTTGAGGTCCTGCATATCCTATTTCCGATGGGGTCACACATCACACAATGCTAAAACAACTACACCAATCCCCCCTCAAAATGTCTTTATATGACCTCATCCAAACCTCATAGTCACATCGTCAAGCCCTCATGGAGGTCCTTCAATCTATTAACATCTTACAAAATGACCCCATACCTATAGCCTCCATCATTACCCCTCACCATGTGGCCTCTCTCACTAGGTCTTCACCTTCCTCTACACCTCCACCTACTCGCCAAGTGGCCACCCTCAGCTTTTCAAATGAAGAGATTTCTCCCTTCCAGTCCAACGGCCCCGACCCCGATCTTTTCATCTCCATCTTTATCAATAATATACGCATACAACGTGTTATGATTGATGGTGGTGTTATCATTAATATCATCTCCTCCCATGCATACGACCAAATGCGGATACCTTCCAATTACATGCATGGTAACCCTATTCTGCTATGTTCCTTCAATGATGCCATGACCTCTACCCTGGGTACCATTGTTCTCCATGTCCGCGTGGGCCCCCGTACTATCCCAAAACTTTTCTATGTTATAGAAGGAGAGTTCCAATATAACTTGTTGCTCGACCAACCTTGGATCCATGTCATGGGTTGTGTCCCTTCGACTTTACATTGATGTCTCAAATTTGAACACGAGAGACATAATTATACCATCCATGCTGACCCATCACCTTTCGAGACCTGTAACATGTTATATCGGCCCAATGATGTGCTTGTACTAATCAAGGCATCTGCCACTGTCACCACCTCACCTTCACCCATGAGCCCATCCACCAAAATTATCACTACTTCTGCTACATCTAACCTTATTATCCCCACTACAATTGTAGCTTCTACCACTAGTGCCCCCTTTTCCCCATCATCTAGCGAGCCATTTATACCCACTACCCACATACCAACTACCAATCCCTTAGAAGGTGTTTTTCAATGCCTCACTCTAGGGGAATACTACCTATACAATATCGATACCGTCCTCACCCCATAAGAGTATGGGAATTTGTGTCAACACCCCAACTATGACATCCACATTGGTGACATTTTCTCTTATGGCCCACCCCACCTTCGCACCAACCTAATGTATGAGGGACTTGATATGACCACCTATAAACCCAAACCTCCATCCCAAACCTAACCATTTTCATCCGACCTACACTCCCTCACTAACTTCTGCTTCGCTCACACTTTCCTCCATCGATGCACGTGGAAAGGATTTGGCTTCGGTTTTTATGAACAAGGTTGCCATATTGTCATTTCATTTACCTCTCGTAAACATAATGACCCTAGTGGCATTGGTTTTGACACTCCACCCCCCAAGAAAGTTCACGTTGACCTTATCCAAGATGAGAAAACTCCCCCCTCTCATTCACCCACATTATCATCTTCACTCACGGAGTCCATAGATCCTGAATCTATTCCTCCTAACTTTTTTTTTCATAAACACCATTTCCCTGGGACCTCTAACCTATCAATGCGATGGTGAGGCTCCCTCTTCTCTCCCATTCTTGTATCTTGACATGATTGATGACGATACGCCTTTCATTAATGTCTTTCAATGTTAGGATGATGAGTCCATCCTCACCTACCTTGGTGTAGAAAACTCTTATATCCATCGGTCATTACCCTCTAAGATGCAAACCATGTTAAATGAATCAACCATCAAAATTAATATTAATACTCAAGAAAACACACACATTCTAAGATCGGCCAATCCTTAGATGCTACTGAATAGGAAGCCTTCACCTCTTTCCTTCAAGACCATAGCAACGCATTTTCCTTGTCCTATGCAGATATGCCCTGTATTGACCCAAAAATTATGGTTCACAATATTGTAACCATCCCTAATGCCAAACCCATTAAACAAAAGCTACAGAAAATGCATCCTCACATTTCTCTTCTGGTCAAAGAAGAGCTTCAATGCCTTCTCTCATTTTCTTTCATTCTACCCATTGATTATCCCCAATGGACTTCTAACATCGTTCCTCTCACGAAAGTGACAAGGGGACTCCGCATCTGCATGGATTTCCGTGACCTCAATCTCACCTATTCTAAAGATCATTTCCCACTACCAGGCATTGACCAACTAGTTGATCTCACCACTGGCCATGAAATGTTGTTGCTCATGAATGGTTTCTCAAGCTACAATCAAATATTACTAGCCCTAGAGGATTAACACAAGACTACCTTCATCACCCCTTGGGGGACTTTCTGCTATCGAGTCATGCCCTTTGGCCTCAAAAATGCTAGTGCTACATATCAGCGGGCCATGAATTACATCTTCCATGACATCATGCATCATATATTGGTGGATTTCATAGATGATCTGGTTGCCAAATCCAAGCATCGAACCGAACACCTTCTCATTCTTAAAGTCATATTTAATCGCCTCGTCCAGTATTGTGTTCGTCTTCAACCAAAAAAGTACATCTTTGCGGTAATTTCAAAAAAAATCCTATGTTTCATCGTTTCTTTGTGTGGCATAGAAGTCGATCCTACTACAGTTAAGGTTATTCTTGAAATTATGCCACCCACTAATCTTCGTCAACTTCACAGCCTACAAAGAAAGTTACAATCAATTTTTCATTTTATCTCATAGCTTTCCGACCATTGTCAACCATTCCATCATCTTCTCAAGAAATATGTGTCCTTCAAATGGGATGTTGAATGCCATAAAGCCTTTAAAGCCTTGAAATAATACCTCTTTCAACCACTAGTGCTCATTACTCCTAAGGATGGCCAACCCTTCTACCTATATATTTCTGCCACTAACCATTCTCTAGGTGCCATGGTCGCTCATCATGACGACCAACATCGTGAGCAAGTGGTTTATTACATAAGTTGTACCCTTCTTGACTACGAAACTAGATATACCCATGCCAAAAAACTTTTCCTAGCCTTAGTTTTCGTCGCCACCAAACTCCGCCATTACCTACTTAACCACAAAACCTTTGTCATTACAAATACTGACCCATTACACTATATGTATGCCAAACCTTATCAAAATCAATGTGCCGCACGTTGGCTTATGCTTATGGCCAACCTTGACCTCAAATTCATCCATCAGAAGTCCATCAAGGGCCAGGCTATTGCTGACTAATTGGTTGACACACCTATTTCTGGGAATCAACCCTCTAACTTCAACTTCCCAGATGAGTCTATAGCTACCCTTTCCCTAGACGAACCCACTTACTGAATGACACTCTTCTTTGATGCCACCAAGTGTCAGCGTGGGGGTGGGGTTGGTGTTATCCTCATTCTAATTGATGGTGAACCTATGCCTTTGTCATTCAAACTCAATTTTAATTGTACAAACAATATTACTGAATACGAAGCACTTGTATTGGGTCTCTAGGTTGCTTATGCCTTAGATGTTAAGTCAATCAACATATTTGGTGATTCTCAGTTGCTCATAAACCAAGTTAATGGTATATACCAATGTCACAATGAGATACTTCAAAAGTATAAGCATCACGTAGACATAATTTTGACCACCTTTGATCGTTATGCACTTCAAACCACCCCACGTTCTACCAATAAATTTGTAGATACCTTGGTCTGCTTGGCTTCTTAGATAATCGCTTCGCCCCTGACTCTAAAATCTTTGTCATTATACAAAGGCTACAATCACCCTCTTATTTACCTCATGAAGTTTACTCCATCAGAATTATTTCCCCTGACCCATGTGACCTTTGGTATAAGCAATATGTAAAATATCTTTCCCTTTCCATTCTACTCACTGATCTCACTCGTAATGGACAACATGAATTTCTCAAAAGTGTCTCTCGTTATGTCCTCATTGGTGGTCTTCTTTACAAGCATGGCTTCGACAACATTCTCTTGCATTGCCTTACAAGTTTTGAAATTCCCTACACCATTAAGGAAGTCCATGATGGAATTTTTGGAGGTCACTTTAGTGGTTTGGTTGTCGCAAAACGCATTCTTCACCTAGCCTATTATTGGCCAACCCTGAA
The DNA here is from genome assembly GCA_019776745.2 of Taxus chinensis. Lineage (NCBI taxonomy): Eukaryota > Viridiplantae > Streptophyta > Pinopsida > Cupressales > Taxaceae > Taxus > Taxus chinensis. The sequence continues at coordinate 464,902,313 of CM034156.1, read as the reverse complement.
CCATGACTGTTGTGAATATGTCAAAAATGCCAACAACATGCTAATCTCCATCACACACCTAGTCATGCCTTACAGGTCACGTGAGACCTTTTTCCTTTCACTCAATGGGGTTCAGATCTTGTTGGTGAGATCAAGCCCCATTCTTCACAACACCACAAATGGATCATAACCGCTACTGAATATTATACTAAATGGGTAGAATTCATTCCCCTCATTTCCACCAAAGCCGAGAAAATATGTGAATTCATCAACCATCACATCATTTTTCATTTTTGTGTCCCTCACCGCATTATCACTGATAATGGAAAACAATTCAAAAATAAAATCCTATGCAAACTATGTGATGTTTTTGGCATCCAACTCAGTTTCTCATCACCTTATTACCCGCAAACCAATGGTCAAGCTGAATCAACCAATAAAACCTTGAACAAAATTCTTATGAAGATATTCAACGATACTAGGAAAGATTGGCATATGCACATTCCTTTCACTTTTTGGGCTTATCACACTAGCATTCACACTTCGACTGCTGCCACCCCCTTTTCTCTAGTCTACGATACTGAGGCTATCTTAACTCTTGAAGTCCATATTCCATATCTCCGCATCTCACTACAAGACATGCTCAACTATGATGAATTTCGCTAGGATCGTTTGGTGCAACTTGAATTATTAGATGAACATCGTCTCGACACTCTTGAGCATATCCAAATCTACCAAAAACTTAACAAATGTGCCTATGACAAATGTGTTCATGAATGAAGCTTTCAGGTCGATGACCTCGTCCTAAAGGAAAATCAACATGTAACCAAAGAGGAGAAAATCAAAAGGGGAAAATTTTCTCCTAATTGGCTTAGACCCTATATCGTTACCCATGCCTATGGATCAGGTGCTTATCATTTTTCTTCACTTGAAGGTAAACCCAAACTTGATCCCCTTAATGCCTTGCATCTTCAAAGATTTTATTGTTGATATCAAGTCCTATATCACTTCCTGTCTGTTGATCGCTCATCCCTTTTTAGTTGTTCCCCTTCCATATTACCCATTTTGAGGATCCATGACTAAAAAAGAATCATGTGATTACTCGTCGCCTTTTAGCCTTGTCTTCAATATGAGTACTACGGCTCTACTCATAGCATGATTATCATGGATACTTTTTGTCTTCTTCATGATGGAATCCCATGGTCGCTCATCACTCAAAACAACCTCTTCCATAGTTAATCTTTATGTGTTATGGTCTTGTCTTCTAAACAAGAGCCTAATCGTCTTCTATAGTCTTGTCCATGAATTAAATGTCTAAAAGCAAAAAGGGATACCACTCCTTGAGTCAAACTTCCAGCAAAAGATAACTCCTTCAAAAGGGACATCTCTTCTTTATATTCTACCACTATCAATAGACTGCTCGCTTGAAGGATAGCTATATAAAGTCGTTATAAAATATATTAAATATTCAAAAGCTTCCTGCATCGATCAGTGTATTAAAAACAAACAAATGAAGAAAAATATGAAATTTTTGTCATGGACTTGCCTATTCTTGATCTTGGGTTTCTTACTAAGAATAACATAATGTTGTACACTAAGTTACACCAAAGCACCCATCCTCACCTCATTTACCTTCTTATCGAAACTCCCTCTCTACTCAAGGGACTCATCGTAACCGCGACATTTCATGATCAAGTGACTTTTCTTCACCCTTAGAATAGTCTATTATTAAAGGCCTATAGGGTCTTACATTCATAAGCCCATCTAGGGTATGGTAGACTTAGTAGGGTTCTTATCAATTAGGTGGTTCTTTTGCCACCTCTTACCTTTCTACTTTCTTAATCACCTATTGATTCTCCTATAACAGAACCAACTCATCAACACTTATATTTAAAATAACTCAATCATTTCTATGACCTACATTCACCTATGCCTAACACATATTAATCCATTCCTCTACTTCATCCTAATCTTCCCTAGCTTATGGGAGAACCACATTGGCCTGAGGTCCCTTTTCTTCAGGACTATGTAGGCAGCACTTCGAGGGCATGGGGCCCTTGTAGGTTAGCTCAGCCACTCTCTACCCTAGTAAATTCCCTCTTTCGGCAATTTGCAGGTAACCATACCAAAAAATTTGTTTTGGCCCCTAAATAAGTTTGATAACATTTGAAAATGGCCAAAACTTCCTTTCAAAAAATTAGGATGTTGTAAGACTTAGTCACTATTTACTAGTCCTTCGGTGCACCCATCTTCATGTTGACATGACTGAAGTTGTGCCCCTTTTTGCACTGGGCACAAGAATTTTCGTGTCGACACACCAAAATTTGTGCCCTCTTTAATCCTTCGGTGCACTCATTGTTATGTCAACATCACTAAAGTTGTGCCCCCCTTTGGTCCTTTGGCGCTGAAAATATTGTGTCAACATCAAGAAATTTGCGCTAAGCATTTTCTGAAAACTTCCCTCGTGTCGACACTCTGAAAAGTTCACCAAAGGTGGTTGGTGAGGTAATAAATGCCAATTTTTCTATAAATATGCACCTGACACCTGTCATTTTCATGAATTGAAAATTGTGAAAAGTATTTTCTCTGTGCCTGTCAGCCATCCTTGTCACTCCCACATGCCATTTTTTGAGCTTGTGGACCCCACGTCATTCTTCATCTTTTATAAATCCTAGTAAGTGGCTCCTCTCCTTCTTGTTGTTTTTGTTTTTGTTGTGTTAGGTATTAGGGTTGGTATAAAAATATTAAATCTAAAGAAACACACTTAACAAACTTATCAAACCAGCTGAATCCCTTTTACCTCTCCTTCAAGATCTGCAAATCTGGAAGACCCCTACCTTGAAGAAACCAAAAACCCATCTTTCCCTACTTGTTGTCTTTCCAAACAAACCCTCTCTTTGCCATCTGACAAATCCAAAAGAGGGAGGAAAAGAAATCAATAAATTGCCAAAATTATCAAACTGTTGAAACCATTGGCACGTTATTTTTTCCTGTTACACCTCCCAAAGTTGCGGCACACTTTACCCTCAATGTAACACAACCTTTTTCCACGCCACACCCACTAAAATAACACTTAGCAGTTTTTGTAGGGCGTAGGCACCACTTCCTCAACATCAACACAAGATGTTTTGTGCCATGATCCATGCCATGCATGCTTTTTCCCTTGGCGCACTGTTTTTCCTTGCAACATCTTTTGAAATTGCACTTTGGCACACTTTAAACACATGTAACACAAAATTTTTCTATGCCCAGCCAAAGCAGATTTCTTTCCTAAGGCACAGGCACAACTTCCCTAACATCAACATAACATGTTGCATGCTGCAAATCCACGTGCCCTATACTTTACCCTTTTGGCGCTACATTTTTTCATGTAACACCTCTCCAAATTGTGCCCTTTCTAACTTGGCACAACTTTTCCCAGGTCAACACCAAGCACATAATTTTCTCATGTTGACACACTGCGCCCCTTCTAACTTTTTTATGTCAACACCCCAGAAAGTGCACCTAATAATTTTAAGCCCCTGCAACCTGTTGTAAACCTGCGCCTTGTGCCCTAAGGCTTATAATTGCTCATTCTTCATTCTGTAAGCTTTCATTATGAATAACATGATGGTTGACATGGCTCTTCTGTGTTGGACCTCCTTGATTCTTCTTGTAGAACAACAACATCCATCCTTGAGCTCACATATGTCTTCATCAAGCAAGAAACCAACTAAAGCTAAAGCTAAAGCTAAGTAGTCAGAACAAGAGATGAAGTATAAGTATCAGAGAGTCAGAATGCCTGACTCATATGCAGAGTGCAGCCTTGACATCAGAGACTCTGAGCTAGGTCATATTGACATGGATGACTTTTGGGTAAGGACCACTCAGGCAAGTAGTGGCCCGTGGATGAACAAATTAGTGGGCAGTGGATTGCACTTTGCAGCTGGGCTTCCAGTAAGTGTCGTAAATAATGAGTTTATCATGTTGGTTTCTCGATGCTATAACAAAGACACTAGATGTGTCAAACACAAAGAACACAAGACGATCATCGACCTCACAGCTCATCACTTTGAACTGATCCTGGGCATTCCTCATCACAGGAAATATGTAGAAATAAGTATCGAAGACTGCAAGAAGGCATGGGATGATAATGAGGATAAATGCATGCAGATGATGAACGAGCTTTATCTGAAGAACAAGAAGCCAGTGAGTAGATGGCCACAAACCATCCACCGTAGTGACTTCAATGAGGAGTTGAGTGATACAATCACCTTCTTAAACAGAGTATTTGGGCTCCCTGATGCCCATTATTTCCACAAGTGGATGCTGAGGTACCTAGAGACCATGAGCAAGAATGCACCTGATCAACGCTTTGGCTAGGGAAAAATCATCAGTGACACCATCTCCCAGCAGCTTCAACAAGTTCTAACAACTAGGAAGTTCTACATGAATTCCTACGTTGTATACGTTGATGCATCAGAAAGGGATTTCGCAAGGTTAGCTCAAAATGGGGTATGGCCCCAAGTCAAGATATACGAGTTCTACCCAGAGCTAAGGCTCGAGGCTAGCATCTCCCAGTTCTCTAAAATTAATGATGCCTTCTTCTATGAGGTAATCTACTTGCTGAGGCCAAACATGAGACACGGTCGGACCAGCCCAGTGTGATTGCTGCTACAAAGAAATGGGGAGCATTGTTCACACAATTCCCCACATTCACATACCTCAGAGCTGTGAATTTTGAGGGAGAACCAATGAAGCTACAAAGATTTGCAGGGACAAAGCTTTTCCTCCTAAAATTGTCAAGGCAGCTAATCACTTATCATGAGAAGTGCATGAAGAGAAAGAAAGGAGGAACCCCATTCCCCCTTACAGTTGGCCGATACACCTGCCCCACACTTACCAAAGCATGGGAGATGTATGCTGAGCTAGAGTTACTGAATCTAAAGCACAACTTCCCAGCAAGGCCGACCTTCGACTGCTGGAGTTACCTCCCAAAGGAAAAAATTGATCCCATCCATGTTCCCAAGATCGAGGACATTTGGATCGACCTGACACATGAGATAGACATCAGGTGAAAGGATCACTCCCGACTGGCTCTGGAGGAGATCATCCACTATGGCGTAGCCATCATCCCAAAGGAATTCCAAGAGACTGATCAAGAAATTGATCAGGTTTACCTTGACATAGATGGGGATGATTGGCCATTCGCAGAGATCGACAGAGCCAAAGCACTTAAAACCATTCAGGAAAGGGTTAAGCCCACATTGTAGCACACCAAACATTGGTGCAAATAGAATGGTCTCACCTACCTCGGAGTTGATTTCACTACTTCTCCTTCAGGTAGAGCACCTCCAAGACCAGCCCATGTGCCGAAAGGAAAAGGAAAAGACAAGGAGGGTGAATCAAGTAGACAAGAAGAAACTCCTGAAGGCCCTCCTCCTACTTCTGAGAAGTAAGTAGTCGACCTGGTGTCTCCAGGTAAAGAAGAAACAACAGAGGTTTCAATGGATACATCCACCCAGGATGTTATCACAACTACAACTACAGAGGTACCCAGTGTTCCTTCTTCCATTTCTTCTCCTCCTCCTATCATTGAAGCATCTATTCCTATGGATGTGTCTTCTCCTCTCCCTTCCTCCCTTCCATCTCCCACCTCTTCCATCTTCTCCTCTCTCACAGATCTGTCACCCAGTGTTCCCTCCATCCAATTACAGATCCCTTCCATTTCCATGTCCTTCTCTTCTCCTGTAGTAACTCCAGGCCCCACAAGCAGTAGTGCATTGGACTCCTTGTCAATGCCACCACCAAGTGTTTCAACACACTTCCCTGAGGCCTCTATAGTTGCTCCCCCTCTCACTCCCATTTCTTCTTCTATTTCCTCTACTCCCACTCCCATAAGTCCTAGTTGGATTTCTGACCATCTGAGTCAGCATAAGAGAAAGTTCCCATTGCAGCCATGGATTTCTCCATCATTCCGAAGAAGGGAACCAAGAAGCAGAAAGTGATAACTCACTTTTCTAAAAGCACTTCAGGGGAGAGAGTCATGGAGATAGCTTACCCAGACCCCACCAAGAAAAAGGAGGATCTGTCTCCCACAGACTTCATAGTGACTCAAGTCACAATGGGGACCTCATCTGAAAGCCTGCAAGGGGAAGCCTTGTCTGTTGTGGATGCTCTCTGCAAGAAGCTCCAAGAGGAAAAAGAGGAGAAAAGAATACTCAAGGAACAAAACAAACATCTCCTACAAGCATTGCAGAAAATGGGCAACGCTCCTCCTGTAACTGCCGCCGAACCCATTCAAGTTCCCAGTCAAGAGAAAATAAATGAATATGTTAAGATTGGTGAACAAGGCATAGCAGTATCATGTTGGATCGAGCAGATCCTCAGAGATGGTGAAGAAATGATTGGGAAATTCACATTTCTCTATCAGGATATAACTCAAGCAAATAAGGAGCTACAAGCAGTAGCAAGCGCCCTATCTAAAGAGTTAGATAATGCCATGTTGCAGCATGAAACATTCCAAACCATGGTGGACTTCTCAGCTGATGACCTATTGAAGGTCGGCGTTATCGATCACCCGTGCACATAACAAAGCTCTCATCACTTTAGATTACCGGGTTGATCAAATGGAATATATCCTGGAGAGAATAGATAAAATCAAAGATGAAGCCCTGGATGCACGATACAACATGGAGCAGACAGTTACAAAAATGTCTCCAGGGATGCTCAGTGAATCGTATAACTTGAGGGAAGCAGATGATACATTCCAGTGCTTCAAGGCTATCGTCACTCAAGGTTTGGCACCAGAGGTCACTTTCGACCGAGAGTCAATCAATAACCTCTTGGCCTGCCACGACTTCATTAGCTTTTTAATCGATGCATGTGAAACTTTCACCGAGTTACCTGACAAGCTCAAGAATGAGAAAGAAACTTGTGAAGTCATTGGCGACCATTTTAAAGGTCCAGATCATGATCAACTTCAAGTGATGATCAGAAAGTTTATGGAATATCGAGCGCAGTGTCACATCGACTCTCCTGATCAAAAGCAAGACACCAAGTTTGAACAAAAGAGATGATGAGGAGTATTTTCTCCTCTCGTGTATGCTTTGATCATTTTTGTAAAATATTTAAAAAGCATGTTGGCATATATGATGACCTCATCCATGTTGCACCATGGGATGTTGTCATCCAAAAACTTGCCCAAAGTCAACTTTTGACTTTTTAGATATTTTATAAATATCTTGTAAGATATTTTGTAAGTAGGTTTTTTTTTTGTCTTCTTTCCTCCTCTCCTTTTATAAATACTGGAATACTTGTTGTATTTTGGGTGGATACATTTTTGTATGAAAAGAGAAGTGAGGAGAGAAAGAATTTGTGTTTTCTTGTAGCAGAAGAAATATTAATACATATGTTCAGACTTTGTGCTTAATGTATGTGTTATTTGCATCAGATCTTTCTTAAGTTAGATCTATGTTTTTATTCTGTTGGATTCATTCCTACTATTGTCATATGTTCATCAGTATTGCTTTAATTGTTTATGCAAGTAAGTTTGGCTCTGTTTACTACCGGCCAAAGCATAAACCTTTTGACCTTTCCATCTTGGAATTCATTTCTTTTCTTCCTTCAGATCTACCCTCCTCCATTCCTTCCCTCCTACCTTTCTGTTCGTTGTTGGAACTACCTCTATTGGGATGAGATCCCAAACCCCCTGAAGTTAGAATAGTGTAGATTTGCACAGATTCCTGCTTGATAGATTAGCAATAAACCAATTTCACTTTGCTTGTCTCAAAGAGGGGCTATGCCCTGCACACTATTGGCATGTTTCCCCACAACCTGCCTAACCGATAGTTTTTTCAGACCAATAGTTTTTGGTGACTCCGCTGGGGATCGAACTAAGGAAATAACTAAAAAACTATAAAAATCACTACCAGATTGCAAATTTTAACTCTTTGTTAAAAATTAAAATTTTTACATAAGTGATCAAAACTAAAAATTTCCTTATACAAATCCATAGATCTGGACCAGATAGAAGCTTTTAGTTCACTGAGTTTTTACAAAAACTTGTATATTTCAGTAGATCTGAGATTCTGACATTTTATGTTATTTTCAAAACCTTGCAAAATTCAGGTCAAAGATCTGAAAATCAGCCTTCTAAATTAACCCACTTTTTATCCTTATTAATCTTTGTCAGAAAACCACAATCGGTTGTTATTAAAGAGGGTAAAATTAAAAATTGAAAAATTACATGCTGCTGATTTCTGCCAGAAAAATCAGAAAATCAGCAAGTACAAATAAAAAGATTGTTGTAAATCTACTCTGATTGTTGCTGATCTAAACGGGTACGTTGGCGGGTAAACCATTTACTTGTAGCAAAAGAGCTTGTGGAGAAGTTGATCCAATTTTTGATCTACTTCAAAGGCACAATTTCAGTATCACTCCAGCATGATTCTCATCTCTGAGCTCAGCAGATCGATCAGCAAGAAGTGCCTCACCTCCATGAAAGAGCCAGATTTCACAGGGTGCCTCGACATCAACTTGCAGTGCTCTTTTGCTAAGTGGAACCACACTCCCTACTCATGTTCTTTTTCCTACTTTTCAAATGGCAGTTAATCTACCTGTACCATGGGGAAATGCCATGGGTCCTCTAGCACTGCCACATCCAGTACACCCCCTCCCCAGTGGAAATCACAAGAATTTCCTGAAATTTGATGGGAGCAGAAATCAAAGCACAGACGTGCATATAGCTACATTTATTATGTCATGTAGCATTCTAGATGTGACTCATGAGGATGTATCGGTACGTCTCTTTCTGGAGACCTTGCAAGGGCCTGCATCAGAATGGTTCCAACATTTACCAGCTGGATCCATCACCAGTTGGGCCACATTGCGGACTGCATTTGAAGATAGATACAAACCTTCAGAAGATGCATTTGCATGTTATTGTCACAAATCACTCACATGAAGAAGGAGACCAATGAAACCATGCACGATTTTATCACCCGATTCAATTCACTGATCAACCATGTGCCACTTGCCATGATGCCAACATTAGAGAATCAAAAGTGTTTCTTCTTGAATGCCATGAGTTCAAAAGTAAGTTTCTTACTTTTACAGGAACAGATACCCACCTTGGTTCTTGCTCAAGCTATGGCCATTTAGATAGAAGACAACCTTCTTATATCTAGTGAGTTAAGATGAGAGCCATCAAAATCAAAGGCTTCAACTTCTTCTCAGGCTACCTCATCAGATCCAGCATTCCAGAAGATGGCGAATGACTTTCTCTCATTAAAGAAGCAATTGGTTCAAACATCATCTACTACTCCATACCGGGATATCCCACAGGAGGAACTTCACTCCCAACAATGCCCCCCAAAGGCCACGTTTACTGCTACTTCTCCAAGGTTAGCAATTAAAGCCCCTCTGGTTAATGCTTTGGTTGAAATCGAAGAAGATGATCCAATTTACGAAGAACCTTTGTCGCAAGGTGAAGATGATCAAGATGTCGGTGAACCGACTGGTGACTCTACTATTGGGTATATGGAATTTGAAGATGAGGAATCTGATGAAGAAGAGGGTACCCAAGGGTATGCGAGTGGACAATCATACGCAGTTTTCACTCACTCGCAAGGAAAAGAAGCAAAGGTTGCTGCTGAAAAACAAAAGGAAAAGGTTGTGGTAACTCCTCCTCCAACGATCGCTAAAAGAGGTAATCCCCTTCCTACTCAACCTCCTGTTAAACCTTTTGTAAAGAAATATTTTCCTCTTATTTCTCCTCCAATTCAGCCTTCCTCCAGTCCCATAAAGACTAGTAATCCTCCTCCAAAATGAAATGAAGGACTCATTCCTTCATTAGCTCAACCCTTGGTCGCATTCGATATAATTGATCACGCCAAAAAGACCAAGATCCAGATGTCTGAAGTTGAGTACCTTCAGTCCAACCCAGAGCAGCTTGTAAGATTAACTAAGTATATCCAAAGCTAGGCTGCCATCCCTCCTCCCATTTCCCCAAAAGGAATTCTTCCCATTCCTCCTACATCTCACATAAACGTTGCCTCGACTTCCACATCAGGGAAAATTGAACCTTTTTACCTATCTCTCCTGATCAATGGTCATAAACTAAGTAACTGTATAATTGATTCTGGAGCTTCTGATAATGTTATGCCAGCAAAGGTCACCCATGCTTTGGGCCTCACACTTACTAAACCTTTTGGCAGATGCTACTCCATGGAAACCAAACAGGTACCATTGATTGGTCAGATCAAGGATGCACAGTTTGCATTCGCAGGCATTTCCTGAGAAAAGGGTAAAAATGACTATTCTCGTAGCTGATATTCCAGCAGCATACGGGATATTACTAGGGAGGAGCTTTTGTAAAGAAGTTGGTGGGGAAATTCATATGGACTGGTCCAAAGCCAGGATTCCTGTCAAAGGGGTGATGCAGACATTGGAACCAGAGTCACAAAAGAAATATCTAGTCACCAACTCTGATGACCCTAAGGCTCAGATTCTTTTCGAATCATCAGGGATGGGGAACTACTTCCTGTCCACCAACTCAGATAGAATGGATGTTCTCATCCAAAAAGAGGATCTCAACAAAGTATGGACATTGCAGTTTGATGGCAGTTGCGCGACAAGTGGATGCGGTGCTGGGGCTATTCTAATATCTCCTGAAGAGGAGATTTTCCCTTTTTCTTTCAAGTTGCAGTTCTTCAATACAAATAATACTGCCAAGTATGAATCCTTGTTACTTGGCATGCAAGCTGCAAAAGAGAAAGGAATCAAGAATCTAAAAGTGCAAGGTGATGCTGAGCTAATTGTCAATCAGGTAAAAGGGATATATCAAGTAAAGAATGACCGGCTCAGACACTACCACAATGCAGTATGGGATAACATCAAAGAGTTTGACACTTTCTCAATCAAAGTAGTTCCACGAGCCCAAAATGACATGGCTGATTCATTGGCCATCTCAGCCTCTCTCATGCTCCCTCACCCAGGGTTAAAAACAGATACATATACCATTGAGGTGGTTTTTCACCCAAGTGTGCCAGATAATTCACAGCACTAGCAAGTGTTCAATGATGACAACCAACTTATCACCTTTTTGGAGAAAGCTGACAATTTCAAAGAACTTCATTTCGATGGATCAACTTCTACGTGTCGTGAGTCTCTCACCGGTCAAGCACATGAATCTGAAAAAGAAACAGTGATACAACTCAAAGGAAATAAGATTATGAAAGGTTTGGTTTCCTTAGAATGATTATTTGATAATCATGACCGTTTTGTCAAGAAAAAGTGACAGGATGATCCTTCCTCTTCTCTGGAAACTAAATCCGTCAATCTGGGTACTGCAGAACATCCTCATTCCATGAATATCGGGAAGTGTTGTACGCCCAAGGAAAAGTGAAAATTCGTTAAGTTGCTGAAAAAGTACATGGATGTGTTAGCATGGTCTTATGCTGATCTAAAGTCTTTCAAGCCAAAGGACATTCGGCACGACATTCCGCTCAAGGATGACGTCAAGCCTTTCCGTCAAAAGCAAAGGCATTACAACCCCAAAATCTCAGGTACCATCCAGGCTGAAATTCAGAAGATGTTGGATGCAAGAATTATTTTTCCAATTCATCACAGTACCTGGGTTGCAAATATTGTGCCTGTGCGGAAGAAGAATGGCAAGATACGCATATGCATGGACTTTCACAACTTGAACCAGTCATCCTTAAAAGATAACTATCCACTGCCGATAATGGATCAAGTGCTACAGGTAGTAACCAGTTCAGAAATGTTGTCTATGCTTGATGGTTTTTCAGGTTACAATCAAATTCAAGTCACGCCTGAAGATCAGTTCAAAACAGCATTCACCACTCCTTGGGGTACCTTCGCCTACAACAAAATGCCATTTGGTTTGATCAACGTTAGTGCCACCTTCCAACGAGCAATGGACTTTGCATTCAAAGGTATGATGGGAAAAGTCATCGTAGTTTACCTAGATGACCTGACCGTGTTCTCCAAAAGATGAAGTGATCACTGCGATCATTTGGAACAAGTCTTGATCAGATGCCGAGAGCACGGAATTTCACTAAATCCCAAGAAGTCAGTTTTTGGGGTCACCGAAGGAAAGCTGCTAGGACATGTCATCAGCAGAGAAGGAACTAAGATAGATGTCGAAAGGGTCAAGCTATTCAGAGCCTTACTTTTCCTACAAGCAAGACTGGTGTTCACTCTTTCTTCGGAAAGGTAAATTTTCTTAGACGCTTTGTTCCTGATTTTGCTGAGAAGACTCGTCATATATCTAATATGATGAAAGGGTCCCAAACATTCCAATGGAGTGAGGAAGGCAAGACATCATTCGAAGACATAAAAACCTCCATCACTCATGCTCCTGTTCTGGTGTGTCCTGACTTCAGCAAAGACTTCATCATGTACAGTTATGCATCTGCGCATACTGTATCAGCTATCTTGATGCAAAAGAACTCCAAGGATATTGAATCCCTGATTGCTTTCATGAGCTCTCCTCTTAAGCCTCATGAACTGAAGATGTCACAATTGGAAAAGCATGCATTTCCTGTGGTAAAAGCAGTCAAAAACTTCTGCTACTATATTCTGAATTCTCATACAGTAGTGTTGGTTCCTGACACGGTTGTTAAGTCTATCCTGACTCAACAGGAGTTAGGGAGCTTACGAGGGAATTGGATCGCAAAGGTCCAAGAATATGATCTAGACATCAAACCAACCAAGTTGGTAAGAGGTAAGGGCTTGTGTCAGCTAATGGCTGAAAATAAAGACTCAGAGGTACCTGAAGAGAAAGCTGATCACATTGATGGAGAACAAAATGAACTGGAGAAAGTGGATTCTTTGCCCATGGTTCTATTTGTCACAACCAACGATGAATGGTATTCTGACATCACATTCTTTCTCACCTATGGAAAGTTCCCAACTCACCTAACCACAAAGGAAAAGTGAATGGTGAAGCTCAGAGCCGCAAGATATGTCATATGGGATGATGGATTGTACAAACGTAGAATTGACGACATTTTTCTACGATGTGTTGACAAGCCGCAGCAGGTAAAATTGTTGGAGAGTTTTCACGACTCAGCCTGTGGTGGTCACTTCTCCTCATCAGTGACAACACATAAAATCATTCAGGCCAGGTACTACTGGCCGACGCTATTTCAAGATACAGCCACCTAGGTAGCAAAATGTGAACTTTGCCAACAGTTCGTTGGCAAACCAAAGCTGGCTGTGTTTCCCCTCAGGCCCGTCATCATTGACGAACCATTCAGACAATGGGGAATTGATTTCATTGGAGCACTCAATCCTCAATCGAGTGTTGGACATAGTTACATCCTAACAACAACGGATTACTTCACAAAATGGGTGGAGGCCATACCTGTCAAGCATGCCACTTCTGAAGTTGTTTGCAACTTCATCAAAGAGAATATTATTGTGAGATTTGGCATTCCACATAAAATCATTGCTGATAACGCTTCTAACTTCTCTTCATGGGAAGTAATTGGTTTTTTTTATGGATACAAAATAACCTTGGCTCATGCTTCTGATTATTATCCTCAGGGAAATGGTCAGGCAGAATCCAACAACAAGAACCTGGTAACTATCATACGGAAGCTAGTTGATGAAAACCAGCGGTCCTGGCACAAATCATTGTATGATGCTTTGTGGGTGGATCATATCACTCCAAAGAGGTCTCTTGGCATGTCACCTTTCCAGGTGTTATATGGGATCGATGCTGAAATCCCTATCTCCACAGAACTTCCTGCTCTGCGCTTGGCTCGAGCAATTGAAGATGAAACTTTTCAGAATTCTCTTGAAAAGAGGATTATGTACCTGACGGAACTTGAAGAAAAGTGAGTGAAAGTGGTCGACAAGATCACTGAACATCAGAATCAAGTTAAGAGGTTGTTCAACAAGAAAGCTAAGCAGAGAGATTTCCAAGTGGGAGATCTTGTTCTTCTGTGGGACAAACAAAGAGAACCGAAAGGTATGCACGGGAAGTTTGACTCTCTTTGGAGAGGGCCATACAAGATCAAGTAGCTCAATAGAGAGAATAGTTTCTATCTCTCATATCTGGATGGAACTGAGCTCCTGCTTCCCTATAGCGGGCAGCACCTGAAGATCTTCAGGAAGTAGAGCTTGCTCTCTTCTTTGTACAGTTTTCTTTCTTTGTGTGTTTGCTTTCTGTTGTTGTGTGTTCCCTTTCTTTTTTCCTTTTTGTTCGCCCTCCAGTCACCCTTGTTTTTGACTCTCTGTAACCCAATGGATAGGCACATGAAAATCTGGGATTCTCTACCCTTAAGTTTCACTCAAAGATAGTCCCCAGAAAGAGCCAGTTGTTATCCTGCAAAATTGACAAGGGCAATTTGTAGGTAACCATACCAAAAATTCTGTTTTGGCCCCCAAGGGAGTTTGACAACATTTGAAGAAGCCCAAACTTCCTTTCAAAAAATCAGGATGTTGTAAGACTTAGTCACTTTTTGCTAATCCTTCGGCACACCCATCTTCATGTCGACATGACTGAAGTTGCACCCCTTTTTGCACTGGGCACAATTTTCAGAGTGTCGACATACCAAAATCTGTGCCCCCTCTTAATCCTTCAGTGCACTCATTTTTATGTCAACATCACTAAATTTGTGCCTCTTTGGTCCTTTAGCACTGAAAATATTGTGTCAACATCAAAAATTGCGCTAAGCATTTTTCTAAGTTGTCAACGCTAAAATTTGCGCAATTTTCCTCGTGTCGACGCTCTGAAAAGTGCACCAAAGGTGGTTGGTGAGGTAATAAATGCTAGTTTTTCTATAAATATGCGCCTGACACCTGTCATTTTCACGAATTGAAAATTGTGAAAGGTATTTTCTCTGTACCTGTCAGCCATCCTTGTCAACCCCCGCGTGCCATTTTTCGAGCTTGTGGACCCCACGTCGTTCTTCATTTTTTATAAATCTGGGTAACTGGCTCCTCTCTTGGTTGTTGTTTTTGTTTTGTTTGTATTAGGTATTAGGGTTGGTGTAAAAGATAAAATCTAAAGAAACACACCTAACACAATCTACAAACCAGCTGAAGCCCTTTTGCCTCTCCTTCCAGATCTGTAAATCTGGAAGACCCCTGCCTCTGAAGAAACCAAAAACCCATCTTTCCCTGCTTGTTGCCTTGCCAAACAAACCCTCTCTTTGCCATCTGAAAAATCCAAAAGAGAGAGGAAGAGAAATCAAGAAATTTCCAAAATTATCAAACTGTTGAAACCATTGGTGCAAACACCTCCCAAAGTTGCGCTTGGCACACTTTACACCAATATAACACAACCTTTTTCCATGCCCAGTTAAAAGAACACTTAGTAGTTTTTGTGGGGTGCATGCATCACTTGCACAACATCAACATAATATGTTGTGTGCCGCTAATCCGTGCCACACGCTTTTTCCCTTTGGCCACTGATTTTCCTTGTAACATCTTCTGAAGTTGTGCTTTGGCACACTTTACACATGCAACACAAACTTTTTCTGTGCCCAGCCAAAGCAGATTGTTCCTAAGGCACAGGCACAACTTCCTTAACATCAACATAACATGTTGCATGCTGCAAATCCATGCCCTACGCTTTACCCTTTGGCGCTGCATTTTGTCATGTAACACCTCTCCAAATTGTGCCCTTTCCAACTTGGCGCAACTTTTCCCAGGTCAACACCAAGCACAATTTTCTTCATGTTGACACTTGCTAACTGCGCCCCTTCTAACTTGGCACAAAAAGTATGCTGACACCCCAGAAAGTGTGCCCAGCAATTTTAAGCCCCTGCAGCCTGCTGTAAACCTGCGCCTTGCGCCCTAAGGCTTATAATTGCTCATTCTTCATTCTGTAAGCTTTCATTATGAATAACATGATGGTTGACATGGCTCTTCTGTGTTGGACCTCCTTGATTCTTCTTGCAGAACAACAACATCCATCCTTGAGCTCACATATGTCTTCATCAAGCAAGAAACCAACTAAATCTAAAGCTAAAGCTAAGTCAGAACAAGAGATGAAGTATAAGTATCAGAGATTCAAAATTCTTGACTCATATGCAGAATGCAGCCTTGACATCAGAGACTCTGAGCTGGGTCATATTGACATGGATGACTTTTGGGCAAGGACCACCCAGGCAAGCAGTGGCCCATGGATGAACAAATTAGTAGGCAGTGGATTGCACTTTGTAGCTGGGCTTCCAGTGAGTGCCATAAATAATGAGTTTATCATGTTGGTTTCCCGATGCTATAACAAAGACACTAGATGTGTCAAAGACAAAGAACACAAGACGATCATCGACCTCACAGCTCGTCACTTTGAACTGATCCTGGGCATTCCTCATCACAGGAAATATGTAGAAATAAGTATCGAAGACTGCAAGAAGACCTGGGATGATAATGAGGATAAATGCATGCAGATGATGAACGAGCTTTATCTGAAGAACAAGAAGTCGGTGAGCAGATGGCCACAAACCATCCACCGTAGTGACTTCAATGAGGAGTTGAGTGATACAATCACCTTCTTAAACAGAGTATTTGGGCTCCCTGATGCCCATTATTTCCACAAGTGGATGCTGAGGTACCTGGAGACCATGAGAAAGAATGATCCTGATCAACATTTTGGCTGGGGTGAAATCATCAGTGACACCATCTCCCAGTAGCTTCAACAAGTTCTAACAACTGGGAAGTTCTACATGAAGTCCTACGTTGTATGTGCTGCTACGTCAAAAAGGGATTTTGTAGGGTTAGCTCGAAATGGGGTATGGCCCCAAGTCAAGATATACAAGTTCTACCCAGAGCTAAGGCTCGAGGCCAGCATCTCCCAGTTCTCTAAAATTAATGATGCCTTCTTCTATGAGGTAATCTATGCTTGCTGAGGCCAAACATGAGACACGGTCGGACCAGCCCGAGTGTGATTGCTGCTACAAAGAAATGGGGAGCATTGTTCACACAATTCCCCACATTCACATACCTCAGAGCTGTGAATTTCAAGGGAGAACCAACGAAGCTGCCAAGGTTTGCAGGGCCGAAGTTGATCCTGCTCGAATTGTCAAGGTAGCTAATCACTTATCATGAGAAGTGCATGAAAAGAAAGAAAGGAGGAACCCCATTCCCCCTTACAGTTGGCCGATACACCTGCCCCACACTTACCAAAGCACGGGAGATGTATGCTGAGCTAGAGTTGCTAAATCTAAAACACAACTTCCCAGCAAGGCCAACCTTCGACTGCCGGAGTTTCCTCCCAAAGGCAAAAATTGATCCCATCCATGTTCCTGAGATCGAGGACATTTGGATCGACCTGACACATGAGATAGACATCAGGCAAAAGGATCACTCCCGACTGGCTCTGGAGGAGATCATCCACTATGGCGTAGCCATCATCCCAAAGGAATTCCAAGAGACTGATCAAGAAATTGATCAGGTTTACCTTGACACAGATGGGGATGATTGGCCATTCACGGAGATCGACAGAGCCAAAGCACCGAAAACCATTCAGGAAAGGGTTAAGCCCACATTGCAGCACACCAAACATTGGTGCAAATAGAATGGTCTCACCTACCTCAGAGTTGATTTCACTACTTCTCCTTCAGGTAGAGCACCTCCAAGGCCGGACCTTGTGCCGAAAGGAAAAGGAAAAGACAAGGAGGGCGAATCAAGCAGACAAGAAAAACTCTTGAAGGCCTTCCTTCTACTTCTGAGAAGCAAGTAGTCGACCTGGTGTCTCCAGGTAAAGAAGAAACAACAGAGGTTTCAACAGATACATCCACCCAGGATGTTATCACAACTACAACTGTAGAGGTACCCAGTGTTCCTTCTTCCATTTCTTCTCCTCCTCCTGTCATTGAAGCATCTATTCCTATGGATGTGTCTTCTCCTCTCCCTTCCTCCCTTCCATCTCCCACCTCTTCCATCTTCTCCTCTCTCGTGGATCTGTCACCCAGTATTCCCTCCATCTAATTGCAGATCCCTTCTATTTCTCCTTCCCTCTCCTCCCCATTAGTAACTCTAAGCCCCACAAGTAGTAGTGCGTTGGACTCCTTGTCAATGCCACCACTGAGTGTTTCAACACACTTCCCTGAGGCCTCTACAGTTGCTCCCCCTCTCACTCTCGTTTCTTCTTCTATTTCCTCTACTCCCACTCCCATAAGTCCTGGTTGGATTTCTGACCACCTGAGTCAGCATAAGAGGAAAGTTCCCATTGCGGCCATGGATTTCTCCTTCATTCCGAAGAAGGGAACCAAGAAGCAGAAAGTGATAACTCACTTTTCTAAAATCACTTCGGGGGAGAGAGTCATGGAGATAGCTTACCCAGACCCCACCAAGAAAAAGAGGATCTATCTCCCACAGACTTCACAGTGACTCAAGTCACAATGGGGACCTCATCTGAAAGCCTGCAAGGGGAAGCCTTGTCTATTGTGGATGCTCTCTGCAAGAAGCTCCAAGAAGCAAAAGAGGAGAAAAGGATACTCAAGGAACAAAACAAACATCTCCTCCAAGCATTGCAGAAAATGGGCAACGCTCCTCCTGTGACTGCCACTGAACCCATTCAAGTTCCCAGTCAAGAGAAAATAAATGAATATGTTAAGATTGGTGAACAAGGCGCAACAGTATCATCCTGGATCGAGTGAATCCTTAGAGATGGTGAAGAAATGATTGGGAAATTCACAGTGCTCTATCAGGATATAACTCAAGCAAATAAGGAGCTACAAGCAGTAGCAAGTGCCCTATCTGAAGAGTTGGATAACGCCAGGTTGCAGCATGAAACATTCCAAACCATGGTTAACTACTCAGCTGACGACCTATTGAAGGTCGGTGTTATCGATCACCCATGTGCACATAATAAAGCTCTCATCCCTTTAGATTACCGGGTTGATCAAATGGAATATATCCTGGAGAGAATAGATAAAATCAAAGATGAAGCCCTGGATGCACGATACAACATGGAGCAGACAGTTACAAAAATGTCTCCAGGGATGCTCAGTGAATTGTATAACTTGAGGGAAGCAGATGATACATTCCAGCGCTTCAAGGCTATCGTCACTCAAGGTTTGGCACCAGAGGTCACTTTCGACTGAGAGTCAATCAATAACCTCTTGGCCTGCCGTGACTTCATTGGATTTTTTATCGATGCATGCGAAACTTTCACCGAGTTACCTGACAAGCTCAAGAATGAGAAAGAAACTTGCGAAGTCATTGGTGACCATTTTAAAGGTCCAGATCATGATCAACTTCAAGTGATGATCAGAAAGTTTATGGAATATCGAGCGCAGTGTCACATCGACTCTCTTGATCAAAAGCAAGACACCAAGTTTGAACAAAGGGATGATGAGGAGTAGTTTCTCCTCTCGTGTATGCGTTGATCATTTTTGTAAAATGTTTAAAAAGCATGTTGGCATATATGATGACCTCATCCATGTTGCACCATGGGATGTTGTCATCCAAAAACTTGCCCAAAGTCAACTTTTGACTTTTTAGATATTTTGTAAATATCTTGTAAGATATTTTGTAAGTGGTTGGTTTGATTTTGTCTTCTTTCCTCTTCTCCTTCTATAAAACTTGAATACCTGTTATATTCAAAGGTGGACATTTTTTGTATGAAAAAATAAGTGAGGAGAGAAAGACTTTGTGTTTTCTTGTAACAGAAGAAATATTAATACATATGTTCAGACTTTGTGCTTAATGTATGTGTTATTTGCATCAGATCTTTCTTAAGTTAGATCTATGTTTTTATTCTGTTGGATTCATTCCTACTATTTTCATATGTTCATCAGTATTGATTTAATTGTTAATGCAAGTAAGTCTGAATCTGTTTACTACCGGCCCAAAGCATAAACCTTCTGACCTTTCCATCTTGGAATTCATTTCTTTTCTTCCTTCAGATCTATCCTCCTCTATTCCTTCCTTTCCACCTTTCTGTTCGTTGTTGGAACTACCTCTACTGGGATGAGATCCCAAACCCCCTGAAATTAGAATAGTGTAGATTTGCACAGATTCTTGCTTGATAGATTAGCAATAAACCAGTTTCGATTTGCTGTCTCAAAGAGGGGCTATGCCCTGCACATTGTTGGCATGTTTCCCCATGACCTAACTAGAAATTACACCCAACAAGCAACAATTGTTACACATCTTTACCCCCATAATTTACACATTCATTTCATTTTGTCTACAATTTCTTTACCGTGATAAAACATTTTCCTACAAATCATTTTAACACGATCCACATCATCATTAATTACACAAATTAATGACTTAGAAGCTCAACCATACCTAACCAACTTGACTCGATCCATGCCTAAACTAACACAACTCCACCATGCCTAAACCAACCTGACTCCACCATGCCTAAATCAACCTGACTCAATCATACCTAAACTAACCTGACTCAATCCATGTCTATGACCTAGCTCAATCATACCTAAACTAACCTGACTCCATCCATGCCTAGGACCTAACTCCATCCATGCCTAAATAGACCTGACTCTGTCATGCCTACACGACCTTGACTCTATCAGGCCTAATCCACTTGATTTCCATTATCTATATATAGCAATGCAAATTAAAACATGTACACCATCAATACCATAAACACCATCCTCTATAAATTAGATAGTCTGTATAAAAATACATGTGAATATATATCCTAATAACAATCACAGTCATCTCAAATCACTCAAATACATCCTCACCATCTTCGGCATGCAGGCCCGTATATAATCAAAAATCTCAAAAACTCTCATGTACATCCTCACTCTCTTTTACATGCAAGCCGGTATATATAAAAAATACAAGACTATACAAAATAGGAGGTGTATATGGCTATCAGACATCACCATGCTGGATATCCTCCATATATGTCTCGCATGTCTCCTCCTCCTCCTCTTCCCCCGCATGACGTTCAACTAGCATCTCACCACCCATCATCAGTCCTGGCCAGATCTCTGCTGGTACCTCACCTGGGCCTGGCCTCCGTGAACTGGTGGCCTCACCCTGACCCTATCTTGGGGCTTGATGGCCCCCTTTTCTCTCTACATTATGGATATGTGACCTGGTCCTCTCACTCAAGGCTTGTTGTGCTCTATACTCCCCATAGGACAGAAAATCTATCCCTCTAGACATCAAAATATTCTAATAATACCAAACCTCGCCTAAGGCATCCCTCAACCTACCTATCAGTATTTTCTAGGGTAGAGCCATCGGTCTCAGCCCCTATGCCTGTCTCTCGAGATCCTATCCCACTGGTACCTGTAAAGAGGGACCTTATCCCTATACCCACGCCTATCATGAGGGAGCTTGTACCTATGCCTGTATCTGGGCCTGAAGCACCACAACCTATGCATGTGTAGTGGCCAACTGGCCCTACAAACATGTAATCTATGTCTATAGGGCGGCCACCTATACCCCATCTCCATCTCCACCCTGTGTTGGTACCTGTCCCTACGCCACCTATGCTTATAGAGTGGACACATGTGCCTACAAAATAGCAACTTGTGCCTCTGAGCCTATTAGCTGCTCCTGCACTATACCCAATTGTGTAATCAGGGTCATCACCTACCCCTGTAGGGTGTCCCTATGCACTATGATGGTGGCTAAATCCAGATGCCCCGGCCTCGGCAGTACTGCTCGTAAATGTGCAGCCCACCACTATCTATATCTATCTGTAACCCCGACATCATCAATCTGCCAGTCTCTCACCTAATCCTCCTGCCTTGTCGATACTATCAGTTTTGGTAGAGGCAGAGGCCTCTCCACATCATCCCTCATGTACTGTGGGAAAGGTGGCGGTATATCCTAAAGCATCCTAAACTACCATCTAACCCTGTCCACAGGTATCATCTCCTGCTCTCCTGCACATCACCCCTCTATCCACCAGAGAAGTTATAGCTCCTGTAGCTCCTCTGTCATCCGCCCATATGATGGAAAACCCACATAGGGCCTCCAAATGATGTCCACGTCGGACAACCCCTCTAGTAATCACCTGTAATAGGCTACATCGTGTGTAGCTCTAGCTTCTCGGTGCTCCCCAATCGCAGGCACCCATCTCCTAAAGCCCACTCAAACAAAACCCGACTCGAATGCATCAGCTTGGGGCATACCAACTAGATGCACACATACAATGTGCTCATACGCCCAGTAATGAAGTAGGAAAGTACAACATAGGCTAAACCTCCGTAGCCACTCATAAGCCCATAGCTCTCTATATAAATATACCAGGAATGCGGGCGCCCAGGAAAAATGGGTCCTATCCTCCACCATGTTGTGCAGAACCCCCATCAAGGATCATGGGAATCTCCCACCCTCTACATCCAGTAGTGCAAAGCAATAGACTGCCTCCATTAGCAACACTACTAGCCTCATCTCCTCTGGATGGGCCCGATACATATCACCATAGCTCATACTGGTGCTATGGAACCTCAACTCTGCCAGCCCCTCGCCAAACACGGTCAACATCAACTCCTCAGAGGCCTCTGAGGAGATAGAATACACCTGCATCCCCACTATCGGTAGACGCAGGATCCTGTACACATCCTCCAGGGTGACTGTGATCTCACCCATCGGCAAATGGAAGGTATTGGTCACTGAGTCCCATCTGTCAATGAGAGTGACCATCAAACTCAGCTCCCAGATCACATGCTAGTAGCATCTGACCCCAATCAGGCTAACCTCTACAACATGGTGCCAGTCCTTAGCTGTCGCACCACCTCACACCTCCATGAGAAAGGGAGGTATCCTATCCCACATTCGTAACTGGTCCCTCACCTGTACCCAACAAAACACACTATTGTCAAAACCTTACCATACCGAACACACCCCTTACCTCATAAACCTCGTATCCAACCCTCACTTCTTATCATACCCACCCAACCACTTACCCCTTGCTAGACCAATATATTCATGCCATTTATACCTACTCCCCTATTTTTCTCTCATGAAACCTACCCTTACATCTCCTGAAATATCCTTACCTCTTACCCTTGCTCTCTACTGCCCTATTTTCCCAAATCCAACCACCGGTCAACAACGACCATTATCAGTCATGTGTAACCATCGGTCACCCATTACTTGACCGATGTAGGTACCACTATCACAAACACTTGACCAACATTGTCAACAGTCAACATCAAACCCTACCCTACTTTTCAAAAATTCCCAAAATCTACCCTAATCCTCCACTCTAACCTACCCAAACCTAGCCTAGCTTTATTCCCAATCCTATTTAACCTACATTGGACCTTCCCACCCCTCATTTCCTTCCTTCTTACCCATACATTCCCAATAATAAAATTACACCCAACCCCATTTAAATAGCCTATTTCAATCACAAATACAGGATTTGATAGAATCCCACCTCATCTCGGTGTCGTCGGTGCGGTGGCATGTCTGGCCACTATGCTGGTGGACCACCCAAACCTTCTCCAGCCTCTGCCATGTCTAATCACCAAATCCAATCCTCCTGACCACCCAATCAAATCAATCCCCCTATGCTCATGGACCCATCTACCTAGCTCCTCTAACCAACTGGATCTCCTCACCTAAGTAGTTCCCTTGTCCTTTCCTCCCGAAAAAACACAACTCGTTAATCGCTTTGTCGTTTTCATAAAATCCAAAACGTACAAATGAATAAGTATTATATGGATTTTTTCTTTTTATATACCCACGTCAACCTGATCGACATCGGTTTTAGCTAAACCAACATCGGTCCTGTGCCCTAGCATACCATGGTTGTTTATACCCAAACCGACATCGGTCATCTTCCCTAATAAACCATGATCGGCTTACCTAGACCGTCACCAGTTACGTATGACCGGCATCGGTTACCCGTCATACTCTTGCCCATACCCTTTCCCCATTTCCGACCAACACTTAACCAAACCGGCCACCGTTTGACCTTACCCACCCTTATTGCAACCAACCTCCATGCCTACCTTACCTATACCTATCCTTAATTGCATTTTGGGACTTGTTATTTTACCCATACCTCAGCCTTACCTGTGTTGTGACCTAGCTACCTAGACTTGGAACATTGTTACTGACCTATGACCTCATGTGCTTGTTATACCTTGTGACACTGTTACCCATGTTGTTTGACCTAATGACCTTACTTTTCCTATTTCTGTGCCATTTATCCTGACCTTACCTTTGGTGTACCGGAACATACCTAAATGTTCTTACACCTGACCTGTGAAGTGCTTCTGCACCATATCCTATACCTTGGATACCGAAATCACCTCAACCTTGTTTGGATAAACCTATCGACCTTAGACGATGTAGAGTTTGCATGCTCTTCAACCTGGTATCGTGCCATAGTTTATACGTGTGTGTGCATTTGACTATCACTACCTTTGACCCTAGCCCATTACCTTGATTTACCTGATTGGACCTTCACCCAATTACCCCCATTGTCCACCTTCCTCTTCATCACATCCACCTTTTATCAAACCACTCACCAATTCTATCTTCTACCTCATCAGTTCCTAGTTTGAGGGGGATCACCTTCACCCACACATGGGGCAACCACATCTTATTTTTGTCAGTGTCGCTTACCAATACAAGCTACGCAACAAAAAGGGGCAAAATGTAGACACCAAAATTGGGTCACACTCCCCTTGGTCCTTTGTCAAACAACCAGCTCAAACATACTCATCTAACCATGGCCCCTTCCACCCCACATCATCATTAATTTAATTAATATATATCCTCACAATATTTAATATCTAATTACCTTAATTTCTACCCCACCACCTCACCTAGACACCTCATCCAACCACCTCACCCTAGACTTATTCTTGGCATGTTTCCATAACTAACTAGACTAATCTTACTTGCCTTAATGAGCTAAGATTTGGTCTAACCCTAAAATCAATCCCTAAAATCTCTCTAACCACATTCCCATCCTTTAGAAGGGAAGTTTTCGTTCTAATCCGCAAGAATAAACTAATTGGTCCTAAGAAATTAGAAAGATCCACCCATTTTAGTAAAAATAGGGAATCCCACCTTAACCGACATCGGTCACACCTAAACTGACACCGGTCAACCTGGAACCGTCGTCGGTTACCATTTATTCACCCAAACAACCTTGTTTTTGGGTTGGCACATTCTAAGAGCAAGAGAGAGAAATAGAGTTGTATGCAAGCAAAACAAGCATCCTTTCACACATCCAGACATCCAGAGCCATCACCAGGACAGATTTTGGAGGCATTGCACTCACGGAATCATTTTAGGAGCCACTGCTATGATATCCAACACTATTCTTCTGATCAAAAACCACCTCCATTCAGCCATCAAAACCTTCATCATAGTAAGTACATCTCTACCAGCATTTTATATTTCAGCATAGTTAACTTTTGTCATTCCTGTCATTAGTTTGTACTTTGCATGTTCATTCCTCCATTGCTTATTAGCTTGTAATTCAACCATTTCCCTTACCCACACCACCAAATCACCATTCTGACCTAATATCTGTTTTTGAGCATACCTGAGATCTCCACAGACCTTCTCATCCACCCTCCCAACCTCATTTGACCTCAGATCAGCCCTTACCATTTGATCTATTCGAGTTTCTTTTACCTCGACCATACCGACATTGGTTATCCACAACCGTCATCGGTTCTACCTAAATTGGCATCGGTCATACCCGACCGACATCGGTCTCTGTGTTTTATACCTTGACCAAGAACAGACCCAACAATCATCTCACCAGTTGACCTAAACAACCCAGAACCTGACCCTGACCAGTTCCAGCAACCTGACACCTACTTATTATTTAGATCTGACTATAACCTAGCCTGTTATATTAGATTTTCTTATTTTTCTTGAATGAGATACCTAAATCATATCAACTACAGTAGGACATTGTTTACTTCTCACATTGATTTTTTTAAAACAGTGAATTTATAGCCATCTAGGGAGTATCACACTTCCCAGATCTAGCACATGCTAGGCAATCCACTATCATATATCATTTAACTATCTTTTTGTGGTCTTGTTTTCTATTACAGTTAGTTACTCCTAGCCAAAAGGAATCTCTTGCAATTAGCATTAGATCAAGAATTCAGAACGCATGCAACAACCATCTATCGACCATAATAAACAAGTATTCCTCCTTAGCCCTTACCCTTATCTGTTTTGTCATTTCAAAAATGTAAAGAAAATGGTGAAACAAAGAGAGCCTTTCTTTTGATCAAGGTCATGAACTAAGTTGGGTATGCCACATGGGTGAGCATAGTGCAGATAAGTGTGTGAATTTTTTTTTACCATGTCCACATTAGGGGAGTGTATGTTGATAATTAATAATGTTAACAATAGGGGAGTGAATGTTACAAATATATTGTGTAACATTATTAATCTATTGTAATATTATTAATAATGAGTTTATATAAACTCGTATTAATAATATAGTTAGTATTTGGGTGAGTTGTGAGATCAACTCACATAGCTATTTTGGTGTGTGAGAGAATAAAGGCTTGTTAGAGTGATTCTAGAGATAAGAGAGAGATGTGAGGAAGACTAAGTGATAAGACTTGACTCCTAGATTATAGGATCAAGTATTTATATAAGAAGTTATCTCTAGATGAATACAACATCCCGAATGAATTCAATTTCTATATTATAATATTTGATGTTTTTGTTTTATATTATAGTGCAGTGTTTAACATCCACAAGCACATTAGACATCTTAGCTAAGTTTTTCGTACGTCGTAAGACATAATCCACTAGATGTTTGTTAGATCCTTGCTTAAGTTGCGCGAGTTAAGCATATGATATCATAGAGTAAATATTAATAGAAAAATGAATGAGAAAAACATCAAATAAATGTGTAAAAGATGTTACCGAGTAGACAGGTAAATCATAAAACCAACTCATTACATAATATTGTAGACTGCGAGGAAATAGCTTTGCTAGTAAAGAATGATAATATGCATAATCGAGACATACTACATGAAATTCTCAGAGATGCTCTTGAGGGTTGACATGGCCTTTGAAAATGGGAAGCTTGGGAGTGAGGAAATTAAGAGGAAGCACACACGTGGAAATGGCAGGTACAAAAGGAGTATGAAGTAATAAAGTGGAATCCAGAGATGGAGATGTGTGGGAAGTAGCTAATTGAAGTTGACGAATTTGAGTTTACAAATCTTGATATAAAGAAGTTAAATCATGCGTATTGGAAGAAGCGTCAAGTTGTGCATTACAAGAATTAGGTTGAATGATGGGAGTGGTAGTGTCGGGAATGGAAGTACAAGAAGATGAATGTGAGGTAGAGTGTGAAGAGGCCATGGAAGCCAAGGTGATGGAGAGTATCCGACAATAGGTGCCGAATAAACTTCATGAGCAGTTGTTAGGAGAGATGAAAGCAATCAAGTCCATAGTTTGGAATACTTCTCAAGATTATCACACAAAGCTGGAAGCACACCAGAAGAAGTGATCTTTTCTAATAGTTATTGATCAACATTTTTTTCTTCATCATATGAGTGCTCATTATCATATGCTTCAATATTTTTGAGAGGAACTCACTAAGAGTTATCGAATGGGTTATCAATTTCGGCCATTTATCTAGAAACCCTACGAGAGGATGGAGGAATATCAATATGCTCAACATACCAAAAATGACCACTATGGGTGACAGACATAAGAAAAAAACCCTAGAAAGAAGGTTGGAATCGAGCGATGGGTTCACTAAATGATTAAGAAAATATTGGAAAATAAATGTTAAATCCTAATTAAGTTACAACGCAGATATAGATGTGCAATAAAGTACGGCTTTGACACAAGCAAGTAAGCTACTAAATTTAAAACGCTAAATGCAAGAGAGAGGGTAAGATACTTAATTGATTCACAATAAATTTGAAGTTAAGCTGAGCTGGAAAATTTATGAAACTAGAAAGTAGAGTGTCGCAATTGATCCCAGAAAAATGCAGAACTGTCGCGAATGTCAGAACTAGGGCACCTGGACATGGTCAAGGGCACCTGGGGTGCTGTAGACCTCCTTTGGGTGCCTATGACTGCTCAAAATGGGTGTCACCTTTAGTCGTTTGTACTTCATTACTTGATTACCCAATTTTCCTGAAACATGCAAAGAGAAAGATCACCTTCAAAACCCTAAAACACATCAAATCCTTAGAAGAAAAATATGTAAATGGGGAGTTAGACTGACCCTAGTGGTCACCCGACTAAGTGAGCTTACAATATGGGTGTTGCACAACATTTAAAACTCCATGTAGTTCTATGTGTGTGTGTATAGAATTGTGCCCTAGGTGGCTTTTGTGCCAGATGCACTTGAATATCGAGCAATAGCTAGATGTAGAAGATGTAAATAGATGTGTGCATGGAAAAATGAACTTCCCCTCCTATGCATGTATGTAGAAATAACAGTTCCTTGTCCTTTTTTTGAAACTAGATGGATGCTTGAATGCTCTTATGATGGCCTTTGGATGCAACCTTAGGTGATGATAATAGATGCTTAGTGCTTGGTCCCTTATTATGGTCACATATCTTTTTATTTATATGATTCCCTTGTTAAAAGGCCGACCACCAACAAAAATAAGATTCCCAACAACTAGAAAGGACCCAAAAGATGTGAGCAAAATACAAAGAGGCCAGGGGCACCCAGAGGGGACAGGGGCCCTTGGGCGTTGGCATCCTGGTTGGGCGTTGTTGTCCAAACTCAAACAAACTAAAGTGTCAACAGACTGGGAAAGAAGGTGTGTAAGACCAAGAAGGAAACCATAAAGAAAGAAAAGAGGCCAAAGGCAGTGGTCAATTAGTATATTTCTCACTTATGAATCATACAAATAGTGGTATATGACTAAGACCTAGAAATGTACTCAAAATGTGTGATTTAGTGTCTACATCTACAATCAACGACCATGTGCAAGAGAAATCCCTTATAAAAAGAAAATAGGATCAACAAAAAAAGATGACATAGGAAAATTTCATTATTTGAATCTGATTATTTTACCCATTTTATAGGAGATTATGAAGGTATATAATAAGATATTTTTCATTTAGAGGCTCATTAAACTAAAATCCTTGAAAAATACATATGAAAATTTATCAACTAGACCTTCCCAATCACCTGGCTTAAGATTTAAAACAATATATCTTATATGTTCCTAGGCTTATTAAAGAAAGAGAGTGAAAGAGAGTCAAAGGGTGTGGTTAGGAACAATCTGATGGGGCAGGTGTGAAACATGTAGGTAAGGCAACATGAGTAACATGTACATGCCATGTATGCATTTAATTCTCGGTGTTTTCTTTCCAATTTTCCATTCAACAATTTAATTAAATATAAAATAAAACAACTTAAACCATTACAAAAGTCAAACATACTTTATAAGATCGGAATTGAAATTTAACTCATTGGAGTTCTAACATTTTATCTTTACATATGAAAAAGTACACCACATTACATTTTGCTAATATACTCACCCAATGCCACAATAAAATTTCTAACACACCTCTAAATTTAGTAGAAATAAATACCACAAATCTTTACCAGATCCACAACCCCAACTGGGAGAATAACATAACATTCTGAAAGAAAACTAAACACCACAAAATTTGATGGAAATTAGACATCATTGTATACATGTAGATATTTAAATTAAATTTTACATAATCTGGAGAAAAAACTGGGTTTTGAAAAAAGGAAGGTAAATTTATCTTTCTAGATTAAAAGGTTACATGCAATATGTGTCCGAGGAACTCTATGAACCATCAATGACATCATATAGTGCGCAAGGCTACTATACATGTGTGTTGTACTTATACATATATACATATGTATGTACATGTATGTATGTATGTATATGTGTGTATATACCTCATAATTAAATTTAGTGATGAATTTGAAGTTGTCCATCCAATAAAAGTAATTAATCCTATTCAACATAATATTAGCAACATCGTATATATATAGGCCTTTTGAGAGAGCAATTTAGAGAGTTTTTATAGAAATATTGTTTGGATTACATATGATTGTTGTTTGTATCGATTATTAATATTGAAGTTGTATTGATTATTAAGACAATGTAGTAATAGTAATGATGAAGACACTTTTTAAATTGGCTTACAATTTGATTATGTTTTGTATTATTGGTTTTCTGACACATGCAATATTTTATCATCAATAGGACTTATTTTCACAATTATTCCTCGCGTTCAACGACACAAAGACCTATGTAAATCCCTTCTTTTCTCTTACAAAATTTTCACAAAATTAACTCTCGACCCTTTTGTTAATATCAAAACAAGAGTGAACCTGAATGTTTCATGGTTTCCGCAACAAGCACAATTGATTTCCTTTCTAAATGGTGTGGGTTTTATCTATGCACAATAGAAAATGGTTGGCATTAAACAAATAAAATGTTGACATTTAGAGTTTTGAATGATATGGGCTTATGTTTAGATCTACATTTGGAGTACGATGCATTGAGGTCGAACACACCGCACCCCCTTCCGCCTCAAACGATTCACAAAACAGATACATTGTCCATTTGTGATTTCTCAGAAGAAAGAAGATATTCATTTAGATTTGTTTTGTCACATTATATTGATTAATGATTTTATTTTTATTTTTAGATTTTTGGTTGATTAATGTAAATACATATACACATATTCATTAAACATTTTAAAGCATTTTGCTATTATCGATCTTATCCATCTACTCGAATGCGTGTCATATTCCTTTCACAAAGTTCCAATTAAATAATAAATAAATATATCCTTGAATTAGTCAAAAGGCTCATTTGGGCATATATTTGGTTTATGTATATATCCTATTAGATTTTATTTTTACATAACTAGGATATGGGTGCGTGTGAATTGTCGTTGTAGTAGTATCTAAGGAAGAGCTTTGACCTAGGTGATTGGCTTGTTGCAAAGGCCTTTGAGAATGATATGTCACGTGTCGTCTTATTGAATTTACATTATTGACACAAGCTTGCAAAATGCTTTCAACGTAACTTGTAGTTTTTTTCTTTCCAACAACATTGTTGCAAGCTAACAAGAAGAAAAATAATTAAAAATAATAATACAAGATGGCTAGCAAAACACTAATCCCCTAATAAAAAAATAATCAAAATAATTTATCGTATGCATTGCCAATGAAATTGCCAGCAAAATATTGAAATTGTTCCACGTTCCATGTGGGTGTAGAGTTGGTGCATATGAGCAAGAGTTGTATTAGATCTAGCCCCAACTCCTCCATCTTCATCTCGGGTGATGCTGCCAACACCACTGGAGGCGGTGACGACGGACATGTTTAGTGTTGCAGGCTTCATGCACCTTGAAATTACTTTTGCTATTGTAAGAATTTACACTATGTCAAAACATCAATCCTACCTTGGTTGGTTGGTCTTATCTGACCCTGATTCATTGTAATATATTACGATCATTATGCTAATAGAGACAAAGTTGCACTTGAGGTAGCCCTCTCACTAACATAATCGTTGATTGGTTGCAGGATACATATAATTGTTATCTTTACTTTCGATGTCAAATATACCTTTTCAATATTTCTCAGAATTGTTATGACAAATACACAAACTTTATGTACCTTACTACCCAAATGATACACATATCTTCACTACATCGTTAAAATTTCTTAAACTACTCTACAACCCCTCATATTTTACTATCCCCATAACATTATGAAATGAAATGAAATGAAAGATTTTAATGACGTCCACGAGATTAAGAGTCTATGGGACCACAAAAAAACTAAGATTTTAATCAGATTTCAGACTCCTTTCAATATCCACTCTTTGGCTGTGAATCTTGAGGATGAAACCCGCGGTCGCTTGAAGCTTTGTTCCTTCGAAGAGTTCCTCTAATCTGTCCACCCTCAGGTTGTTTTCGTACTGAATACGAATATCATCATATGCTGAACACTCCATGACGAAATGTCATTATGTCTCGACGACCCCTTTGCTGCAAAAAAGACAAATTCTCCTTTCCCAATCTTCCTTTGGAATAGTCCATCTACTAGTTTTGCATCAAAGATGATACGATCCGGTTCTTAACTATGCCACTAGAATCCTTGCTTTACCCTTGATAGTTGCCCCTAGATAAGCTTTTTCATCATGTTCCCCAGTGGGATTGAATTCTCTGATATAATATGCTTTCTTTCGACCAATCTGACCCATCCACATGGCAGTCTTGAACTGTTCTATCACATAATTTTTTATTTCCCTGTTGCTGTTAGGACACTCTTGCAAGTTGATGCCCCATTTGTTCATCCGTTTAGTATTCTAATTCATCCAGATTTTCTTTCTGCGTTCCAAAGTGTCGTCCACAACTATTTTGGGCCAGCAAAGATTGTCCATGCTTTCAACTTTTTTTAGATAGCTTATCATCTGAGATATTGCCGAAGCATCCAACGAGAAAGTACCCGCTTCAATGAACAAGATCTCATAAGGAACAATTGATTTGACTTTAAGGGTGCTTGTGATTAGATGTTTCTGGATTCTTTCTACCTATCTCCACCCGTGATTTGACATGCTACTTCCCCAAACTTCACAGCCATAGAGTAAGGAAGGTAATTGTAGCTCCAAGCATAAAAAGTAAGGAAGGTAATTGTATCCATTTGCAGCCATAGAGTGACTGTAGCTCCAAGCATAAAAAGCAAGGAAGGTAATTGTATCCATTTACCCGTTGTCCTTGCACTAAAGACACCAACGAGTGCCACTGCGAAGCATGTCTTGTAATGCAAGAAGGGATGCATCTGTCGTTAAGGATATCTAATTTTGTAAGGACACGTGGTACAAAAAGGACTTGATTTCTCCGTCGCCACGTCATCGACTTGACCCCTGCGCCACATGCCTTGACAGACTCTGTTATGTATGTCAGACGGCGGTATTAAATATTTGTCTTTTAGTTGGAGGCGTCGCTATCGCTATCGCCTCCGCCAAAATAGAATATGATTAGCTTAAAAGCTGTTTTCCAAGGCGGACAAAATGGAGGCAGCGGCTGCGCTTAGCGTTTTCGATATCACCACTATTTGTTACGCCCACGCGGCACGCTAATACTGGCCGGACAAGAAACAAAGTCAAAGCTGTCAGGGTGGCAGAAAGCCGGAAAATGTGATATCGGCGTGCCCGCATACCGAGTTCACGTGGAGACTTTTTCAAACACCCAAATTGCATGAGGAGTTTGAGAGTCATCCAAGTAAATTCTTAGAAGAGTATTTGATTCCGATAATAAAGAATGTGCGAAGAGGTAATTTTAGAGGAGGATTTTTAGACTTTTTGAAACTATTAGGGGAAGGCAAGTAAACACATTGAACTATTATGTTGGTACTTGAGGGTCACTTTCATTGGGGCATCATTCCTATTAGTGTTAGGAGTATGATATATGGGTTGTATATATATATATATATTTTTTTAAGCTCTTTTTTTATACAAGTCGACGGGAATATGGTGGTGGAGGTTGTGAAATCTGGTTGTACTCCTTCAAACTACATTTGAAGTTTCTAATGCCTTTTCAACAAACTCATTTTTGTGCATGCCCTGCCACCATGATAGTCCACGAGACCCCATATTTGAGGTGTTTGTCAAATAGGTCTCGTGTCTTATGTGTTGAAATCACTACATTCCACAAGAAGAAATCACGCTAATGAATTTTATCAAACAGTTCACATGCCTTGTATATACTTCTACATTTTTCATTCATATCAACCATGAATTCTAAACTGTAACATTTGTCAAGAATCACTTTTCTATAGTTCTTTAATGAATATTCACACATAGTTTTAAAGCTCCCATTTTGGCATAAGGTAAGAGGATGTTGGCAAAGGTTATGGAGGTTGGCTTTAACCCTGCCAAATTCATTTGTGCAAGCTTATGTTTACATATTGCTTTTAATGGATGTTTATGCCCCACTCTAAAGTTCTAAAGTTGGCACAAGCTAAGAGGGTGCCAACATAGGCTGTGGGGTTTGGTCACACCCTGTTGCTAGCCTAATTTTCTCCCCATCACTAACAAAAAGCAAACATTGAGCAAAGATGTATTTTTCTTTGCTCTGCACAAACCAAAAGTTAAGGAGCAAACATAGGTAGCAAAACATTAAAGTGTATCAAGTTTGTTGCAAACCTAAGCTCCTTGTAGGCTACTACGGCAAGATTGTTGACTACCAATGGGCAGAGTCATCCAAAGAATGTGACTTTCATCTAACCCATGTTAGACATATTACATGTATTCCATAACAACCACAATGGAGGTTGTTCCTTCATTGAATATGTCAGCAACAGTTTAGATTGTGGTCACATGCCATCTAAGGAGCGATGGAGGGACCAATACATTTCAAAGAGGTGTTGTCTCTCCATGGTCCATTTGAACACTATGATTTTGGTAGAATAAAATTATATCATCTTGCTTGAGGTTGGTTTTCTGACATTATTGGTGAGAAAGTTGGGAAAGTAACTCAATGACTACTCTATGACAAACTCGCTTATGCGGAATATGAATTTGAGTCCATATGGTCCTTTCATACTTGCGCTAGTTTATTCCCAGTGTGGTCTCATGGCCGGTTCAACTGTCAAATTGTAAATGGGTTTGTTGAGAGGCCATGGAGACTACAACAAAATGTGTTTGATTGGTGTAATGTAGCCCTTATATTGAGTTCATCACTTAGCTTCTTGTTGAGCCACTCATCTAGCTCCCTCACAAAAATCCCCACCGAATGCAAATCCTAGGTGCTAATCTTTTGTCTCACACAAATCTTGAGGAGCATGTATCACACTCAACCTATTAAACGAATGAAAAATGTGTAAATAACTATCACATTTCAACATTGGTGATATGGTTTACCAACGACAATAATTTTTTTGGTATGAAAAATATGGCGTCAAACTATTTTCTAGGACTGGAATATCTAGCGTTGGTTCCACATTAAATAATATGTGGGCTAATGAGAATAGTTTGAAATTACCAAAGGGAATACACTAACAACTCACAAGCATGTAGCTTTGGTTATTTTGTGGGTCAAAGAAAACTTAATTTTAATTTATTTTAGAAATGGGGCTTATGTGGGAAATATTACATAGGAATTTGAGATCATTAGTTATTTTAATTCATGTTCACTTTGACATCAAAAGTTATTTTTTGGGGTTCACGGTAACTAGAAGGGAGCTATTATTGGGGACTTGGGGTTGTGAATCAGATTTAAGCAGATTAGGTATGCTCTCATGGGGTGTGCACATGAAGGTTGGAGTGGGCTTGGGAAAAGTTTACTTCGCCGGTAGAGATGGGCTTATTTTTATGGTTTGTGCATTTGTAATAAAATAGTACTAACACAACCCATTATGTATCCTCACAAAAATATATTACCTGACACCTTTTCTAATTTAAAAACTTATTTTTTTATATATTAAAATGACCCGGTGCCTTTGATATTTAATAAAAAGTGTACTTCTTAAAAATTGATTAACATATAGTGCAAGAGAGCTCACCATGGACCTAGGCTACAACAGAGCTTATTGCAAACTATGGTACATCTTGTTGTAGAGGGTTAAAAACGTGCTTTTCACCCTAGTATGCACAACCCACCAATTGAGACATTTTGCATTTCTTTATGTTAATATTAGAGCTATATATTTTGTGTTATATGATGTAATCAATTTCAATGTTATATCAGAGTGTTACATATACAGTGTTATATTTTTGGTGTCATATATTTTATAATCATTATATTATAGTGTTGCACAAAATTCAATAGTATTGTATATATAGTGTTATATATCCAATGTTATATGATATAATCAATTTTAGTATTATATTATAATGTTACTCAACCACCACCAAGAGACTAGCACTAATAGGCTTAAATTATGAATTGATGTTTTATGCTTGAATTATAGTGTTCTTAGTGATATGTTAGCTAGATTCTTATAGTAGAAAATGACTATTATGAGACTAACATTAATGGAGTTAAATTACAAATTGATGTATTATGATTGCATTTTAGCTTTTTATAGTGATGAAAGCTAAATTCTCGTAGTGTATTAATAAACTTGACTATATATAATTTTAATTCGTTTGTGAGTGAATAACTAGGAAATTCCAAAATTCTTGAATAAAAACATAATTTTCATTAAATTTATGATAAATAAAGTGTTGGGCCTTGAAAAATGACTAAGTATTGAAGCGCACGTGCACAGGGCTAATAGGAGAAACGTGCGTAGGTGGTGAAATGGTGAACGCGTGCAAGTTGATCAATGTCTATGTGCAGACAATGGAAAAGGGCACTCAAGGGTTGTTTCTAGAAAGGAAGAGGACATAGTCAATTTTGGGGGCATGATGCTAAGTATAGAGATGGCATAGGTAACATGCAAGAGAAGGATCCATGTAGGAGGTGTCTATTTTTGGAGTAGGAGACTAGCAGTTAGAACTGAAGTATGAAGACTTGGAGGTAATGCAAGGCTATTTTGGGATAAGTGAAAGGACAAGCGACATATAATGTTTTGAGCTAATAATAGGGTAGGAACTAAAGTTATCTATAGATGATCTATTGTTAGAAGAGCTTGCATGTTATCTGGTTGTTCATCTAAACTTTGCATGGCTATTCTTAGCATGTAGCCTATTTTTGAAGGTACATGAGTAGTGAAGAGAAAGTCCCCACTACCTATAAATATGTATTGATTTACACGGCTTAGTGTGTCAGATTTGTAATACAGTTATGTTGTTGATTCATGAACGCAGATGACTTATGGTGTCACTATTATGTAGGTATTCAACTTCTGTGTTTTACAGTAATTAATACAATGGATCTATGTGGCTGGATATTGGTTGTTGACATAACTATGACTAGTTCTTGCATGGTGAATTTAATCTTGATTCTTGTATAGTTATTCTTACATATGGTTATGGTCTAGATCTAGTTTATGTTATGAACAATACTTGATTACCGCTTATGGATCTGAAATATTTGTATGATCATGTTAACTCCTTGAACATGCTGTCATAAAAGAGGGACTTGGTACCCTTGTGCGCTTCAGGTGAGCGCTCAGGCTTGCCTGAGTGATGTGCCAACACGCCTTGGGCTATTTGGTGAAATAAAAGACTGCATTTTGTTTCCGTTTTTGGGACCTCTTTTCTAGTTGTTTGTCAGGATGTTTCATGATGAAGACGTAAAGGTTGAATTTGGCTAACATTGAGGATTGGTTAGAAAATCTAGAGGAAGACTATGTTCACATATTTAACACTAGACCTGAATTTGATGCATGCATGTGGGTTGAACAGAATCTGTATCATGATCTCTATGAGACGTTCTTTTCCTATTTGCCTACAGAGTTGTATGAGTGGATGGTAGCATATGCATCGAAGACAAATTGGAGTTATAGAGCATTTTTTTGAACGTAGGAGGATTTCTAGAATTTGCATGATGTTGATATGACTTGGACACGTGTTGTAGATAATTGGTGGAGTGGTGTTTTGAATAGATATATTTTGGAATACGTGGTTTCTACTTTTTCCTGTCCAGAGGTTGCTAAATTTTAGTTCCAATGTGGACCCAGAGGATCTTATTTACGCGTTATCCCCTTAGTGATTAAGATCTTGATCGTGACCCTAGATTTGGAGCAGCGTCCTATGGCTAGCTAAACCCCACTATGTGCGGGGGTAGGAGTAGGTGTGGTGAAAGATGGAAAATTTGGTGGCAGAGAGGGTTAAGTTTAATGAAGTGCATGACAGGGACTTGGTAAAGCAACATGAAATTACAGAAGGAATGGTGTTATGGAGAGAGATGGCTCGTGAAGGATTTGGAGCTCACGTGGAAGACGTTGAGCTAGAGAATATGGAACTCCCCCATTTGGGTAACCATGGTAGAGAACTGTCTTCAGTTTCAGATGATAGTGCGTATGAGGAAAGAATAAGAACCGTAGGTTTGCATCTGATCTTACATGGTGACCTAGCCCTTACACTTTGTGTTCCAGTTCCTGAGACATTTATTGAGAATTTGGCTAGTATAGGTGCTTCAATAACGATAGGTAGATCTCATTCTCACTTAAGTTCAGGAGTTAATCAGGTACCACATTCATCTATGGCGGCATTGATGTTATCTTTGTTATTTAGAGGTCCAGTGGGAGGTATATTTTCTGGCATGTCTTCAACACATAATGTGGGCACGCAGAACATTGGTATAATGTTTAGAAGTAGTACAACTTCACAAACATGAGAATTCATTTTAGTACAACTTTTGGAACACAAGGCAACACATCCTCTGGTTCATTTCCTGCTACAGGAGGACGATTAGGTGGCTCAATATCTGGTGGATCTAGTGGTTCTGGAGGCGGGGAAACATAGGAGTTAATTAGGTACCACATGCATCTATGGTGGCATTGATGTCATCTTTGTTATTTGGAGTCCAGTGGGAGGTATATTTTCTGGCACGTCTTTAACACATAATGTGGGCACATAGAACATTGGTATAATGTTTAGAAGTAGTATAACTTCACAAACCATGGGAGTTCAATTTATTACAACTTTGGGACACAAGGCAACACATCCTTAGGTTTGTTTCCTGCTACAGGAGGATGATTAGGTGGTTCAATATCTGGTGGATCTAGTGGTTATGGAGGCAGGGGAAACATAAGAGGTAATACAGGTTCTGGATCTAGGGGACACGGTCCGTACCAACCCCAACAATTGTATTTTGAGATGTCTCTTCGTCTCCCAATATACAGAGGAATTGAATATGCAGCGGAGCACATGCATATGTGTGAGATACTATGGCATGTAAAAGGGATCACAGCTCTCGAGCGTAAGGCAAGTCAGTTTGCTACTACTTTGCAAGGGTGCACGTATAGTTGGTAGAGGAAATATGATCCAAACCAGACTTGTGTAGAGTATACTGCATTGCATGATGCTTTCTTAGCAGAGTTTCACATACCCGAGTTTGAATAGAAGAGCATCATTGTGTTAAAGAACATCAAGCAAGAAGGGAAAATTTTAGTGGCGAATTTTTGTAAACTCGTGAATATTAGGGATTTTGGAAATTGGAAATGGTGAATTTTCCACAGTTGGCTGCCACCCAATTCACCTAAAATTTTCACTGACAAGTCATTTGTATGGGTTAGTTTGCCTACTATTTATATGTAAATATTAACTTATGTATGTATTTTACCAATGTTTCTAATCAAAATGTGCAAATATCTGTTGAGGTATAATACATACCTTGGGGGGTTGCAAGGAGGGATTTAATATAGACGTCCAACAAAGAGTGGTTTTTCATCCAACTTGGGTTGGATGACAGCTAATGGACGACCATCCAACCTAGGTTGGATGGTCATCCATTGGATATCGTATAACCCAGGTTAGACGGAAGGTAATGGACAGTCGTCTAACACCCTTACAACTATGTGAAATCCAAGAAAATTATGCCCTCCCAAATTTCCTTTGCCACGAAACATTTTTTCATAAATTTTCCATTGATTAGAAAGTCAATTTTGGGGATTCACCACCCATTATAAACTAATTTTTCAGAGGGTGGGTCTTAAAATGAACCCTGGGATTATTTCACCAAGTGGAGCGAAGCAATTGTGCTCAAGGAGGTAAATGAGTCTAGTATGTTGGACTTCTATGAGGGTATAATCACAAGGTTTGGCGTACCTACCACAATCATATCAGATAATGCTTTGGCCTTTCTTGGCATAAGGATCACTGAATGGGCTATTAGAAATGGATTATATCTCAACACTTCATATAATTACTACCCCATGGTAATGGGCAAGCTGAGTCCATGAACAAAAACTTGTTGAGAATCATAAGAAGGAATCTTGATGAAAACCAGAGGACCTAGCACAGAAAGCTCAAATTAGCCTTGTGGGATGATATAATTACACCCAAAAGGTCTAAAAGTAGCTCTCCATACAAGCTAGCTATAGAAGAGAATCAAGGATGTCTATATCTCTTGAATTATTAGTGTTAGAGCTTCTCAAGCAGATGGATCTAGTTGAATTTGAGCCCATGGAAATCAGGTATGTGGAACTCATGGATTTGGAAGAGTTAAGAGAGCATGCAATGTAAACCATGGAGAAAGATCAACCATTGATCAAGAGGAGCTTTGACAAGATGGCCAAAACAAGGACATTCGAAAAATGAGACTTGGTGCTAAAATGGGATGTAGATCAAGAAAAATCAGGCAAACATTCCAAGTTTGATGCAATATGGAGTTGTCCATACATGATCACAAAATGCAAAAGTAACAATGCATACTGAATGACCAAGTTGGATGGTGAAGAATTACATATTCAAGTAAATGGAATCTATCTCAAGCATTGTTACTGAAGTGAATTCTCACCCTTGTACATATTAGTTTAGAATTCCCATTCCTCTAAGTGCTTTTAGCACAGTGTTTTGTTGGTAAGAGTAGGTTGCTTTCAGTAGAAGAAGTGCTTGTGCACACTCTGCATGTTCCACTTGGGGTGTGTATAATCTTCCTATTTTGTACATAGTTTTGTGCTTCGTGGTTGCTTTTGCACAATTCAACTCATTAGAAGTGGGAATTTTTAGGAGAGGAAGAAATTTTAACATAAGTCATAAGTGCTTTCCAAATCAACAAGTGCTCTAGTTTCAACAGTGTTTCAAGTGGCTTAGGGACCGGATTTCATATTTTCAGATCATTTTTTTGTTTACTAGGCTAACTCCATGCCCAATGAATGCTACAAGGCCACTGATCAACTCATCTAACAGGTAGATGTCTCAGTGAGTCACCAAATTGTTATCCATTTTTACCCCCTTGGTAAAATGGACAACTGGAGAAAATTGGAATTGGAGAAAATGGTGAAAGTTAGTTTTTTCGGGGGCTTCAATCCATTTTTCCTAACTCCCTAACCCAGAAAATTCTAAAGAGTTAGTGAAAAAATGAAAAAACCAAAGAAATCCATGGAGTGCTGCAGAAGTGTCGTAAAAAGCCACACTACAGAAAATAAGTGCCGCGGAAAGCCACAACAGAACAAAGGCTGTGGAAAACTGCAGAAGAACAAAGTTTGCGGAACACCGCAGAAAAAAGTGTTGCAAAAGAAATCCACAGAATGCCGTAGAAAGAGAAAGTCATAGAATTCCATAAAAAGAGAATGTCGTAGAAAGAGAAAGCCACAAAATGCCACAGAAGACTAAAGTTGTAGAAACTCGAAAATCCGCGGAACAAAGGTAAACGACATTTTTTTGCACAAAACTTAAAATGGTCATGAATTTTTATCCGTTGCTCCATTTTTTGCAAATTTTATACCGTTGGAAATATATCAATGTTCTCTATGAAATGGGAATTGTATTTATCAATTTATTGAGGTTAGATGTGCAAAAAAATGGAAAACGTCTCCAACATGAAAATGCACAGTTCCAGGCCCAACCACCACAATTAATGAAGTATGACACCCCATTTCTTCTTTGAAAAGCTAAAGTGCATGGGTGGAATTATTTTTAAGGATGCTCTATGCCATTTTTAGATAATTCTAATGATAGATTGTTGGTGGGTGAGAGATTAAATATGAGTTTCACTTTTCCTCTCTTCTCTCATTCACTTCTATATATTGTAAACTCTTCTCATTTGAAGGGGGAGATATTTTGGGACTTAGGGATCAATTTTTCAACTATGGTTAACTCAAT
The DNA here is from genome assembly GCA_019776745.2 of Taxus chinensis. Taxonomy (NCBI): domain Eukaryota; kingdom Viridiplantae; phylum Streptophyta; class Pinopsida; order Cupressales; family Taxaceae; genus Taxus; species Taxus chinensis. Next base: position 464,860,749 of record CM034156.1, on the reverse strand, counting down.
TCCATTAAGCTATAATCAAAACAATGGGCATGAACAATGTATTAGAATGCCTCTATTTTTGTATAGACAAGTACACAGTTGAGACCAAATTTACGGTGGGAAAATCTTTTTTTGTGGAGAAAAAATCACTAAAATCAACCCTCTGCTATTTATTTTACACTCATTCCTTGAGTCTCTATAATGATCTCAACTTTTTTGAGCATATTTTCACTCAAACTAGGCTAAAGCCATGCCCACTAGAATGGTTTAGAAAGCCACTGATCAACTCATCTAACAGGTAGATGTCTCAGTGAGTCACCAAATTGTAACCCATTTTTACTCACTAGGGAAACATGGACAAAATGGACACAATTACAACTTTCTCAAAATGGTGAAAGTTTGATGTTGTTTCCCCAACTGATCACGATCCATTTTTCCTGGCTCTTCATTCAACATTCACAAAATTCTCAAGATTTAGTGACTCAAAATGCAATCACTTCTCTAAATTATTATACCTTATGTAGTGAATGCAGATATTGTTCGTCATTCAGCTACACTATCTTAGTCAATTAAGTGCCGCGGAAAGTTTCATCAGAACAAAGTTTTATGTGCTCAAATAGTGCAGACACACCTTTGTTTTCTTGAACACCGTATATAGAAGTTTTTCTTCCTTGATATTACTACCTTACAGAATGCATGTCTCAAGCATTCAGTACTTTACAATTTTCTCATACAAAGTCCATTTCGTAGAAAGCACAATTGTTCCACACACTGCCACAGACTACTTAAGTTGTATGTAAGTCGAAACATCTGTTCTCATCTTTCTCCTCATCGACTTTTATGTTCTTGTACAAGGCTTATAATGGTCATTCATCTTTATCTGTTGCTCCATGACCTCTTTACCAATTTTATACCGTTGGAACTATATCTATGTTCAAACCTCTTTGACCATATGGGATATCTTCTCTTTATACACTTTCTTGAGGTTAGATTTGCAAACAAATGGAAAACGTCTCGCAACTTGAAAATCACACACTTCATTTTCAAGCTAAACCACTCTTCACATTAATCAAGTATGACACCCCATTTCTTCTTGCACAACCTAAAGTACATGTTTTAATTCTCTTGTAAGCATAACTTGCATTTTTTTGTTTTTCACCATCTTCCTTTTTAACCTACTGGTGGGTGAGAGAAAAAATATCACCTTCAAATTTCTCTCTTCTGGTGCACTCACTTCTATTTTTTGTACCATCATTGTCATTTTTGTCTACATGGGGAGACCCCTCATCTTGGGACTTCTAGGCTTTGAAACTGCTTGACCCTTCATATATCTCAACTTCTCTTTTCTAGTTCTGTAATCCTTATCATGGGACTTGAAGAATGTCAAGCTCTGCCACTATTTTGTACAAAGAATGGACAATTGAAGCATTCCAAGACCTTAACACATCTTTGTCCCTGGTGTCCTCTGAACTCTTAGAATTTATTTTATTTTCTTTCCTTAGAAAATCAACTAGTCCTTCTGATTGAATTTAAGAAGCATATTTCCTTTGATCTAGGCTAATTCCATGCCCAATGAATGCTACAAGGCTCACTGATCAACTCATCTCCCAGGTAGATGTATCAGTGATTCACCAAATTGTTGATCCATTTCAGCTTACCATCACCTAGGTCAACTTGATCAACTAGAGTTAATTAGACATAGGAGAAAATGGTCAACTAGCTCACCCTTTTCGTGAAGCTTAAAAGTTCATATATTTGATCAAAATTTCTCACCCATAAAATTCTAAAGAGTTAGTTCCATCTTTGATAAAACCAAAGAAATCCGTGGAGTGCTTCATAAGTGTCGTAAAAAGCCATTCTACTATGCCCCAATAAGTACCGCGGATAAGCTTTCAAACAGAACAAAGGCATTTGAGTAGAATTTTTTCTTTTTAGTAACCCTAAAATATTGCGGAACAATGTATCAATCAGTGTTGCAGAAGAAATCCACATGCATTCATGTTCACCATATTAGAGAAAGTCATAGATATTTCTCTTGATCTTGGATGGATGTCGTATGACCAAGATAAAAATATTTCATACTTGCTCGCAAGGAGAAACAAGTTCAAAAATACTTCAAAAACCTGCATCTCTATTGGTAGAACCGACATTTGCACATTGTTGCACAAAACTTAAAATGGTCATGGAATTCTCCCTTATCCGTATTTGATCCATGTTCTAAAAATATTGATAGCAATGTGGAAATCATATCAATGGTACATACTATGAAATTTGTATAGGTATTTGTGAATTTTGGTTGAGTTTGAATGAGACATTTGAACAAAGATCAAGTGGTAAAAACGTGTAGAAACATGAATATCCAACTGTATCTAGGCCCAATAACCATTCAACAAATGATTTATGACACTCCAAAATGAGTGAAAACACAGAAGCTTAAAAGTGTTTTGACATTGGTGGGACCTTCCTCCACTATTGTCCAAAGTATTTTCAAGTCATAATCAAATACCCATCAAGATCAAATTACACAAATTGCAGGTGGGTGAGACAAGGTGAAATATGAGTTTCACTTGAGAGATCTTCTATCATTCACTTCTATGAGATTGTAAACTATTCTCAAGTTTGAAGTGATCACTAGACAAACTAGAGAGATTAATATGTGTTAAACTAAATTCAATTAAACATGCACTTTAAGCCCTAAGTTTCCATTCAAGTATGATGATAATTCTTGATACACCAAGGACAAGTACTTGAAGAATCTCATTTATGACTCTATTACAGTGCATAGGGTACTTAAATTCACTCTATGCAATCATTTAAATGTGAATAAAAATTCAATTGTTTACCCCTGATGTACTTCTTCTAGCACCCTTGCATTTAGAGAAAATTCTTTCCATCATGCTACAAGTTCTTGTATGATCTTTGAGATTCTTTTGAAGAGCATAGTTTTACAAACTTTACTGAGGCTACAGTCCTATGCCCAATGAATGCTAGAAGGTCATTGGGAGCAACTCATCTAAGATATAGATGCCTCAGTGAGTCACCAAATTGTTATCCATTTTTACCCAAGAAGGATGAAAATGGACAACTGGAGAAACATATCCAATAATGAGTGAAAAAACTCAAAGTTAGTGATATTTAGGGGGCTTCAAAAGGAGATATTTTCTTTTGTCCCTGATCTCAGAGAATTAGCTTGAGAGTTAGAGAAAAAATTGCCTTACAAAAGTGAATAGAAATTTTTGACGGAGTACCTCCAGAAGTGTCGAAAAAAGCCATTTTTCAATAAATAATTGCCGCGGAAAATTTACTCCAGAACAATTCCTATGTATGATTTATCCAGAAGGAATCTCCATAATTTTGCGTAGACACCTTAAGAAGCCAGACTGCTCCTAATGCATTTCTCAAAAATATTGTTTTAGTAAATATTGAATAACTCAAAGAATTCGTCTACAAAATATGATGATATGTCGTAGACATGAGAACATTGCCAAGACATGCCACATATACACCTTCCATATGCAGTTAACTAGTGATAGGTTTTCCTATTAATCTCTAGGTCAATCTCATTTTCCTTTGAGAACACAACTAGTTCTCAAGACCCCTTCTCAATGCAATGTGAGTTTTGACTCCAGAAGATGAACTAAGGCATTAAATTTCTGCAAATTTTACATCTTTAAACACATATACCAAAGTTCTCTATGACCATGGGAATCTGTAACCATTTCATACCATGTCATTGAGGTTCTATGCTTGTAGAAACACCCCCAAACGTCACCAACATGATATTGAGACAGTGCTTGGCCCAACCACCTGGAAATAATCCTTAACCACTGAGCACCCCATTGAATCTTCCATATGATATGAATGTTCTTGGGGGACTCTCCCTTTACCATCAATGTTAGTGACATCAATGTCTTTTTTACACCATTTAATGACCAGTTGTCCAACAGGTGAGCAGAAAAAATCCATGAGTTTCACTTTTCCTCTCTTCTCTCATTCCCTTCTATATATTGTAAACTCTTCTCATTGTTTAGGGGGAGATATTCTAGGACTTAGGGAAACTCATGAATTTTGGTTTCTCAATTCCATTGAGTTGTAATCCTTCCCATGGGCCTGTAGAATATATTTGTACCTCTATTTTGTAGATATAATGGACTGTTGCAACCGTTTAAAGCCATAAAATCTCTATATTGTAGTGATCCTCTCAACCCTTTCATTTATTTTATCTTGCATATCCTTGACTCTCTATTCTTTCTGTTCTATTATGTGCATATTTCTATTATTTTTAGGCATGTTTTGTTAAGTTTCATGTGTATTTTGTGTTAAATGATATTTTGGGACTATGTCAAAGCTATTTTCGCTTCTCTTAGTTGCATTTCTCTTCAATTTTCTCCCTTGGTAATGCATCTCACTCACTTTTATTGGTGATATCACATCCTTAGTGTAATATTTCCCATATTTTATGCATTTTCCTCTCTCCCTGGTCCCTTGGAATTATAGAATAGGATTAGGTAAGTGTATTTTCAGCATTAGGGGTAAATTTTAGTATTAGATTAGGAAGAGGAACCATCCTACTCTAGAGAATTATCTCAAATGTAAGGTCTCACACCTTGAGATAATTCCATGTTACCCAATTACACTGATTTCCTAGTAAACTAACATGCAAGAAATTTAGAGGGTGTTGTAAGTTGGTGATAACAGGTTCTTCTTTATGACTACAAGTTTTTGTGCCACCCTAGAAAGCTCAAAGTGGATTTTTTAGGACCATATGTTGTGACTTATATACTTGATTCAGGTGCTTTCCAGTTATAGGTGTTGGATGGGACACAATTGCTTGATTATTTTAATGGAAGTAGGCTGAAGCCCTACTATAAATAAGTCTTTTTGGTGTTTGTAATAAGGTAGTATTGCTAGTTATATTAGATTTCTGTTAGTGCATTCCTTTATATGTGTTTCCTTTCATCGTCGATATGCTTTGTCAATTTAGTTCAATGTTTTGTGTAATAAGCGCGCTTGCACGCCAGTAGCTGATTTCATTCTGAGTAACTTCATGTACAAAGGACCGCACATACCCTTAGTGTGGGGTGGATTGAAGGAATAGAAGGGAAAAATATCACGCATAAGGGATCCTAAGTACCAGATAAGTACACATAGTGATGGTGATGCTGGTTGTTGAAAAATGATGATAAGATGTCATAAGGAAGGTGGTGATAACAAGGACAATGCCAAGGGAAAAATCCACATACAAGGAATGAAAGCACAGGGAAACATGAGGTGGGCAGTGACATGGAGAAAAAGGTTGATGTATTTCAGTGTTGGGAGTGCATGAAAGGAGGTTAGTGTTCAGTGTAGTTTGTGCACCAGAAGGTTGCAGAGGATACACACATTAGACGTGCGGAGGAAGCGCGCTTGGAAAAAAAAAAAAATCTGAATTAATTGTGACAATATAGTGGTAGGTGGCATTGTAACTAATGTTGTAAAAATCGAAAAGACTATAAATAAAGGGTCACGGTAAGTCATTTTTACCTTGTGAAAATTTTTGAAAGAGCTTGTGTGAGCTAGGGAATATTTGTGAGTATTGACGAATGATCGAGTGCGAAGGTAAAGATATGCGAACGAAGATTGTAAAGAAGAACACAGTCATGTGCAAAGTGAGTGTGTGGAAGAAATTTTGTAGTTCAAACGAATGTGTGAAGGAAAGAAGGGTTTTTTGGTTAGGGTTTTGAAAACTAGGGCATGATTTGCAGAGTTTGTGTAGGAAAATTGTGTTTAAAGGTTTGAGGCATCAAGGGAACCGAACGATAAGGTGAAACTTATAGAATAACCAACCAATAATGACACTAAGGAGGAAAAAAACCATATCACCTAAGAAAAAGGGAAAGGTAGAGAAAAAACAAGTGTGGAGATAAATTTTAATGAAGAGTGGTATTCAAAAATGCAATATCTAGATGGGGTATTGTTGGGAATGGAGTGGGTATCCCACGTAAGGAAAATGGTTATTAGTGATTATAACCATCAAAATGATCAAACTGAGAATGACTTGACCTTGAAACTAGCTCGACCTACAAGAGAAAGGATGACTGATGACAAGTTGTTTTATGATGATTCAGTGAAGAGGGTTTTGGAGAAGATCAGGTTATTACAACTCTATGAACTACCATTTTTCGGGAAACCTAAGAGATTCTACTAGTGGTTGATGTTGCGTGTTCATGAAGATTAATTTTATTTCACTGGAAGGAGAATACACATAACCCCGTAGTTGATCTCCAAATTCACTGAACTCATCTGTACAGGGGAATCATTCGATGATGACTTGGGTGATAACGAAGCTATTAAAGAAACAACCAAGGAGTACGAGTACAAGAAAGGTGGGTGCGCCTTTTATATTCAAAGGTTAGTGATAAGGTGATGAAGATGGCCATGTACCTGCTTACCAAACTGAATGGACATGAAAGTTGGACCCAAGTCAATAAGATGTGGTTGAAAGTATGGAGGAAGATAGCTAAGGGGACCATCTACAACATTTCAACCTATATAGCAAAGGATATTATTGATGCCACGTGAGATGGAGATAAGATAATGTATGGAAACATATTGCTTTTGATCATATTCTCTGAGATTGGGGTTCCTAATTGGCTGAAAGATAACATATGGGAGTACCCTGAAGAAGACCCCTCCCCTGCCAAGAGATTTGTTGCTTATACTTGTGATACTATGACACCGACATACAAGGTGCACATAGATAAATGGTATAAGTGGATGCACGATGCCTTCAGCTCCAAGTGGAGGATCATTGAACAGTTGCTAGTTGTGGTAAAGGATGAAGTTGAATTTTTAGTTTATCAATAATTTTGTATTGGAAGGTTTACACTGACTGATGGCACCAAGAGCCCGTGGTGCAAATTGCCATTTTCCTTTACAACGCAGTATTTCCAAAGTGTTGTTAACAAGTTCAAGGAGGTAAAGAAGTAGATGTTTGATCTGAGTGAGGTAGACCAGGAGCATCATGATATGTGTCATACACTTTTCTACCCGAAGAAACATGCCTATGTAGAAAGATATGTCTCACATGACATACACATGCTCAAGCCAATTCTAATATAGATTGCTGGGACCACCGTAACAAGAGTTTATATTCATCTATGGCCCAAGTTTTCTGAAGGTGTGTATCTAGAAGATGATGTTAGTATACCTGAGGATGCTTTATAGAGAAGGAAGGTGGAGACACAGAGGAGAGGTAGGGAAGAGACTCCTACAAAGAACAGAGGGCTAAGTGCACATGAAGGCCAGGCCACATGGACAAAGGAGATAAGTGCAGGTATGAGTACTTATACTCGAAGGAGGAAGAAGTCTCTAGTGGTGAAGAAATAAAGGATAGTTAAAAGTTCTGACTCAGAAAATACAGATATCTTGAAGCACGAAGAGACAAAGGGTGAAGAGGAGGAACGAGAGCCTAGGGATAACCCCGCATATACAATGTGCACAAGTCTAGTGAGGAGTGAAGTGCACCTTTAGAGGACACTCAAGAGATAGAAGTGGGCAGAGAAGAAGAAGTTGGGACCAATACACAAGAGACTACACATGTTTCTGACCTAGAGTTAGAGACTGTTGTGGAACGAGAAGTCACACGGATCATTCGGAACTTGGTTAATCAAGAGATGGACTGCAGTATGGAAGAAGAAGAAGAAAAATAGAAATGTGGGAGTTTGGGAGTAGAGACAAGTTTGGTGGTAGGGTTCTTGAAGGGTACATGCATGCGAAGCAGACACGTGTACACTCCCTAAGGACCTACTATGTCATATGATGCAGATCCCAACAAGGTCTTACACACTTGTTACCAAAGCACAGTACCAACTGAACAAATTTTCAGCTGGTCATATTTTAATAAAGAAAGTGTGCTACCATGCACGAGAAAAATGTTGTCCTAGGAGTTTGGGTCTCATATTGATGAGATGGAATTTGAGGTAGACACGGGAGCCTTAATAGACACTTTTGCTTCACCGAGCTCCAAGGAAATGAATCTAGTGGTGGATTCTTAGCAATTAACTGATGAGCAAGCGTGTAATGCACTGAATAAGGTGTCGGTGGAAGTAGAGTCAAGAATTTTTGAGAAGAATAATATAATAAAGGTGATGTATAAGGAATTGGGTGAAAATAACAAGGAGATTGTTGAAAGATAAAAGGAGATAAAGGAAAAAGAACATATTATTGTGCAATTAAAGGATGAGCTGCAAGAGGAAAAGGGAAGATCGCGTGAGGCATATAAGAAGGCATAATTGATAGTGGACTCAATCATACTGGCGCACCTGGATCTGATCCCCCCTGTACAGAAGTATGAGACACCTCTCCACTATTTAGAGGATTTGATGCGCATAATTACTATGCAAAAGCAACCCCTTGCCTTAGCATTTGCAGAAGAGGTTATGGCATGACAAAAGAATTAGGAGAAGGAAAATATCAACTCAGTACACTGAGCTTCTAGTATCAGTCAAAACAACGTCTCATATGGTAGAAGTTGTCTATGACAACTGTGAAGACATAGATCAGGTGGCAAGTCTGCTAGTCGCCACTCATGAAGTAGATCTGAAGAAGTTCCAGACCAAGAACAAAGGAAATCGAGTAGAATGGGACATGATCCTTGTAGAGGTCGAGAAGAAGACTAAAGCAATTAATATCTTAAGGACCTCTATAAAGAATAAGATAAAGGAGTTATATCCCCAGGTAATGCGCAAAAGGGATGCACTAATAGATCTTGGCAAATAGTTAAAGACTATGGTTGAAACATTCAAAGCCAAGGGTGAATAGCTAAATTTTGAAGAAGTTAGTGCGATGATAAGAGATTTGTTAAATAAAGTGAAAAATGAAGTGGAGCGATAAAATGCATTTGAAGCATCATTAAATAAATATTTTCCCATCCTACTTACATAGTAACAAAATTCTTTCATTTTTGGTGCAAGCCAGGTAGATTCCTTTATTTTTTGACTCTTGGAGAATTCTTTATTATTTGGGAAGACATCCAAAGTGTTTTCGAGGAAGGACAATATACCTAGTGTGGAGTAATGTTGGGCCCTAAAAAATGACTAAGTATAGAAGCACGTGCGCACATGGCTAATATGAGAAACACGCGCAGGTGGTGAAATGGTGAGCGCACACAGGTTAATCAATGTTTATGCGTGGACAATGGAAAAGGGCACTCAAGGGTTGTTTCTCGAAAGGAAGAGGACTTAGTCGATTTTGGGGGCATGATGCTAAGTATAGAGATGGCATAGGTAACACGTAAGAGAAGGATACATGTAGGAGGTGTTTATTTTTAGAGTAGAAGACTAGCAGTTCAAATTGAAGTACGAAGACTTGGAGGCCACACAAGGATATTTTGGGACAAGTGAAAGGACAAGTGACATGTAATGTTTTCAACTAATAATAGGGTAGGAACTAAAGTTATCTATATATTATCTATTGTTAGAAGAGCTTGCATGCTCTCTAGTTTTTCATGTAAACGACATATGACTATTCTTAGCATGTAGCCTATTTTTGAAGGTGTATGAGTAGAGTAGGGCAAGTCCCCACTACCTATAAATATGTATTAATTTGTATGGTTTAGTATGCCAGTTTTGTAATAGAGTTATGCTGTTGGTTCATGAGCACACATGACTTATGGTGTCATTATTATGTAGGTATTCAACTTTTGTGTTTTACAATAATTAATACAATGGAGCTATGTGGCTGGATATTGGTTGTTGACATAACTGTGACTGGTTCTTGCATGGTGAATTTAATCTTGATTCTTGTATATGGTTACAATCTAGATCTAGTGTATGTTATGAACAATACTTTATTACTAGTTATGGATATGAAATATTTGTATGATCATGATAAATCCTTGAACAAGCTGTGATAGAAGAGGGAACTGATACTCTTGTGCGCTTCGTGAGCACTCAGGCTTTCCTGGGTGATGTGCAAGCACTCCTTGGGCTGTTTGGTGAAATAAAAGACTACATAAAGTATATGAACATAGTGGCTACATAAGTGAAACATAAAATTACTTTCAATTGTATTATATTTCAATATCCATAGTTAAGAAAACATAATATTAATAAATTATAAAATTAAGAAACACATTTTAAGTCTTCCCTTAGATATTATTTCCTACACAAATATCATTTTGATTTTTGTTGTAAGGATTATAATCTTACGAGTCTTGTTCTAAAGACTTGTAAAGTAATTTTACTAGTGGTTTTACAAAGGTATTGCACTTTTGTGATAAATTTGTTCAAACATATATCTTGTCCTTGTAAGGGATAGGAATGTGTATATATCTTGTCCTTATTATATGAAATTTAATAATGTCTTTTTGAGTTTTCACGTTTGTATGTTCATACTAGGATAAGATGGAATCATAGGGTGAATGTCTCTCGATGAATGGGGTACTCATAGGGAACACCTTGGATTTTAAGCACTTTATTATTGTGGATTAATTTCAAGCATCAACATAATGAACATTCTTCCCCAAAATGGCACAACACTCAAGACCTTTATCATGCGTGCTGGAGTGAGACATGTGATTCAATAAAATTAGTTAGAGAAAGATGAATAAGGTTTTGACATGTGGTGGCACAATAATTAAATAAGGAGAAGATAATATGGAGCTTTGTAGATGCTTGAGGGAGTAGGGAAAATTCTAGAGATTGAATATAATTTCCAACTCAAAGACAACTAGGCATTTTAGAAAAATTTAGAAAAGGATCTTCAAAATTATTCACACAACACATGGTTGTCCCAAGGAGTACACAACCTATATAATACATGTAGATCCTTATTGTTAAGGAATTTTACTTTTACTTTTTAATAAATATTTGTCTTAGTTGTATCTTAGTATTTCAATGTTAAGGGATTGGTTCTTGAATTATTGTACTACTTTGATGTAGCTTAGGGTTTCAAACAATGTCATGTTATTATTTATGCTTGTAATCGATCATGTATTGCTAGCTATGTGTGATTAAAGGTATAAATGATGTATGTTTTATATTCTCATGAGTATTTCTTGTAGCTCTATGTAGATTTTATGCATTTCCTTTCTAGGCTTTAAGTTTGTTTAGATCTTTGTAATTTTCTCGTAATATGGGGTTCTTGGTGTTATGTGTCTTGGGTGATAATTTCAAGTGTAATATTGATTGATTATGTTGGTGCATTGTAGAATTGTTTTATTACATGATTCACATTTTTGCAATGCAAGATACGTTCTTAGATTCTTCAAATTCACACGTCAAGATTTTGTTCCATTTTAGGGACCTCATTTGTATTGATTGTGAATATTTTATTTGAGCTATTGTGTAGTTGGAAATATTTTTTTAGATTAAAGTTATTTCTAGGATTTTTTGAATTATTGTGTTGAATCCCTAAGTATGGAAAACTAAATTTTTTACTTGTGAGGGATAGGTGATGGTAGGGTTCAATGGAAATTGCATCTTTTTAGATCAAGTTGAGAATGGAGGAATTCATCATTAAAGAAGTATATTTGTGAAGAAATTTGAGAGACATGTGTTATAGTTACATTTAAAGTGACTTGTGTTATATTTTACAACCTGAAGTCAAATTTAATTTCACAAGTTCTTAGAGACTATAAAGGGTGATGTTAGGGCATCTTTAACAACATTGACTATAACCTGCAACATTTTAGTAAATTATACTTTGACTTAAATTACGATTTAAATAATGATATTTTATATTCTTAAGAGATATTTTGGGAATTATCTAATGGAAACTTTATTTTCTTCATTAAATTATCTTATTTTCTTAATTAAGGTAGTATTTACTACAATTAAAATCTAAGTTGTTTGATCAATCACATGTGGCATTCAATAAGTGCATATTGAGCCCACTAAACAGAATGTGACAACCTAGAGTCATTGTACACTCAATATACTCTTGTCAAGTTCCTTTTGCAACCAATCACAATATTATTTGGATGGTGCACTTGATTAGGTCATAGCCATCCTAATTAACACATTTTTGGCAAGCTAATGTCATTTCAAAATCAATTTTATCTAACTCAACTCCCCATGAAATCAATCACTTGACTGGTTGTATTGGGAATTCAATTAGTTAAAACCAAGTGCCCCATGTAATTATGATATGAATTGTTGCATAAGGTCTTCAATTAAATAAAATTGACTCTAAATTGGCCTTACGATGTCACAAATGTGTTAAGGGGGCTCAATATTCCCTAATCTAGTTCTCATACAACCAATCGAATGATTACTTTTATGAGGCACTCATATAAGACATATCAATCCTCATAAACACCAAATTGACACCCTAACGTCATAAGGGGGTTCAATTTTTTCCTTAATTTGACCTATTATGACCTAATTTCTCCTAATCTGACCCAATTTCAACTAAATTAACCTAATTTCCCCTATTTAGATGTAATTTCTCCTAAATTGACTAATTATGCCTAACTTGAACTAATATCTTTTAATTTGACTTGATTTCCCATTTTTTGACTTAGTTTCACCCAATTTTTCAAATTTCATATAAATTAACTAAATGTCTGTTAATTTTACAATTTTGACCTAATATGATGTAATTTTACACAATATTACCTAATATGAATTTTTATACCCTTATTAGATTATAAGAAATCTATATTATTGACTTAAGTACCCTAAATGATGTCAGGGGAAATACTATTGGTGTGTATCATATTCACACGTGTTGTGAAGTCCACCTTAGATAGTGTTGTCACCAACACGAGATTTATTATGGGTACAACATATGATAAATACACATTTAAGTGGTAGTTATTCTCACATGTGTGAGAAGGGTGATGTGTATCTTGGGGAATATTCTTATCCCACCTTTCACTTAACCTCTTACATTTCTTATATAAGGAACCTTTGTGTCTTTATGGAAAGTAAGAATGAATGCTTGCATTGCAGAGTTTCCCTTGGCTTTCCTCAATTTCTATATGGTATATGATCATCTCCTATATGGTATCAAATCCATATCTACAAGCAATCTCCATCACATAATTTTCTCATATCTAGATTTATTTGCATTATTTGTTATAGATATGAAAAAGAGTTTTTGACTTGATATATCTACCTTTTTTCCATTTGGAGCATTTTTGGTGGATCTCAAATTCCCTTAGGATATTTTTCTAGCCTTGGATTTATGCACCTTCATTGTATTGAGAATTACCATGCTTCTTCCCAAGCCCTTGAGCATTTTTTGAGCCAATTCACATTGTGGGTTTTCAAAATTACCAAATAGTTTTTTTATTTTTTGAGCCAAAATTACTTTTATAGGTTAATATTTGGTTTTTTGTCAGTTTCTAAAAAAAACTAAAAGTTTTGGGTACGATCTAGTATTTTTTCACAATTTTACTAAGAAAAAAAAAATGTTAAAAATCATATTTTATGAGCATCTGGAGATTTTCTATGACTTTTGAAAGTTCATATCTACAAGGAAAACAAGGAGTAATAGAGAAGAAAGAATTTTTTTTTCCTTTTTAGAAAAACCATGGGCTAAAAGTATATTTTTGGATTCCTCTCTTCAAGATATTTTTGGAAAGTATTGGTTCGAAAAAAAAAGCACTGAAGCACTTGTGGCATGTGTTTGAATTTTTAGCACAATTTTACTGCATTCTACATGCTCGACATCATTGGTGCATTTTTTCATGCTACGCACAATCAATACTTGGTCACTCATACACCACCATCTAGCCCCTACGAGCTGCACGTAGACCCTTGGGCCATCATATGATTTCCCATTGGTTATTTTTAGCTCTCAAGGTCTAGAATTTCACCATTAAGCCCTTTTTTGAAGTCTGTTTCTTTCGGGACTCATAACTTTTAATTCATGAAGATTTTTAGAGTTCACAATTTGTGGCCTATTTGGCTAACTAGATCATGTATTTTGGACCTTTATGAGGCCATAAATTTTGATTGTTTCTCATTTCATCATGTTGAATTTCTAGACACTCACTAGAGGATTTTATTTTGTTTTTTCCCAAACCTACCACACTGACACTATTTGGAGATATTAAGTTGTTTTATCTTCACTCATAGGTCAACATTATGGGGGGATAAGAAGTTGAGGATCTTATGAATAGTTCCAATCATTCCCAAATGACTTGACTTAGCAAACTATTTCCTTTGCAAGTGGTTTTTAAATTCCGCAAAGTTTCGCTTTATTATGCGGCTTTGAGACCTCCTTGGGTAACTATCCTTCATTCCTTGAAAAGCCCACGAAACACTGAGTTAGTGTTCTGTGGCTTCAAACTTTGGCCACATCCAAATTTCATTTCCTTTACTCTATGGCTTCTCATAACATGTTCCCATATATCGTGGCCTATGCTTGATTGAAATCCACTGAAGTATTGAAATTGAAATCCTTTTTTCCGCGGACTTGGAGAGTCCGCAGAACGCTAAAATTGCTCCCTTTGTTTGTGGCTCTTATTGATAAAAACTAATGTCTCATTTTCCAGCGTGAAGAACTATCCATGTTTAATATTTTTGTGGAAGAACAATACTTCACAAAAAGTATTCCTAATTCCTTGGAACTAATTTCTTTATTCTGCGGGTTAGGTGAACCTATGAAACACTAAGTTCCTTCAATCCATAGAACGCTAACTCTCAGTGTTCCAAGGATTTTCAAACAAAAAATTACCTAAGTCCAAAATTGGATTTGGAATTTGTCAAACTAGCTTTTGGGGGTTATTTTGGACAATAGTTTGGTGACTCATGGGGATATTTGCATGCTAGATAGAAGATCAGTGGCGTTGAATCAATACATTGGGCATGGAGTCAACCATGAAAACTAGAAACACTGATCTTAAAACATGAAATTATTACCCCTAGATCTGCATGGAATTAAATCCAATCTAGAACTACTTTGAGTGCTCTTGAAAGATGATTTCTTGGGATTTATGAATATAACTTGTAAACTGTCCCAAAAATATGATTTTTTACAAAGGAAGGAGTATAGAGAATTATGATTTACATATGGCCTTGGGGTTGAATGCATGCACTTGAAGCTACCCAAAAAAACTCATTTCCACCATGAAACATACTCTAAAATGGACCATGCAACAACAACAAAGGTAAAAAAAACTATATACAAACATGAAAATCATACAAGTTCTAAATGGAAACAAATAGAGTTTACACAATGCAATTGTTTTAAAAAAATATGACCACCACAAGGATTTAGGAAAGGAACTCAATTAGTGATCAACACACAAAAAGGAAGATAACCTCCAATAAAAAAGGGGCCAAAACAAAATATATGTCAAAAGGAGTGTTTGAGATAAATCCCATTAACTAGGATTTGAAGTTCCTCTCCACCAATTTCAGACAACTCAAAAGAGTTGGTTTGTTTGGAGGAAATGATAATATATGGTCAAATACAAAGTGCATCAAACTTGGAGTGTTTCCTTAGTTTAGCTTTGTCTGCATCCCATTTAAGAATGTTGTATTCTACTTTGAAAGCATAGGGTTTGGATTTCTTGTTAAACCACTATTTGGTTGACCTCTAATGCTCTTCTAACCCAATCATGGACGATTACCTTAATTATTCAATTTCAACCAATTCCAACATTCTGATTTCTCTTTGATATTCACCCTCAAATTATAAATTTTGGGATAGATCTAATGAAGGAGAATCTAAAGATAAAGGGATCTTGGATTCTCTACCATATACAAGTTTGAATGGAGAATTGCTAATTAATTTTGTTGATGTGATTCTATCAGCCCAAAGATCATGTATCACCTTTTTGTGCCATTTCCTTTGGTTGATATCCATTGTTCTCTTCATAATTCTGACCAAGTTCTTATTAGTAGACTCTACTAAACCATTACCCTGAGGTTAGTAATTGGAAGAGGTTTTCAATAATATTCCAAGTCTACGAGGCCAATAAAAAATGTAGAACCCAAGAAGGATTTTGAATCACCAGAAATAATGGTTTAATAAACCCTAAACCTTATCACAATGTCCTCAAGAAAATCAAGGATGTCTAACTCAATAGCTTCCTTGAGTGCCATAAATTCTGTCCACTTGGTAAAATAATAAGTTGTTGTCAAGACCCACTTATGTCCTGCACTTGATGGAGGATTTATCATGCGTATAAAATAAAGTCCCTATTGAGAAAAGAGTTCATCTGCATGAATGAGAAGAAGTGGGAGGGCCATAGATTTCTTTTTACTGGTGAAGAAAGAACATTCTTTACATTTTCTAACCTGTTTTGCACATTCGCAAACAATGTGGGACAAAATTATCCCTCCTTCATGATTTTCATCATTGTGGCCTTGGCTGAGAAATGTCCACAAAAGAAGCCATTATGGAGCTCCACCAAGACCTTGTTCACTTGTTCACCCCCAATGCACCTTAACAACACTCCATCAAGGTTATTTTTGAAAAGAATACCACCAATTAATGTATAAGGAACTGATTGCAATCTTAGATTCCTTCTCTTTACTTTGTTAAAACCAAGAGGGTAGCTTCCAATTTTCAAGAATGATGTCATGTCGTTGATCCCGATTCCATGGCTAGGTTCATCTTCCATGCCTTACAGAATTACATTATTATACAGAAACTCAACATTTTACAACTCTTCTACATTATGCATATTTTCACCATTTCACAAATCTTCACCTTGAGGAGTTGTCAAGTTCCACGAATCCTCTATGGTTTGTTCCTATTATTCCTTTATGAAGGAGGCTTCTTGATTATCTTTAGCATCAAAGGAAATTTGTTAAAAAATTTCCATGCCTCTTACCATTTTTTTCTAGCCTTGATGGTCATATCATATTCCATAATCTTGGTTACCTATCCAAATCTCTTTTCACTGATTTCCACTCCCATGATGAAGTCTCTCACACTAGGATGTGAGACTTAATCTTTGATGTGGCTAGTGGTGAGCATGCTCTTGAATTTCTTGAGATATATCATGATGGAAATAATTTCTTCTCAATGTGACTATATTTTATCTCATAATCCTTCAACATTTGACCAAAGAACACCACTGATTGCTATGCTCTTTTATTATTTTGTTGTGTTAGAACTGCAGCAATGTTGTTATTAGCCCCATATGCATAAAGTATGAAATCCTTTAAATATTTGGGGTTAATACCTCGAGAGCATGAGAAATCACCTATTTTATCTTGGTGAAGCCTTATTTTCCTTATGTGGTCCATTTGAAAGATGCATCCTTCTTGAGCATTAGAGTGATAGGATTGACTAGTTCTATAAAATCAGGAATGAATTTTCTAATAAATTTAATCTTTCCTAGGAAATACTGTAACTCCTTCTTGTGAGTTAGCAAGGAGAGATAAAGGATGACAAAGAATATTTTAGGGTCAATGGAAATACCATATTTTGAAATAACATGACCCAAAAGCTTTCCTCGTGAAACTGTAAAAATACACTTCTTAGGGTTAAGAGATACCCCAAACTCTCTACATCTCTCAAAGACTTTATCAAGATGAATGATATGATATTTAATCTCTTTTGATAAAATCATGATACCATCCAAGTAGAAGAGGATGCAAGTATTGGTGAGAGGTATACTTTTTCCTTTTATTTAGTTATTGGGCCTATTCCACCTCACATATGGTGAATCACCTCACTTAGGTGAGTCATAGAACTACTAGGGAGTTATATGACACACAAAAAGTTTTTTCATAGAATCTATCATACTTGTCATGTGTCATTATCATATGGGAGTTACATGCTATTATATCATTGTCATATGGGAGTTATTAGATCAATCATAATGTGTGCTTATGGCCATGGATGCAACTAAAGAAAACAACTTCAAATGGAAGAACATAGTTGATGCTGAAGAATCTAATGATGAAGAGGATAAAGTAAATCTTGAAGAAGAATTAGTATGTGTCCTTGAAGAAATGAAGTTGTGTAGAAGAAATAATTAGAAGCCGAGATGCACATTAAAGGATTATGAAGAAAAAATATGCATTTTTGAAGAAAGACAATCTCGAAGAGAAGAAGAAGAGGAAAATGAGCTCAAGGAGTTGGAAACACAACTGGAAAAGATTTTAAACTCCTACAAATACAAGGAGGATGAGTGCTCAAAGCTGAACTCAGAACTAGAGAAAATGAAAGATGAGATGGAACAAATGAGCAACTTAAAGGTGTATGAAAAACATGAAGAGGGCTCAATTGTTCTAACTGATATACTGAGTAGCCATTGTGATTTTAGTCATTTTTATGTCCTTAAAATAACCTTCTAATACCTTATGCGCTGACCTATCACCCATTGGGCATTCAAAACTCACCTGTGGCGCGCGTGGCCACCGAGCACCTCCTTTATATGAGCATTGCAAGAAGATGATGCCATTTTTAACAGATTAAGTACAAAAAACTAAATGATCATGCAAATATTCTGAAAGCAGAGGATGAGTCATTACACCAATATACCCATTCAGATAACAAAAGAAAAATCATACAGATAGTAGATCTGATCCATAACATAAAGAAAAAGGCACTGGAGTTTACACCCATGAACAATGTATTCAAAACAAAGGCATATATTTATATTGATCACAGTTCTAGTAACCACATTACATTCACAAGAGCCATAACATATCAATAGGGATCTAGCTCACACATCAATATTTCTAGCTATGCTCTCTTATTACAAAAATTTACACATAACCATCCCCATCGATATGAGATCATCCCTATAACCCTCTAATGAGAACCCTAATCCCTATAACCTCCTATTATTTCTCCAGAGCTTCACCTTCATCCTCTCTCCATTCAGGTGTGCCTTTACTCATTCTAGAGCATCTCTATAAATAGGTTTAAAACCCATCACCATGCATTCCTAAAGTAGCAGATCAGTTGCCAAGTGTCAAGGTGGTCCTCCAATGGAGAATGCTTCTTCTGATATGATCTCTCTACTTTCTATAATGATGTCTTCAGGAATGTTCCATGCGTGGAATATTCTTTCCTTGACCACCAAGTCACCAGGATGGCACCTTATCCACTCAACATGCCTAGTTGGGTCACGTTTTGCCTCAATTACTTCTTGGAAAGACGAATATGACTAAGTCATGAAATTCTTCACTCTGCCTTGCGCACATGCCATGGTTTTTTCTAAATCCTTCTAAAACCCCTTTCCTACACACTTTTCCCCACGCGCCCATCCTATTCATTGTTCCTACCCGCGCACGCACTCTTTGGGAATTAGTCAATATTCTGTGGCCCAACATCACCCCACACTAAGCTTGTTCTCCATCCTCAGAAACATCCTCTCTAAAGAATAAACAATGGTGGGATTAAAGAATGAAGAATGAAGAAT
The DNA here is from genome assembly GCA_019776745.2 of Taxus chinensis. Classification (NCBI taxonomy): domain Eukaryota; kingdom Viridiplantae; phylum Streptophyta; class Pinopsida; order Cupressales; family Taxaceae; genus Taxus; species Taxus chinensis. The sequence goes on along the minus strand of CM034156.1, from coordinate 464,841,449 downwards.
GAGAAATGGAAGAAATAAAGAATGGAGGAATGAAGAAGAATTTTTTTATTGCTGAAGGATGAGTGGGAAATTCTTCCTTATATCAACCTCAATCTCTCCCTAGGCATCCACCTTGCCCTGTGCCTTTTGACAGAGGTCACCTACTAAGGCGCTCATCTCTTCAAAGCCTAGTTTATTACCCTTAGCATTCAGGGTATCAAAAATGTTTTCCAACTGCTTGCTAAGGCCATCTAATGCATCCATCCTGCAGGTGATTCACGGATATAATTCCTTTAGTCAGTTCTTGATTGAGCCTCTCAGGGTCTCAATGGCTTTAGAATTATTCTCTACCTCAGCTAAGATCTTATCCCGCTCTACCCTATTTCCTTTATTATTCTCCTAAAACTCCTTGAGATTTGCCTCATGTGTAGCAAATAGAATGCTTACTACTCTATCCTTGTTGGTGCAATTGTCATAAGAAGCTTCAGCTATTTGCACAGAGGCATTTACATTGGCAAGGATCTTAGTGTACCAAGTGACTATCTCCATAACCTTCAACTTTTCCTCTTTCTCCTAGCACACTAACAATTCTTCTGTAGATTCTAAAGTGAGAGGTTGCCTCTCCATGGTGAGGATGTGAGTTAGGTCTTCCAAGCATTGGAAGGTTGGCTCATACTTCTGTTCAGGTGGTGCTAGGTCTGGATAATTTAATACAATAACATCTATAATCATTTCTACCTTTTTATATACCTCGCGCACCCTTTCCTTTTCCTCCTTCAACTCGCGCATTAACTGTGCACTGATTAGTTCCTCTTGCTTTCGATCCTTGCTCTTTTTAATGAGCTCCCACCTTTTATCCTCCAATTCCCCTTCTATTAATTTCACCTTGTCACTCCTCCCAAAAAGTATTGCCTCAACTTCAAATAAAACTTTGTTGAGCGCATTACAAACTTGCTCATCAGAAAACTATCGAGAATTCACCAGAGGGTTTATTCCTTTAGTCTCCTGTACCTTCATCAACACCCCCTGGTTAACTTCAAAATCAAGATCATCGGCATGGGACTCAAACACCCAAGATAACAATTTCCTGGTTCGTGGGTACATGCCTTCTTCTTCAATTGAAGAAATGGAAAGGATTTAGTCTGTAGGCATGGTGCTCTGGAAGCACGCACATAGCACCTTGTTTGGATCATGGATGTAGCTCATTGCCTACCCTTGTGCTATTACCAAACTCTTCCCTCCTATGTGTGATTCCTTTGGAAAGCTTACTGCCAAGCTTGGATCTCCACCCATGCTTCCATACACCTTTCCTACACTTTCTTCTTCTATTTATTTCAACACTTCATCCGCACTGCGCTCTATCTCCTACTCCACCAAGTCCTTTATGATGCCCGCTACTTATCTTTCCATGGCCTCCTCTATTTGTTCCTTGGCAAGGCTTGGGGTTCTTTGATCCTTTATATTTACTTCTTCACTCTCCCCTTTTCCTTGAGCACATTCTTCTTCTCCACAATTTTCTTCATTCCTTCCCTCCTCCAAGTCGTGTACATCATACACAGGATGATTCTGAACTTCTTCATCCTCATCTTCGTCTCTCTTGCCCCTGTAGGCCTCCAAGATCTCCATCTCCTCTGAGTCTACCTTCCCCACTACCTTCTATTTCTTCCTAGCTAGGGATTCTTCCTCTTCCTCAGCAGGTGATTCCCTTCTGGGTGACTCTTCTTGTTTTGGAACCTCTTCCTTAGGTGTCTTTTCCTTCTCCTTGATGGGAGACTTCTTCCTACACGCGTATGTGTTTGGCTTGGCACCCAACTCCAGTGTTCCCACAGATTGTGGTGTTTGCATAGTTGGTGCTTTCTTCTCTAGTGTCTCTTCCCTCTCCCTTTTTCTTAGCATGACCTTCTTCCTAATAATGGGATCTTCTATAATGGAGACACCATTCTCTAAGTAAGTTCCCTTCTCATACTTGGGCCTAATCCGCATGTATATTCTCACCACAACCATTTCAGTAATTGGTAACATCATGGGTTTTTTCATGTGCACTTCATGGGAGACATACTTCTCCACATAAGTGCACTTCTTTAGATATACTAGCTTCCTTCAAAAATCATGGTGGTCCTGGTCCACTTCGCTAAGGTCAAACCTTAGTATTTTAGCTTCCTTGAGGCAGTTGGCCCCTACTTGGAAATACTACGCGATGAAGGAGAAGGGTAATTTACACCATGGGCTCTTAGTCTCATTTAACAGAGTGAACCTGGTAATATAAAAGTGGTGAAAGACAAAAAAAATTAGCTTCTCCATTTACTAGCACTAGAAATTGTTTTGGTATCCTCCACTCAGCCTCGAATGCATCATGCATTCACTTGTACCATTTCTCCAAGCATGCCTTGTGGGCAGTCATCATGGTATCGCATTTATATTTCTCAAACCTCTTTGTAGGGGAGGGATATTCATCTGGATACTCCCATAAAAACTTCTCTGGCCCATCAGGCACTCCAATTTCTGAGAAGACGATGGTGAGAAGAACATTTCCAAACATTATCTTCTCTCCTTACATGGCACTGATGATCTCTTCTGCAATGTAGGTAGACATGTTTTAGATGGTCCCTTCTAAAATTTTTTGGCATACATTCAACCATGCCTTTTTTATTTGTGTACACATCTCTTCCCCATTCATATTGGATACCAAGTGCACAACCATCCTCATCATTGGGTCAGAGATATCTGATATATCGAAGTAACAAAAACCCTCTTTGTAGTCATACTCCTCCATGGTCTTCTTAATGGCATGTTTATCCTCTAGGTCATCATATAACAAATATCCTTCGCAGGTCAGGATGGTAAAATTAGAGATGAGTTGGGGGGTTATGCACATTATACAACCCGCAAAGTAGAAGTGGTCCTCATGCACACATGACATCAACCATTGGTATAGCCACTCAGGCTTTCCAAAATAGAGAAACTCGTAAATTTGCAGCAACCCGGCCTTCTCCAATTTTACCTTCACCTCATCGCTATAGATTAGAATCCCTTATGGTGTCCTCTTATCTGTTGGATGAACCAGTTATAACACCATCTCCTTCTTTGTAGTACTTGTGCGGTGGTTATAGTATCTCACGACCATATTCCTTACTTGGGATACCCATTCCTTCCCAAGTAACACACCATTTGGGTACTACATCTTTGCATACCACTCCTCATTGAAACTAGTGGTGGTAGTCTATTTACCCTTGCCCTTGCCCTTCCTAGGTGAAATTTTTTCCTTCTTTGGTGCCATTTTCTTGTCGGGGTAAAAGAATAAATTCCTCCTTGCCCTATTCAGATCTACGGCTCAAATCTACAAAAAATTCTTTTATTCCCGTGCCCTAGCTGCAGAACCCTAACCTAGAAAATTCTTCAACAGGACTACGTAATCCATTGAAACCTTCTTCCCTACACCCATGTACTCCTTCCACACTGGTTTGTAGATCACCCTAGTCACATACCTTCGATTTTCACTCTTATTTCTTCACAAAAATCTTTCTTCGTGGATACCCTAGTTCGTAAGAGCTCTTTAATCTCATAACAACAAGGTAAATAATGATGTGCCTGACCCTTTACTTATAGCTTTTTGTCTATCTTCCACAATAAATGGTATGCTGCTTACCAATGTACTTAACATTAAATATGAATTTTTCCACTAAAGACGACCTTAAGCATCTTTACCCATGCACCAAGTCCTGCGCAAAAAAACCCTCTACAACCTTCTGACATGCAAATATCCTTACTGACCAAAGAATCTTACGTGTGCATTTGTAGAGCCGAAGGCACTTCTTCTGTCAAACTGTTTTTTGTCCTTTCCTACCTCATGTTGTTCATGTGCTTCTTATCCTTTGTACGTGGTCTTTGTAAATCCTTATCCTGATACCAAAATTTCACATCCACCCTTTCTACAAGCGCTATCCTACCTTACACAATTTTCATCCTTCAATCCAGGCCATTGAGGTAAGACTATTACCTGCTTCTATTTTACTTCACTCTACTCCGCCCCATACTAAAACATCTGCACGTTGTACATACAAAACCCTTGAAAGTAATGAGTGGTTACCGATGCAAAAAGTGTGCAAAAAAAATAATAGAAAGGAACAAACAATGAGAAGGGGAAACATAAGGAAAATAAATGCATTAAGGGAAATCCTAGGCTAAATGGAAAAACTACCTTATTTACAAACACAAAGAAGACTTATTTATAGTAGGGCTTCAGTTTAATCCAATTGAAATGGCCTAGTAACTTCGTCCCATCAAATGCTTGTAATTGGCATGCGCCCATATCTAGGATGTACAAGATAATATATGGTCCTAACCAATGGAATTTCAGTTTCCCAGGGTGGCACAGAAATTTGGAGTTATATAGCAAGACCATCTACCTAACCTTGTATTATTTTTTCTTAATATGACGATCATGACATGATTTTTGCCATGCCTTTTTAGTCTTTTGAATCCATCTAGCAAGTGATCTCCTTTCATCCAATTGCATTAACTTCTCCATGCACTCTTGAATTGCTTATTCATCAGCTAACCCTCCTGCGCATGTAATATGCAGTGATGGTAGCATAGATTCTACTGGTAAAACAACTTCCGTGCCAAACACCAATTGAAATGGTGTGGCCTTGTTTAATCTCTTATATGTTTTCTTATATGCCCATAGAACGAATAATACCATGTCATCCCCATCCTGTCTTCCCACATCATAATTTTTTGTCAAAGTGTGACTCAAAATTTTGTTAAATGCCATGGTAGTCCCATTAGCTTGTGGGTGATATGGGGTAGTATTATGATGGGCCACCATGAACTCTGCCAACAAAATCCTGATTGTTTCATTCAAAAAATGTGTACCCCTGTCACTGGTCAAGCTTAAAGGACATCCATACCTACTTATTATGTTCTCCCATAAGAATCTAGTAGTTGTCACTACTATAAATTCCTTTATAGGTGCTGCCTCTGCCCACCTTGTTAAGTAATCCATGCAATTGATAATATAGTGTGATCCCTTCCTTCACACGACAGGTGAAATAGGTCCTAATAATCAATGACTCGCTTTTCAAATGGTTTAGCACTCGGGCGCAAGGGCATTTCATCCCTCCTTCTAGGTTTACCAAGGCGTTGGAAATGGTCACAGGCCTTACAAAACTCAATGAAATACTGGTAAATACTCTCCCACCAAATCTATGTAAGTAGAATCTTTCACACGATTGCATTTCCTGTATAGTGTCCCCATGCAATCGCACCATACGCTTCCTCTATGATTACAACACACTCATGTTCTAATACGCATTGGTGTAGAACCTCATCACGACCTAACTTATATATGTCCCCAATAATTAACATGTAGGGCGCATCACGTATAGCTAACTATTTTCTTTCCAATGCCTTCATTCCTTTGGTGCCACACGTGTTTTGAGAAACATGACAATATCCTCTAAGTCAGAGGATGTGTGTCACAACCAAAACAATTACGCATCTGGCCTAACATCCTCAATGCTCTATGTGTCCTCCCCTCAATAAATTCTTAACAAATGGTCAGGGATTGAGTTACGTTTTCCTGGTTTTACAACAATTGTAAACTCAAATTCCTCGAACAACATGACCCACTGACATATGCATCCTTACAAAATGGGCTTGTTCACTAAGTACTTCAAGGCCATGTGATATGTGTAAAATAAAAAAGGTGTTGCCAACAAATACCACCTGAACTTATGCAGTGTGTAGATCATTGACAGTGCCTTGCACTCAGTAGTTGTGTAATTCTGTTCTGCTGGTGTCAACTTCCTACTAGAAAAACACAAGGGGTGATCAATAATCCCCTCACCATGTTGTGCTAGTACTGCTCTAATGACTGTTCGTGAGGCATCCACATGCACATGGAAAGGTTTATCCCAAGAATGGGTGCAGTGACAAGTCTATTTTTTAATGTGTCAAACACCATTTGTTGCACCTCTCCCCAATGAAAATCACTCTTGTGTTTAATAAATTCCTCAAAGGGTGTGGTGATCTTGGCACATCCTTTGATAAAATTCTGGTAGTATCTTGTATGCCCAAGGAATCCACACACAATGCTCTGACTGGTAGGCTCCCCCACTCCTACAATAACTGCAACTTTGGCGAGATCCACCAATAAGCCTTCCTTACATATAACATGCCCCAATAAGGTTCCAAATAGAGTAGAAAAGACACATTTCTTAATGTTAAGGGATATCCTCAACTTCTGACATCTCTCAAACATCATACTCAAATTGTCAGAATGGTCTTTTACTAGTCCATACAAAGTCCAATCATCTAGGTAGGCCTGAAGAAATTTATGGAAGTCTTGGAAGGCTTGTACCACAATGTGTGAGAAAAAAAAATGCACATTCTTCAGCCCAAAAGGCATGACCGTGTAGGCAAAACTTCCCCATTCAAAGGTGAAGATTGTCTTTTTTCACGATCCTGACTTGGTAGTACCCTGAGAACCCATCCGTGAAAGCATAGACCTCGTGCTTGGCTATTCCTTCCAGAATTTCTTCAGTAAAAGGGGTTGGAAAAGGATCAATTACCTATATCACATTCAGGTCTCTGTAGTTAACATAGATCCTTATCCTTCCATCCTTTTTAATGCTGATGACCATAGGGATTACCTATTCTGATTCCTCCAAAGCATCAATGAATCCTGATGCTATCATCTTGTTTATCTCTTCCTTAAAATTGACACAATGATTTAGATTAATCTGATAGGGTGTTGGGACCCCAAAATATTGGCTAAGTACACAAAGGTGTGTAGGCACGCAAGGGCTAGTTGAAGAAGGGTGCGCAAGGAGAAGGTGCACAGGATAGGGTTTAAGAAAACCCATGGCACGCTCACAGATAGAGCACACGTTTAAGGACTTAGCCGTATTGGGAATTTTGGGTAGGACACGAGAAAAGTGTGACCTAACATGCAGAGTGGATAAGGTGCCATCCTGGCAACGTGATGCCCAAAATAGGAATATGCCCTACGATATAAGGTTCTAGAAGACATCATGGCAAAAAGTGGAGAGCTCAGGCTTGGAGAAGCATGCTCCAATGGAGGACCACATTCAAACACTTGGCACCATATCTGAGGCCGCAGAAGGATGATTTGGCACTTTGGGATGCCTATATATGTGAACGCCCGCAGGAGAAAACTATATAGATCGGATAGAAAAGAGAGGAGAATATAGAGAGTGGAGATCTGCAGAAATACTGCAAGAACTTTGTGGGATTGGGTAGAAGCTATAAAAGGGATAAATGTAGTAAGGGGATGGGTTATAAATTTTTCTTTATATGAATGAAGGAAATGATCCCTGTTGTGATGTATGACTTTGGTCTGATCAAGCTATGGTAGTCTAATGGATCCATTAAATGTAATGAGGTTATAAACATGAATGAGTATGAATGTAATTGATTCGGTTCATATCTACATCTTTTCATTTCTATTAATGGATGTTATGGAATAGATGTAAATCCTTATGTATTTTCTTTTCTACTGTATTTCTATTTGTTATTTATAAGTACCCTCTGTTTTGAATGAATACTTTTTTCTAGAGGCCGTTCTGAGCCCTATGATGATTGTATGTCTCATTTCCACCTTTATTCATTAAATTCCTGACATAGATGATGGTTTCCCACTTAACTCACATAAAAGAGAGACTCGGTGCCCACACGTGCCTTGGGTGAGCACCTGCTGGGTGATAGGCCAATGCGTATGGGATTCCCTTGTTCTTCTGGTGGGTGTAAAATTGACTACATCTTGGTTCCGTTGCCGGGACCTCTTTTCGAAGTTGTAGTGGGAAATGGCATACATCATGATCTTTGTAATGAGTAATGACAAAGTATTTAACTTTAGAAAGTGTTGAATCATGGTTCAAAAGCATGGAGGATGAATTTTATTAGATATTCAACACTAGATCTGAGTTTGATGCATGTAGATGGGTAGAAGAGAACCTCTACCATGATTTGTATGAAACTTTTTTCTGTTGCTTCCTAGTAGAGTTGTATGAATGGCTCTCATTATATGCGTCTAGATCAAGCTGGTATTATAGAACACATGCCTAGACCCAAGAAGAATACCAGAGGCTGCAGGATGCAGATCTGACGTTGAATCGTGTTGTGGATCATTGGTGGAAAGGTATGTTGGCTAGATACACTCTGGAGTACATTATTTCTACATATTCTTGTCCGGAAGTTGTTGAGTTTGAGTTTCTCTAGGAGCCCAAAGGTTTATTTCTATGTTTTATCCCTCAATAAATGAATATCTTGGTTGTTACCTTGAGTTTAGAGGCATTTCCAATGGCCGGCTAAACCGTTCTGGGTGCTGGGCGAGGAAGCTAGGGTGGAGGAAGATGACATATATTACGACGGAGAAAGAAAGGGAAGAGAGATGACTCAATTATAGTGAAGCGTGTGAAAGGGAGATTGCTAGAAAACATGAGGTTTAGAGTGTGATGGATCTATGGAGGTAGACGTTGCGGGAAGGAGTTAAGATTTATGTAGAGGACGTGGAACCTGAACAGTTTGTGCTACCCCATCTTGGAAAGCATGTAAGAGAGACCCCTTTATCTTCTGATGAGAGTTCGTCATGTGGAGAGAGAAGAGTTGTTGGCACGTATCTGAAGCCACCTAGTGACATAACCCTGGAACTTGGTTTTCCAGATCAAGGAAGGAGTATCGCTGACCTAGTTGGTATCAGTGGAAGTGACAGATCTACGCCCAGGAGATATAATTTTTCATTTCCCACTTCTATGGCTACACATACTATTCCATTATTTGAAGGAATTTTTGGACAAGGAGCAAATACACAAGCCTTTGGTCTTACATCTGGGAGTGGTGCGGGGTACACTAGTGGTAGTGGGGTATTATCACAGACCTTTAACACATAGTTTAGTGGAACTTTAGGGATCCTAGGCATGACCACTACAGGAATTGGTGGATTTGGTGGGTCAGGAGGCACAAGACCTGGTGGATTCGGTGGATTTGGTGGCTCAAGAGGCACAAGACTTGGTGGATCTGGTGGATCTAGGGGTGGAGGAAACACCAGAGAAAACCAAGGCTCTGGCTCAAGAGGACAAGGACCCCAACAACCCCCTTAAGTCCTGTTTGAGATGTCTTTGCATTTTCCTGATTACGGAGGTATTGAAGATGTTGTAGAATATGTTCACAAGTGTGAGCTGCTATGGTGTGTGAAGGGGATCACAACCCCAGAGCAGAAGGATAGTTAGTTTGCAACGATGTTGTAAGGGTACACACATAGCTGGTATAGGAAATATGACCCTTATCAAATGGTGGTGGATTATATTGCTTTAAAGAATGCCTTCTTGGAAAAATTCCACATCCATGAGTTTAACAAAAGAGCATCAACACCTTAAAGGAGATTCAATAGGGAATGGAAAAGAGTGTGTGGGATTATGATGCATGGTTTAAAACCCTCTTGTCAAAATTATCATATGACATTCACCCTTCACAGCATGCTCAATGGTTTTTTTGGGGGTTGATAACACCTTTTAGAAGAGCTCTATCTCATAAAACTTTCACAGATCCACACAAGGTGTTAGAATCTACTCTGCACGCCGAAGCTGTCGGAAGTGTTGATACTGGTGTTAACCCATTTCTAGAAGCTCAAATTGCTATTATGGCTAAGTAGCTGGAGAAGTTTTCTACAAACTCATCCCATGAGACTCGTAATGGTATATGGTGTATAGATTGTGAAGTAGAGGGGCATGTCAAGGATAGTTTCCCCCCAAGGACGGGATGCACCGTAATAGTAGACTATGAAATATGTCATGAGGACCATGATGCAAGTAGATGTCCCTTATTACAGCACGTAATTCAGAAGAATGTGTCTTGCTACTATAAGATCTGCACCTCTATGACCCATGATACTAAGGATTGTAGGCTTATTGACCAAATCCATGAGGCCATTGATCATGGGGTGCATTAGACTAGCATTACCAGTAGTTCTAAGGGTGATGATTATCGTTATAAGGAGTGCATAGATGGAGGCACACTGTGAGAATGGGATTTAACAGAGGATTCCATGGTTGTAGTAACCATGGAGGAGGAAGTAGTGAGTTCCCACGTGGAACCTATTTTAATTATGGGTTTATTGAGCATTACAAATGCACAAGTGCCCAAATATATTACACTGCTCATGATGTGGGAAGAAACACAAGTATGAGGAGTGCCTTGAGTTGCTTGAGCACATGAATCAACAGCACCAGAAAGACAAGGGCACTGTAATGGTAAGCATTATGAAGACGAGACACATAATGGATGTCACAAGTAACACGTGATGTAGTCTTAGAACCTGTTATGGTAATAACAAGAGTAGAGGCCACATGCATAAAGGAAATTCCAAGATAGAAGAACCTAGTTTTAAGGGAAGAAGTGGTATATGAGAAGTACCTAGACCTTGTGCATCAAAATGAGGTATATCAAGATACCATGAGATGTCATTCAAAGTTCACAAGGAGAAATACTAGTGTCTAAAGGAGCAGTCCAAGAGGGAGGAGTAAAGAGAGGAAAATCAAGGCACCAAAATATGACCTGGATGAGGTCAAGGAAGTATGTAAAATTATAAGGAAAGAGAATATTATTCCCTTACTAGGAGCATGGTTGAGAGAGAAGGTACCATGCTCTGGAGAAGAGTGCACGAGAGGTAGGTCTTGTATGTATAACCTTCCCCCTCATAGAATTTACTATGATAGGGAGATCTCATTAAATGCAGTCGTGGATAGATGGATCCTTAATAATATACTCATTGAAATAGGTACGGAGGTCAATGTTTCTCACCTTAGATGCATGGCATTAGATGGGAAGGCCTACATTACATAGTTGTCTTTGAATGTGCTATATATGGAAAATAAAATGAAGGCAATACCCATTGGTGTCTTAAAGGATGTAGCTATCACCATTTATGGAGCTAATTTTATGGTGTACTTCGAAGTGTTGGCACTTGCACGAGGTAGACAATTTCCCAGCACTACTTAGGCACCCATGGTGTTATAAGAAAATTGTGGATCTTCAGTTCAATAAGGGATACATAAGCTTTGAAAAGGAGGAGGAATGGGTCATCATACCCCTGGCTGATGGGAATTCAACACCCTATACTGAACCTTTGGGAGAAGAGGTCCTAGATAGAATATATGTGTGCTCAATCAGGGATCCATAGATAATCCATCCTACCGATGGAATTATCTAGTTTGAGGATGCTTAGTCAGTAAGTGAGACCAACTAGTCTAGCATGTGATAATTGGGGTGCATGGAACCTATGAGTTAATCAGATAGAAATTTGAGAGGATCGGTGACAAAGGTGATAAAGGTACATACAAATCTGGTGCCTAGGGGGAAAGGAGCTACCTAAGTACTCAGGAGGAGCCTATCCCTGATGTCTTTTTCCAGAAGATGGGAAGCTCAGTGAAAGGAGGAAAATGAACAAAGGGGGATGTTAAGCTCACATCCTACTAGGAACTACTGCACGTTTTGGTGGGAAACACATCGAGATAATCTCTTGGAATGGCACTAAGTGAGAATTGCCTTCTCTGTTTGTTTCTCTCAGAAGCAACGCGCCCCACCACCATAAAAGACTGCCATGGTAAGTAGCCCACATCTTTCCACATCCAATTCTGTTAGAGAGCCTAGAGGGAAGGTGCATGGAAGCTTTGTCCACCATCCCTATGGGTACACAAACTATATTCTACCCTATAAGGTTGTGCGTGCACATGGTACATCCACTCTGAGACACACCACCAAATAGGGAATTAGCAAGAACTAGTGGCTGATCTCATCTAAGAATTTGAGTATCAAAGCACCAAACCATTAGTGGATAAGGCATTATAGGAGGTCAAGCACCTTACGATGGGGGGATAGTGCAAAGGCAGAGGATAGGCTTGTAGAATTTCTATGTAGAGCCATGCTTGGAGGGACAATTTGGTGAAAATGACTATGATGAGGTGCAGTTTGAGCACACTATACGTACAGAAATAAAAAGGCAAGATGGTCTATGTCATAGACAGTGAAGAGATGGAAAATTTGGAGGTTAACCATTCTATAGGATCACGTAAAGTGATGGATAGTGTTAATGAAATAATGCGTGTGGCTATCATGATCCTTTAAAGACAAAGAAGATTAACATTGGCTTAGAAGAAGAGACCTAAAGAAGGCTATCATCAGAGACTATTCATTGGAAGGAAGAATTCTCTAAGATCATTGATCTTTTATTTGAGTTTGAGGATTTATTCCCATGTGGGTATCATGAACTCAAAGGTGTTCACCATTCCTCAGGGAAAATGAGAATTAAGTTGAAGTAAGGTGCGCCGCCCGATTCTGGAAGATACCATACCAAATGAATCCTAACCTATGTGTGAAGGTTAAGGAGGAAATAGACAACATGATAGCAGTCAGGAATCATAGAGGCTATGGAGGAGTCAGATTGGATAAGTCCAATGGTGATTAGTATCAAAAAGGACATAAGGATAAGGATATGTGTTGATTATAGGGATCTGAATGCAGTGTGTGTCATCGATCCCTTCCCAACCCAATTCACTAAAGAAATATTGGAAGGTGTGACAGGGCATGAAATCTACTCTTTCACAAATGGGTTGTTAAGCTATCACCATAGTTAGGTATTGCAAAGGAAGACTAGAGAAAAACAACCTTCGCCATTGAGTGGGAAATTTTTCCCTATACGGTCATGCCTTTTTGGTTAAAGAACGTGCACCTACTATGTTCTCATGCATTGTAGTGCAAGCCTTCCATGGACTTCATCCATAAATTTCTCTAGGTGTACGTTAATGATTGGACCTTTTATGGACTAGTCAAGGACCATTGTGACAACCTGAGATTGATGTTTGAAAGGTGTTGAAAGTTGAGGATATCCCTCAACATCAAGAAGTGTTTATTTTCTACCCCATTTGGGACCTTTTTGGGACACATCATATGCAAAGAAGGCCTGCTAGTGGATCCTGCCAAATTGCATTAATTGTGAGATTGGGGGAGCCAACTAGTCAAAGTGTAGTGTGCAGGTTTCTTGGATAAGTGGGCTACTATCGAAAGTTCATAAAGGGATATGAAAAGATCGCCACACCTTTAGAAGAGTTTCTCAAACATAAAAGTGCCTTTCATTGGGGAGAGGTGCAGCAGAAGGCGTTTGACACATTGAAGGATAGGCTTGTCACTACACCTATATTACATTTCCCCTCTTGGGATAAGCCCTTCCATGTTTATGTAGATGCCTCCAGAATGACCATTAGGGAAGTGCTTACACATCGTGGTGAGGGAATTATTGATCACCCCCTATGCTTTACAAGCAGGAAGTTGATACCAACAGAGCAGAATTATACTACGATTGAGCACGAGGTATTGTCTATGATCTATGAGCTTCATAAGTTAAGGTAGTATCTGCTGGTAAATCCCTTTGTCTTCTACACTGACCACATGAAATTAAAATATTTGGTGAACAAGCCTATCCTAAAAGGGCACATATGTTGATGGGTGCTGTTATTCGAGGAGTTCGAGTTCACGGTGGTTGTCAAACCAGGAAAAATTAATTCTAGACCTGACCATTTATCTAGGATTGATTCAGGGGAGGATGCGTAGAGCATTGTAGATACCATGCCAAATGCACAGCTGTTTAGGTTGTGGCATGCGACCTCAAACTTGGAGGATGTTGCTGTGTTCCTTAAAATAGGTATGGTGCCGGAAGGAATGAAGACACTAGAGAAAAAGCAACTAGCCATATGTGTCGCACCCTACATGTTGATCAGTGGGGACTTATACAAACTAGGGTGTGATGATTTTTTACATAGGTGTGTACTAGAGCATGAGCACGTCGCCATCATAGAGGAAGCACACGGAGAAAGTGCAGGTGGAAATTATGCAGGTGACGCCACTGCATGTAAAATATTAATGGCAGGATTATGGTGGGAAACTCTATATAAGCATTTCAAGGAATACTGTAAAGTGTGTGCCCATTGTCAGTGCGTTGGCAAGCCAAGAAGGAGAGATTAAATGCCTTGGTGACCTATCCCTAGTGCTGAAACTTTTGAGAAATGGGCAATAGACTTTATAGGCCCTATTGCACCGACAACACATAAGACTGGATCACACTATGTAATCACTTACACAAACTATTTGACAAGGTGGGCAGAGGTAGCCCCAACTAAAGACTATACAACAACAAGATTTTTGTGGGAGAATATTATCATGAGGTATAGATGCCCTTTAAGTTTAACCAACGATAGGGGTACACATTTCTTGAATGAGACCGTGAGGATCCTGTTAGCAGAATTCATTGTGGCTCATTGCAAAACTACACCTTATCACCCACAAGCAAATGGAATCGCGGAAGCATTTAACAAGATATTGATTCTTACCTTGACAAATATTTGTGATTTCAGAAGACAAGATTGGGATGACAAGGTATCAACCATATTATGCGCTTATAGGACAACTTATAAAAGGCTAAACAAAGCCACACCATTTCAATTGGTGTTTGGCATGGAAGCCATCCTGTCGGTTGAGTTCATGTTACCTTCTCTGTGAATAGTGTGCGTAGGAGGTCTGGATGATGAACAAGCTCTAGAAGAAAGGATTGATAAATTAATGAAGTTGGATGAAAGGTGATCATTAGCCAAATGGATCCAAACAATAGAAAAAGAAAAGAAAAAAGTATGGCATGATCACCACATTAGGAATAAGATGTTTGAGGTTGGAAAGATGGTCTTACTGTATGATTCTAAGTTTATTTGCAATCCTGGGAAGTTAAAAGTGCATTGGGTCCCTACATCATCTCGTACATCCTTGATTCGGGCATGTGTCAGTTACAAGCACTGGATGGGATGAGATTTCCAGGACACTTCAATGGGAGTAGGATGAAGCCCTAATATAAATAAGTCTTCTTGGTGTTTTTAAATAAGGAAGTATTGCCAGTTAGTTTAGGATTTTCTTTAATGAATTTGCCTTTCTTGTGTTTCCCTTTCTCGTTTTTGTTTTGTGTTGCGCCTTGGGGGCCGATAATCTCATTAATTTTTGAAAGTTGTAACTGCGTAGAAGACCGCACATCATTTTAGTGTAGGGTGGAGTAAGGTGGAAGAAATTAAAGTGTGAAGTGCTAGGAAGGATTGCATTGGAAATCCTGGTTGAATGGCCATGTGAAGAGAGTGCATGCAAGGAAAGGTGAAAAAGGATGGTTGGTGGTAGGATAAGGCTACATTAGGGATCCACGTATAAGAGAGGAAGAAGCGTAAAAGTAACATGAGGTAGGTGAGAGAAAAAATCATGATAGAAGAAGTGCCTTTGGCACTGGTTACACGTGCGTAAGAGTCTCATGTCAAGATGGATTGGTTACACGCCAGAAGGTTGGAGAATTATCCGCGCAAGTTTGAGTGCGTGAGTTAAAGCACTAAATTCAGGTTTTTTTGAAAAATCCATATAAAGTACGATGGTAGGTAAGGTAGCATTTAATGTTATAAAGTGAGAAAAACTATAAATAGAAGGTCGAGGCATTTCATTATTTACTTTACGTATATGAAGAAAGAAGCACTTTTGCATCATTGCAAACTAGGGCTTCTAGGACTGATCCGTGTGAAGAAAAAATTGAAGAGTTTGAGCATGAGTAACTAGTTTGGATTTACAAACCAAAAGGAAGGGATTTCATGGGTGTAATAGAAGTTGTGAGAAGGCATTGTCTTGTGAAAGTATTATCCCAGTTAGGGTTTGAAAAACTAGGGCATGAGTTTAAGAGGTTCTCTTCACAAGTTGATATCTAAGGTTGGAAGAAGTGGAAGAGCAGATTAACAAGAAGAGATTGAAGTGATAAGAGGACCTAAACAATGGCACCCAAGAAACCGACTGTGTCACCTAAAAAGCTAAAGTGAAAGGGCAAGGGCAAGGGCAAAGAGCCAACAAAAACCACCATAAGCGTAAATGAGGAATGGTATGCAGAAATGTAGTACCCGGATGGAGTTTTGTTAGGGAAGGAGTGGGAATACCACTTGAGAAAGATGGCGGTGAGCGATTATAACCATCACACAAGCACAACAGAGAAGGAAATGGTGTTGGAGTTAGTGCACCCGAAGAACTAAAGGACACTAGAGGGTTTACCCATCTATAGCGATGAGGTAAAAGTGAAGTTGTAGAAGGTAGGGTTATTGCAACTCTATGAGTTGCCCTACTTCGGAAATCCTGAGCACCTCTATTAGTGAACGATGTTGCGCGTGCATGAGGATAAATTTTACTTCATGGGGTGCAAGATGCGCATAACCCCTCAGATGATTTCTATATTTACATCCCTCATCTGTGCGGGAGACAACATAGATGATGACCTGAGTGACAAGGACGCCATCAAAGCAACCGTCATTGCATATGATTACAAGAAGGGGTCGAGGTATTTTGATATTGTGGAAATCCCATATCCCATCATGAGAATAGCCATGCGCCTGGTCACAAAGTTAAATGATCAAGAAAGGTGGATGCAGGTGAATAAGGCATGGTTGAATGTATGCAAAAAAATATCAGATGGCATAATCTATAATTTATCGGCCTTCATTGCAGATGAGATAATCAACAACACACAGGAAGGAGATAATATAATCTTTGGAAATATCCGCCTGATAATTGTATTTTCAGAGATAGGAGTGCCTGAAGTGATAGACAAGTTTATTTGGGAGTATCCGGCTGAAGATCCTTCATGCGTGAAAATATTTTCAACGTATACATGTGAAACAATGGTAGCCTCCCACAAGGCACCCCTGGGCAAGTGGTATAAGTGCTTAAGGGATGCATTTGGGGCAGAGTGGAGAATCCCAGAGCAACTACCTGTGCTTACAAAGAGAGAAGTTGAGTTTTCTGTGTACCAGCACTTTTGCATAGGTAGATTCAAGTTGGTGGATGAAACCATGAGCCCATGGTGTAAACTCCCGTTCGCCTTCACCGCCTAGTACTTCCAAGAGGGAGTTAACAGGTTCAAAGAAGTAAATAGACTAAGGTTTGATCTTAGTGAAGTTGATTAGGACCAAAAGGAGTTACACAGGCTGCTAGTCTACCCTAAGAAGCATGCGTACGTGGAAAATTACATAGTGCATGAAATTAGAATGATGAAGCCCCCGACTCTAACAATTGTAGGAAAGATCGCGACACGTGTATATCTCCGCATTAGGCCAAAATTTGAGAAAGGTGCATACTGTTGGAACATAATGATTAAGTGGTCTAGCCAACCCTTAATGTATATAGGTCCATCACTAATATATAGGTTAATATTTAATAATATGAAATATTTATATTTCTATTATTAAATATGTTAATCTAGGTATATAATTTAGGTTAAATATTTAATATCATGAAATGATTATATTTCTAATATTAAATACTATAAACCTAGGTGTATGTGTCAACCATTTTAGGTTGAAAAGGTGGGTCGGGAGACATACCTGATCACCTTATATAAAAAGGACTTTAGGTATTTATTTGATATATTCGAGAAATATATCAAAGGTGTGCAAATCAAGTGATTTGGTTTTACCCTTGGTAAATAGGGTTTTAAAAGAGGAGGTGATCTTACTGGATGTAAAATAAGTTCTCTAAAGTAAAAGGTTATTTTCAAAGTGGTTTTTACCCTATTGGGGTTTTCCACTATAAATACTGTGTCACCTGTGTTATTTATTTCCTGTAAGTATTTCTTTATTTACTTATGTTATGATGTAATATTTATTTAAATATTTATTATAACATTATGTAATATGTAAGTTGATTAAATTTGTATTTATTAGAATCCTCAAATTTTAACATGGTAACATAGCAAGATAAATTAAATAAATTAAGATCAAATGTTTTGTATTTTATTTATTTAATTTGTAAGGGTTTTTTCAACCAACCCGAAATGTTATTTAAAAGTATCTGGTCCCCTTCTTTTTTTTCCCAATTTATTTTGGCACTACATTTATATAATTAAACTCTAATAAATTTTTTAAGGTTTTTTAATTTTAAATCCATAATTTTTTTGGGAGGAGATGTAATATGATATGATTCTTACTTTCATTTACATTTTATAAATTATATGGAATTAATGTTTGTTTCGGGATTATGTGTGCACAGGTGAAAGGGGCTTCAAATATTTACCTGCGTGAAAATCACATACAAAAGGAAATGATTTATTACAATATTTGGGACCCCTCTACAAAAGGAAGGTAAATTCATACCCGTGTTCTTTGGACCCCTCTACAAGAATTTAATTTGAAAAACTATAGTTTATAGTTAATCTATAACTATATTTTTTAAAATTAAAAAATATATAGAATAAACTTTATATAATAACTTATATAAACATTATATTAAAATTGATATAGTTTTGAAACAAAAAACTATATATTAAAAGCTTGAAACCATATTAAAATTACATGGGATTGGGGGAAGAGTCAATAGACCATATTCTAAGCCTAAGTTTAAATCATATTTAAACTTAACTTATAAATCTAGGCATATATAGTTTAAAAAAGAAGAAACAAATCTAAGTTTGAATCATATTTTATAT